>OX463227.1:8302337-8379837 GCA_949820135.1 Sylvilagus floridanus | reverse complement strand
AGCTACAAGCTTGATATGGACACACAACAGCTACACACACACACACACACACACACACACACGGCAGGGGGCAGGGATGAAGCAAGGCTGGTGGCAAATGGTAACATCTGGGGTGACCTGGGATGTGGGAAGAGTGACAGAGAGGGAAAGACAGAGACAGGGAGAGATCCTCCAGCTGCTTGTAGCCAGGCAGAACAAAGCCTGGAAGTGAGCGCTTCCTGTGTGTCTCCCGTGCAGATGCAGGGGCCCAACGCTGGGCCAGCTCCCGCTGCTTCTCCCGGGCCGGGGAGCAGGACTGCAGGTGGAGCAGCCGGGACACCCCATGGGATGCCGGCGTCACAGGCAGCCGCTTCACCAGCTCCACCGCCAGGCTGGCGCCCTTGCAACTCTTCTGTAAATCTAAATCATTTCAAAAATTAAAAAATAAAAACAAAGCCAAAGGCAACACAAGAAAAACCCCGATACTTCCATCTCTGATTCCCACGCAAGTGACTAAACACGAATCTCTACTCTCTTATTGCTTCTTACTTGGTTTTTGTTTTTTATTTTCATCTTATTTGAACATCAGACGGACAGAGAGAGATCGTCTATCCCCTGGTTCACTCCCCAAATGCCCACAAAACCTGGAGCTGGGCCGGGCCAAAGCCAGGAGCCTGGAACTCAACTGAGGTCCCCCAGGTGGGTGGTAGGGACCCACGCACTTGGGCCATCCTGCTGCCTCCCAGGGTGCACATTAGCAAGAAGCTGGAGCTGGGAGAGGAACCAGGACTGAAACCCAGGTGTTGTGATACGGGGGCTGGCGTCCCAAGCCAGGCCTTGGTTGCTGCTCCAAATGTCCACCCCTCTTACTCCTTGTTATATAAATCTCATGGGGATGGCTCATCCCGACAGGTAAGCTACAAAACCATCAGTTGTGTTCAGATACTCTTCTAGGTCAGTATTCTCGCCCAGGAGCCGTGTCTTGTCGCCATGATCCCACGTGGCCGTCTTCTGTCTCTCAGTGAGGTGTGAGCCGGCCGCCTCTGCAGACAGGGAATTGTGGCGAAGGTCACTCACTGGGCTGACTTCGCTCAGTGACCTTTAGGGAACGATCTCCTCTGACTTTCCCTAAAATCCAGTCACCTCGCTGTGGGGCCACACTGGATGTGGACACTGCAGCCCCAAAGCTGGAGGATCTGCCCTAACGTGACTAAAATTCCAACAATTTTCAGGTCCCAGAATACAGCGTCCAGCAAAGTTTTACTTGTGGGCGGTCTGAGCAAAGCTAAGAGGACTGACATCCCCTGGATGCCACACATTATTTGTTAAAAGAATTTCCAGAATAAAAAGCACAATGCCTTAAAGATGTTAAAAAATGTACTCTAAGAGATCACATTACAGGGCAACGAGATGCACCTGTGTCTTACCTGTGGCTCCCGCTTCTCTGCAGGCGGAAGCAGAACACAGCCACATCTCAGTTCTTCCCCTCATCAGCACCCATTCAAGTTCAGTGTTAGTGTTCCTTCTGATGCACAGAGCTCATGGCAGACGAAACTCTTTCAAACACGTAATCCATCTCTATGCATCCCTGGACAGCTCTGTGCCTCGAATCGTCCACCTGAGAAATGGATTTATATCTCCCCTCCCACAATCCCAGTACACAGAGGGATGAATACGGTAATTAGGGGAAACCTTCTCTCAGTTGGATATAAGGAGGCAGAGCCACTGGTGGGTGTTTCCACAAAGTGCTTAAGACGCCTGGGAGCCCATAAATCCCCTAAAAATGGGAGAAAGATTCGTCAGTGCTGGGTCAAACAGTTTTTGAAAGTTGGGAACCAAGGACTGGAGGAAGTTGTTTTGTAAGAGAGAAACTGAATTGAATGATCGCTCCCTGGAGAAGGGACGTAGTCAGCCCTCACTAACGTACACCCGGCACAGGTGCACAGGTGGGCTCTGCAGATCACATGGAGTGTGGGTCCACTGCCGCAGCCTCGGGCCTGGCCTGCTCAGAGTCAGGACCTTCTCCCGAGCCCTGCGTCCAGACCCTGAACCCTGAACCCACCTGCTCCCTTCCGGCATCAGCTCTCCCTGCCCGACTTCAGGGAGAGCTCCGTTTCTTTATCACATTCTCCCCCTTCAATCCTGACTTCAGCTCCCACTGCACCAACTTCTAAGCTTCCCTTTGCTCAAGTCCTTGCTAACGCACACATTCACCCACTGCAAGAATCGCTGGAGGCAGAGCCCTCCCAAGTCCAGCCTGGGTGCTTCTCGTCCTACCCCGGGGCAGGGGGGTTAGACAGGAAGAGCCACATCCTCAGGCTGACGGCTCCCTGGGGGCTCACCCCGTTTCTCACACTTCCTGTCTCCTCTGGGGGTTCCTGTCTCGCCTATGGCTGCAGGTAAAACCCATGCACCTGTTGGATGCTTGTCTGGTTAAACCTTTCGGAGGTCCTGCCAGCACTGGAAATGCAGAGGCCACCAGGAGCAAGACGGGAGCCCTGCAGCCCATCCACGGTCAGGAGGCAGCACGGGACACCCCGGCCTCTGGACGCACGTGATGTGGGGGCGTGTGGTAGCTGCCAGCTCCCGTAGCATTAGCTCACCCTCTGCCTGTGCCTAACACCGGGTGGGTTTTTAAGAAATGAGCAGAAACTTAGCACCTACAAAAGGAAGCTCATGGCACTAAAACTAAAAGCTATAGAGAGGCTAGGAACAGACTCACTACCCTCAGGGTTGGGGGTGTTGAAACTCTTTTTGAGGAGATGAGACACAAGTGTACAAAAAAGTGACTAATGATCCATGGAAAGCTACGATCCGGAAGCTCCCACTTCCCGGTAGGATGCAGGCGGTGAGGACAAGTCCCAGGTGCTCCAACCAGTGGGGAAAAAACATGGCTGAGCCAAACCATCCTGAAAGTCCCAGTCCTACCCCATGCTGTGCACCTGTCAGACGCTGCTGGGGGTCCAGGTTTCCTCCTGGAACACGGGGCTGCCCCTGCTCAGGCTGAGCTGGTGGGAAGTGCACGGGAAGCTGGAGCCCACAATGCTGGGAGGTTCCCACGCTCCTGGAAGCAGCCCCCGGAGGCATCTCACGTGTCCCCCTAGCCCACGCCAGGTGAGTGGCTGCAGTAAGAACCCTCCTCTGCTCCTCGGGAAGGAGCCTCAGTCAGGCACGCTGACCCTCCCTGCGGGAGCCACAGCCGCTGCCTCCCTATTCTCACCCGATGTCCGCGGGGGCGTTGCCAACACATTACCAGCGCTGAGCACTGGCCAGACCTCTGGTGCCCTCGGGAATGGACTGGGCGTGGATGGAGAGCTAGTCCTAGCCCCCTCCTGGGAGGTGTGCTCACTGAGGGCTTTTCCTGGGCCTTCCCTGGGCTGCCTTGCTGGACACCAGCCCCTGAGTGAACACGGCTATCCATGCAAAGATTTCCTGCAGGGCGCGCATTGCTGGGCGTTAGCCCTGCCCCCAAGTAGGAGCTGCAAAGGGCCTGGCTTTGAGCTCCAGGAGACAACCCCAGGGCACCGGGTTTGAGGGTGGTTGGGCAAAGACCTGCCACAGACAGACGGCATTCAGCTCCCAGCCCCGAGTACTCCCTGGGAGCCAGAGGTCCAACCAACACCTTCACCAGGCTGACTCAGCTTCCTGCCATGTCAGGGCCTGGGCGTGAATCCCCAGCCAGCTCAGAGCTCCACACGTGTGCAGCGAAGTCCTGATGCTGGCCACCGTTAGCAGGAAGCCGGGTCAGAACGAGCAGCCAGGACTGGAATCAGCACTCTGGCGACTTGAGCTACTGCACCACAACACAGTCCCCAAGGGGTCTCTACCCTTGAGACTCTCCTGGCAGATCCAGCCCACCTGGGCTCCGGCTGCACCCACTGACCCGGCCAGGCAGCCAGTGCAGCGCCCACAGCACCCTTCTTGGTCACACCCTCCCCCCAGGCCCTTCAAGCTGCCACCCCAGCCCCACGCAAGGCAGGGACAGAAAGGAGAAGGGAAGATCCCATTCCAGACCGGGACCCTCTCTTCCTCCTGCCCCCCACCATCGTGGTGGCCCAGCCCCCACCCCATGGGCAGCAGCTCCCTGACCAGGCGTCACCACGACGGGCAGTGCCAACCACTGTGGGCCAGAGTGGGCATTTCCATGATGGAGATGCCCACCCCCTGCCCAGCCCCCGGGCCCCAAGGTCCACCTGGGGTTGTGGGGACAGAAGGGTCCCTATCATTTTAGAAGTTCCTTGGGGTAGCTTCTCAGCTAAGGCCCCTCTCTGTGCAGGGCAGCCGGTGAGGGCAGTGGAGAGGTACAGGCTGGCAGCCCCTGGGAGACACCTGTGGGCACGGCCTCACTCACACCCACACCTCCTCAAAGGCTCTGGGGAACCAGACTGGTGTGGGATTCGCTGGTGGTGGGGCTGGTGGGTGGCTCAGGGCCGCCGTGGGAACCAGCCCCTTGGCCAAGGCCTCTTTCAGGTTGCAACAGGGACCTAGGGAGCCGCTGGGACTCGGGCTCCTGCTCCCTGGGAGAAAGGCAACAGCTGGTCAGGAGGCCAGGGTCCGGCCCGCAGCCCCCAGGAGGGTAAGGCTTTATTTCCAGGAGTGGGGACAAGAAGACAGGTGCAAGAGAGCCGGAGAGGCTGCAGGGCGGTCACCTCGCTCCATCTCTACTCTCCCGCCAGCGCCCAGGGCCATCTGGCTGCTCGAGGTCCACACAGCTTAAAGTGAGAGCAGGAGGTGCTGGCCGCCCCTTTTCTCGGAGCTATTCACCGCTGCTCAAAGTCTGTTCCTAAACTTCTGCTTCTCCCACTATGACCGCTCCCCTCCCGAGCCAAGAGGGGAAGCCGTTAGCACCTAAGGAGGATGGCTACCTCTGGCCGCACAAGAACACAAGGCTGATAACTGAAGTTTGAACCGGATCCTAGGTCCACTCCAATAATCGGAGAGATTTCATGGTTTTTGTGCACAAACCCGCCGGAGATGCCCAGCGACACAGGGAGGCAGGTGGCGCGTCCCCACGTGGGCAGCGAGGACAAAGCTAGGGGTCCGTGCTGGGATACAGGGTCCGGAGACACTGAGAGAAGTCATGGTCACTTCCAGCAGGCGCCACGTGCTGGCCTTGTCAGCGCTGATCATGCCAAACAAATAAAGGTCCTTTCCGTTTTCTTTTATTAATTTCTATAATTTGTTTAGTTTTAAAATTTAATAATTTTTTAAGGATTGATTTATTTATTTGAAAGGCAGAGTTACAGAGTGGGGGTGGAGGATGAAGGGGAGAGAAAGAGAGAGAGAGAAACTTCCACCCACTGATCCACTCCCCCACATAATCTCAACGGCCAGGGCTGAGCCAGGCCAAAGCCAGGAGCCCAGAGCTCCATCCAAGTTTCCTGTGTGGGTGCAGGGACCAAGCACCTGGACCATCTTCAGCTGCTTCCCCAGGCACACAAGCAGGGAGCTGGATCAGAAGTGGAGCAGCCAGAACATGAAACCAGAGAGCCCACAGGGGATCATTGCACTGCAGGTGGCCGCTTAATCCACAGCACCACTTCACCAGCCCCTAAAACTTAAGAAATTTTTTAAAAATTTTATTTAGTAAATATAAATTTCCAAAGTACAGTTTATGGATTACAATGGCTTCCCCCCCATAATTTCCCTCCCACCCACACCCCTCCCATCTCCCGCTCCCTCTCCCATTCCATTCACATCAAGATTCATTTTCAATTATCTTTATATACAGAAGATTGATTTAGTATATATTAAGTAAAGATTTCATCAGTTTGCACCCACACAGAAACACAAAGTGAAAAATACTGTTTCAATACTAGTTATAGCATTACTTCATATTGGACAACACATTAAGGACAGAACCCACATGAGGAGTAAGTACACAGTGACTCCTGAAGTTGACTTAACAATTTGACACTCTTGTTTTTGGTGTCAGTAATCTCCCTAGGCTCTAGTCATGAGTTGCCGAGGCTATGGAAGCCTTTTGAGTTCTCCGACTTTGATCTTATTCTGACAGGGTCATAGTCAAAGTTCATTCCTCCCTTCAGAGAAAGGTACCTCCTTCTTTGATGGCCCCATTCTTTCCACTGGGATCTCACCCACAGAGATCTTTCATTTAGGTCTTCTTCTTTTTTTTTTTTTTCCAGAGTGTCTTGGGTTTCCATGCCTAAAATACTCTCATGGGCTCTTCAGCCAGATCCAAATGCCTTAAGGGCTGATTCTGAGGCCAGAGTGCTATTTAGGACATCTGCCATTCTATGAGTCTGCTGTGTGTCTCGCTTCCCATGCTGGATCATTCTCTCCCTTTTTGATTCTATCAGTTAGTATTAGCAGACACTAGTCTTGTTTGTGTGATCCCTTTGACTCTTAGACCTATCAGTGTGATCAATTGTGAACTGAAATTGATCACTTGGACTAGTGAGATGGCATTGGTACATGCAATCTTGATGGGATTGTATTGGAATCCCCTGGCACATTTTTATTTTTTAAGATTTATTTATTTGTTTGAAAGTCAGAGTTACACAGAGAGAAGAGAGGCACACACACACACACACACACACACAGAGAGAGAGAGAGAGAGAGAGGTCTTCCATCTGCTGGTTCACTCCCCAATTGGCCACAATGGCCAGAGCTGCACCGATTCAAAGCCAGGAGCCAAAAGTTTCTTCTGGGTCTCCCCAGGGGCCCAAGGACTTGGACCATCTTCTACTTCTTTGCCAGGCCATAGCAGAAATCCAAATCGAAAGTAGAGCAGCCCTGGCTGGCGCCGTGGCTCAACAGGCTAATCCTCCGCCTTGCGGCGCCGGCACACCGGGTTCTAGTCCTGGTCAGGGCGCCGGATTCTGTCCCGGTTGCCCCTCTTCCAGGCCAGCCCTCTGCTGTGGCCCAGGAGTGCAGTGGAGGATGGCCCAAGTGCTTGGGCCTTGCACCCCATGGGAGACCAGGAAAAAGCACCTAGAACCTGGCTCCTGCCATCGGATGAGCGCGGTACACCGGCCACAGCGCGCCATCCGCGGCAGCCATTGGAGGGTGAACCAACGGCAAAGGAAGACTTTTCTCTCTGTCTCTCTCTCTCACTGTCCACTCTGCCTGTCCAAAAAAATAAATAAATAAATAAAATAAAAAATAATAAAAAAAGAAAGTAGAGCAGCCGGGTCTCGAACCGGTGCCCATATGGGATGCTGGCACTGCAGGCCAGGACATTAACCTGCTGCACCACAGCACCGGCCCCAAAACTTCATCAATTTTGACATTTGCCACATGTACTTCCTATGTAGATATTGTATGATACACACACATACATGGCCTACTCGTACCCTTCTCTCCCGTGTTAGGACCACTGTCGTGAGCCCCTCATTTTGTGGTAGTCATACCCATGTTTCCAACAAGAAACCAGTCCCTTCGCTTTCAGAGCCACTGTGAGCGAGACTCTGCCGAAACGAGACAGAAGACCAAGTCCAAAGCGTGGAGACACAAGATGAGGCCGTTTTACTGAGGCCGTTTGGGAATGGTGAGCAATTCGGGGTTCAGAGGACCAAGCCTGAGAGGTGGGGGGAGCCGTATCTGTTCAAAAGTCCTGAGGACTCCCTGTCAAGACGGGGGTTCCCAACCTGCAGAGCCGTGAGCCGGCAGACGCTGGGATGGACAAAGAAGGGCGTCCCGAGAGAGGAGTCTCTCAGGGCTGGGGAGTAGACCAGGGTCTGACCCTAAAGGAGTCATCTCCTCCCAGCACAGCAGCCTCACTGCCCGGAGGAAGGCTCCTCCCAGGACATGCTGGGGCCCTTCTGCAGGGGGAAAGGTGCATCTCTCCTGTGCCCCTGGAAGACCCCGCCCCAGCCCTGCCTGCCGATCCCACGCCCTCACCAGCAGCCACGGAGGAGGCAGGAAACCCGGAAGGATGAGAGGTGCAAACAGGAGCTTGGGGCCGGGTTCGTTGGCAAGTGTAGACTTCCTGAGCCTGTACCCTCGCCCAGCGGCCAAGCCCAGAGTGATGCCTGAGGGGCCAGATGGCCAAAACCGCGTCGGAAGTGAGGTCGGGAAGACTGGATAGCGTGTGGGGGAGAACTGAGATGCCCAGGGTGGTGACGCAGATTTTCACGTGCCGTTAGCTTAACTGGACCATGCAGGCTGGCCGTGTACTTTCAAACCGCTGGATGATGGGCTAGATAAATAGATAGATAAATGAATGAATCCAGACCACCGTCTGGGCCCCAGAGCAGTCTCCCGCTTGTTAAGGTCTCTCCCACGGTGTGTTGCAGCACTGTGCCTCGTCTCTTGTGGTCCTTGCACTTGATGGTTCCAGGGTTTTCTGCGCCCTTTACAGGGGCTGCCGGGATTCGCTTGTGTAACCCCCCAGCCATATGTAACCAAACACCAACTCCGCGTGCTGGCTGATTCTGGGACCACGCTGCAGGTTTGATGATTCCATGAACGTTCGGGGACTTCCACTGGTGGAAGTGAGAGCGAGCTCAGGAAACCCCTAGGACCAAAGCAAGAAGAATCTAGGAATAGAAACGACCTGAACGGATGACTCGGATTAAATTTGACAGAACGGGCAATGGTCGGATGTGAAGAGGCAGGGGGTGGAAAGAAGTGAGGCCCCGGGGGAGAGCCGACTCCTGACCGTGGCCGTGGCCGGCAGTCGGTGAACACTTTGACAGGTAGCGTCCGGCGAGCAGCAGAGAACCGGGACTTCCGAATACGATGACTCTGGAGTGTGGACACTTTGAGCGAGGCAGCGCCCTGTGCTACGCTCAGCTCTCCCCAGGTGTCGGGAACGCCCAGCGGCCGCTATCAGTTAGACCTGGGGAGAAAACACAAAGCCAGGAGCTCCCGGGTGACAAACTGCACACCTTGTTACAAGGCCAAAATCAAGGGTGGAGAAAGGTGATAGACAGGTCCCTCCGAGAGCAGCCGTTTGACAAACTCTCATTCTGCCCCTGGCTGCATTGAGTGGGAGCTCACTTGTTGGCAAGAACCCCCCCCCCCCCGTGACTGTCGGTTTTTCAATTGCCAAGGCCTCATGCTGACTCCTCTGGGATCCAAGTCTGCATTTCTAGGTCGTGCTTGCTTTGCACGGCTGTTATGGAAAATTGCGTTTCCTGGCGAATGTGTTTGTCTCGGGCAACTGTGTTTGCTCTGTTTATTGTAAAACGTTAGTTTATTCATCTAAATTAGAACGTACGCACCAGCGCTGCGGTAATTAACTCACAATCATGACCTCACCCGCTGTTCTGGAAAGTTCGTCTGTATAACTTTGCTTATGAATCAGAAAGAACAGAGAGTTTACTTTGGCTCTCACCCTGTAGGTTGGTTGGAGAAGCACCCTGGACTCTGACCACACTCCCTACTTTGAGAACAATGCAAAGCCTGTTTTGCACGGTACAAAGCGCCCAAGTGGAGGTGAGAGGTGCAGAAAGCTGATCCCGGAGCAAGTCTGGGGCGCTCGGCTTGCTCGCTCTCTGAGAGCCCCCTCTCAGGGTCCAGGGTGCAGGAGCCACGCCCATCATAGCCGCTGTGCTCCGGCACCTGCCACGGGGCCTAGCACCTAGAAGGTGTGCAGTAACTGTTTGTCGAATGAATGAATTTCAGAAATGCACTAATTTTACCCACATATCCTATAGTACATACTGAGCCGTGGGATGTATCTTGGTTTCTATTTCGTCCGTGACACACACCAGCCCACCATTGTGAAGACAGCACTGAATAATGGTGTTGTCCCCTGGCTGGGAGAAGTGGGTATTCTCCATAAAAGCCCCTGCTTCTGCCTCCTTATCTGCTGGTTGTACAAAGGATGGCGCAGAGAGGAGCGGCGCCTGGCCGGCCCAGTGCCGGGGGTGCTCGGAGGGGAACTGACACACCTGCCGTCCTCGGGAGCTCACGTGCACTCAGCACGGAGCTCGCCAGCCCTGGAGCCCCGGGATTCCCCGGGGATCTTAGCAGACGAGGAGACTCTCCCCCAGTGAGGACAGAGCCAGTGAGAGAGCGAGCTTCAGCAAGAGAGCAGGATGCGAATCCTGTCCCGAAGTCTTTCTCCGCGGGACATTTACTCGTTCCAAAGGACACGACGACTTTACACCGGAGGAAACGTGGCCAGGACCACCTTACCCGAGTGATCCAAATGGCCATCCCCGCAGAGGAACCCTCGGCAGCAGCCCCCCACCCGATCCGGTGCAGAGACAAGGTCAGTGGCACCGCCCCGGGCTGTGTGACGGCCCAGGGTGCAGAATCTGAATGCAGTCACGAAGGCTCCCCAGCCTGCCTCAAACCATTGTCCACTCCCATAATGCCAACATCGCGAAAACTAAACAAAGTCTCAGGAATAATTCCAAAGGGAGCCTAATGGCAAAGTCACCACCACGCCAGAGCACCGGCGCTCGCTTTCCACGCAGGACGTTGTCGACCACTGGCAAGATCCAAACACGGTTTTAAATGAAGTAATAGCAGAATATTAATGTAGATTGAGTGATTATATAATTATTATATAGGATAAATTATGCTGTATATTATGCTTTATTTTTAGGAAATGAGTATTTAAAGATAAAAGGGCATTTCTTTTTTAAAAAAAATATTTATTTATTTGAAAGTCAGAGTTACACAGAGAGAGGAGAGGCAGAAAGAGAGGCAGAGAGAGAGAGAGAGAGAGAGGTCCTCCATCCGCTGGTTCACTCCCCAGATGGCTGCAATGGCCAGAGCTGTGCCGATCCAAAGCCAGGAGCCAGGAGCCTCCTCCAGGTCTCCCACATGGGTGCAGGGGCCCAAGGGCTTGGACCATCTTCTACTGCTTTTCCAGGTCACAGCAGAGAGCTGGATTGGAAGTGGAGAAGCCAGGACTTGAACTGGCACCCATATGGGATGCTGGCACTGCAAGTGGCGGCTTTACCTGCTACACCACAGTGCCAGCCCTGGTATTTTTATTTCTAATATGCCCCCCAGGTGGTTCTGCTGCAGCCTGTCCACAAAAGGGTGCTGGGGAGGTGGGACGGAGTGAAATCTGCCCAGATCACACAGCTGGCCAGGGACCAAGACAAAATCAGAAGTTCCCTCCCTGCCTGGGGCACCTTTCTCTAAATCCCAGTTTATTAAAGTAAAATCCAGCACTTTTTTTTAAAGAGATTTATTTGCTGGCACTGCAACTCACTAGGCTAATCCTCCACCTACAGCACCGGCACCCCGGGTTCTAGTCCCAGTTGGGGTGCCAGGTTCTGTCCCAGTTGCTCATCTTCCAGGCCAGCTCTCTGCTGTGGCCCGGGAGTGCAGTGGAGGATAGCCCAAGTGCTTGGGCCCTGCACCCCATGGAAGACTTGAACCCACATGGGAGACCCAAAAGAAGCTCCTGGCTCACGGCTTCAGCCTGGTCCAGCCCCAGCCATTGAAGCCATTTGGATGGAAGATCTCTCTCTTTCTCTCAAAAAACAAAAAACATAGCAAATCCTCCCTCCTGGGAGCCCCAAATCTGCCCTCTCCCTGCCTAACCACACCCCTTGCTTACGTGATGGTTAGGCTTCTCCCCAGAACAGCAGCACAGTTCCCGACTGGTCCCCCGAGTCCCCTCTCACCCTGCCTCGTCCTCCACTCACTGACGCACAAGCTTCTCTTGGGAAAGTCTGGCCAGGCTGGCAGACGGGGGGCCCTGGACGCCGTCATGACAAGTAAAAACTAAACAAACTAAAATCAGTAACTTGGATTCATCAGAGATTGTAGGTCGCAGGGCAAACACAGCACCCCAAAACTGGAAAGACACACAGTCAGGAAGAATCACAATTCACCAGGACGGAAATCACCCAGCTTTCAACAAAGAATTACAAGGCAGACTGAAAGGCAAAAAGCACAGTTTGAAGAGACAAACAAGCATTAGAAAACAGGCAGGTGCATGGGAATGACCAAATCAGGAATTTAAAATAAATGTGATGAACGTAAAAATAAACAACTTACAAGGACAGGTGGTTAATGTGAGCAGAGAGATGGGACTACTAAGAAAGAACCCAAAACATGCTGGAACTTAAAGACACCATAACAGAAATGAAAAATGTCTTTGATGAGTTCATGGGCAGATAGGTCAACAGAGACTTCCAAAGATGAAAGTCAGAGGAAAACAAAGATTGGTGAAGAATACGAGAGAATGTCAAACGCAGGTCTGACCAAGCTCCTGGCCACCAGCGTCCGCTAACGGTGCTCACAGCCATCTCAGAACAGTGCAAGCTGTCGTCCCGATGGGAGCCGTATTCTGGCATTAGCGTAACATGGAAAGTTTAATTCTGGCACTAACTGAGTGGATTTGACCTGCATGGGGCCCTTTCTTCTACAAATAAACTTAACATTACCCTACAGAGGAAAAGGAAGGCAGCTGTGTGAAAAACCAGCATTGTCTGCAACACTGACTGCCTCCTGCTGGGTGGGAAGTTAGGAGGAGACTTAGGGACATCTCTGCAAGCGCCTCCCCCGGCAGCCACGTCTCCCGCTTCCGTGCTGCAGGTTCACCGGGTTTCTTGGATCTCAGTGAACCTCATTGTCTTTGTCACCTCTGTGATAGCATCGGCCACCATTTCTTCAACTGCTTTTTTGTCTTTTTCATACCTCCGCTGCGGCAGATGTGCGAGTTCACGGGAAGCTGGCTCCTGGCTCACGGATGCTATCTTCGTCTTGGTGCCAGACTTCTTGTGTTTCATTTTGTTTTGTTTTTAATAAGGACATCTTTTTAACATTTATTTATTTATTTGTGAGGCAGAGTTACAGAATGAGAGAGAGAGATCTTCTATACACCTATTCACTCCCCAAATGACTGCAATGGCCAGAGCTGGGCTGATCCGAAGCCAAGAGCCAGGAGCTTCCTCCAGATCTCCCATGTGGGTGCAGGGGCCAAGCCCTCGGGCCATCTTCTGCTGTTTTTGCAGGCACAATAGCAGGGGCTGGCTCAGAAGTGGAGCAGCCAGGACACGAACAGGCACCTATACGGGAGGCTGGCACTGCAGGTGGAGGCTTAGCCTACTACACCACAGCACCGGCCCCCGTAAAAATCCTTGAGCTGTACTTCAGGATGCAGTGGAATGGCTTCGAAACAGTTCCGTTGTTGTGAGGTTTGCTTTCACGCTTTCTTAAGGAAGATCCCAGCAGGCGTCAGTCTAGGGTTAACGTCTTCCCGCTGCTGACTCCAGGCTCTTCCAAGCCGGGCCCTTGTCTCTTCTGCTCCCCTCCAGTGGTCCTTCCCCAGCCTCTGATGATGGCCTGGCAGGCATGGGTGCTCAGGGGTGCAGCCTAATCCTCAAGGAGACCGTCGGCAGCTCTCTGGGCACCTTCCCTGCAGGCTCCACCCGCCTGGCCTCCCTGTGCCCCATGTGCACCTCCTGGCATCAGGGAGGCCGCCTGCTGCTCCTGCTTCCCCTCCTGGAGCTCTCTGGGCAGGAGCTGGGGTGATTCGTGCATCTGGTCCGCCTCCCTCGGGGATCCCTAACCTTCGCTCCTCGCTGTGCGATGTCTCAACACCGCCCCCTCTGTGCTCTGTCTGGCTTGTTAGCTGCCTTAGGCAGGGAGGTGAATCCAGCCCTGGTGGCTCCGGCTCAGCAGACAGCTACTGCCCTCTGCCAAGCTTCCGTGTGCAGAGGCTTTGCAGACCCGCAGCACACTGGGTCCCCGGCTTGGGTAGTTTGGGGCTCACTTTCGATTTTGTGTAGGTTTTTTTTAAGAAAAAAGGCAAAATCATATGTGGGGTATGAACACCAGTGCCCTTGGAGAGGGCGGAGTCACCCTGAGCCAACCCCTCCCCCGGCAGAGCCTCCCCCTGCCGTGTTCTGCAGGCAGGAGCCATTGCACTCACTCCCTGCGGGGCTGCGCTCTGAGCTTGCGGGGCATGAGCACGGCCATGGTGCGGCCAGGCCAGGCCCGGAGGCTCCGCACACGCGGTTGCCACGTGGAGCCGAGCCCGTGAACTAACCCAAGCCAGGGCCCGCGGAGCCAGCCGGCAGGTGTCCCAGGGATAGCAGCGCATGGAGGGTCCCAGCATGCACGCACGTGGCCCCCGGACCGGGTGGCACCAAGGAGGGGCAAAAAAGATGGCGCCCAGACGACGTAAGATGGGCGGAACTCAAAAGCTAATTGGCTACGCAACATCAGGGGAGGTAACAAGACTAGTATAGACATATGGCTAGTCCTATAGAAATCCCCCCGTAAAGTGACCTTTTAAGTGATTGGTTGGTTCTTAGCCCTGCCCCAATGACTCTGCAGTTTTGTGCTATAAAAGGTTCGATTTTGCATGGAATAAATGAGTCCTTGCTAGACTTGGCTCCCCGCTGCGTCTGATTGTCTCCGGGATCGGGAGGCTGGGGAATGGGCGAGCGGCGCACTCACCTTTCCTCGGACCCAGTCCATCCTGTACGGGTGGACTCAGACCCTGCATGAGCTAAGCGGTGCACCTGAACCCGCGGCTTGGGACAACATGACGTGAAGAAGTCCTTGGCGCTGCACCCCAATTGCTGCCTCCCAGGCTCACCGTCCAGGACCTGATCCAGCAGTGAGCCGGGCGGGCGCACACAGGTCTGCGAGAGCCAGGTGTGCTTCTCTGTCCAGCTCCGTGCTAGGTGCAAGCAGCCACAGTGGAGAGATGGGCAACATGGAAATCGGAAAATGCTGCCGGCCAGGGCTCTTTTTCCTAAATGCCATTGACAAGCACATCCCAGCTTATGATGGAAATAGACATTTCATGAGCACTCTTCACCTCCCGCGGGAGAGGAAAAGGAACTATTTTTCTAAGATTTATTTATTTGAAAGGCAGAGTTATGGACAAAGAGAGAGAGAGAGGTCTTCCATCCGCTGGTTCACTCCCCAAATGGCACAATGGCTGGAAGCTAGGCTGATCCAAAGCCAGGAGCCAGGAGCTTCTTCTGGGTCTCCCATGTGGGTACAGGGGCCCAAGCACTTGGGCCAGCTTCTACTGCTTTCCCAGGCCACAGCAGAGAGCTGGATTAGGAGAGGAGCAGCCAGGATAGGAACCAGCACCCATTTGGGATGCTGGCACTGCAGGCGGCAGCTTTACCCACTGTGCCATGGTGCCGACCCCTATTTATTTTTTGAGCACCTTCGCTGGTCCAGGTGGAGTGCTGGTACTGCAGGTGAGGTGCTCACAGATCAGCTCCCCTGTCCCTTTGGGTCACATCCACGTAAGTTCCCCAGCACAGCAGCACTCTGCCTTTGAATCTCCCTGAGAATAGCCGAGATTTCTACTCACCAGCTAGGGACAGGGAGTCTCTGAGAATTCAGAGAGAGAGAGAGAGAGAGAGAGAGAAGAGAGAAAGAGTGAACCCACTGGTTCACTCCCCAACCAGGACTGGGCCTGGCTGAAGCCGGGAGCCAGAAGCTCCATCCCGGTCTCCCTCAAGTGTGGCGGGGGCCCAGGAACCTGGGCACACTCTGCCGCCTCCCCAGGCACATTCGCAGGGAGCTGGATTGGAAGTGAAGCAACAGGGACTCACACAAGCACCCTGATACGGGATGCCAGCATCACCAGCAGCAGCCAACCCCGCTGCACGGATTCTGGCTTCCTATTACCAGATCTCTCTGTGCCTGTCTGTCTGTCATTCTGTCTGTCATTCTGCCTCTCACTCTCTCTGTCCCTCTACATGTCAAGTAGATGAAAAATAAAAATAAGCATTTTAATATGATCATTAGAATCTTCTGTGAAAGGCAGAATGAGACAGAGAGAGAGAGATCTTCCATTCCATCTGCCGGTTTACTTCCTGAATGGTCACAATGACCAGGGCTGCGCCACGCCAAAGCAGGAGCCCAGAGCTCCATCCAGGTCACCTCTCTGAGCAGCACAGGTCCGAGCACTTGGGCCACCCTCCACTGCCTCCCCAGGCACACTTGCAGGGAGCTGGATTAGAAGTGGTGCAGCCGGGGGAGGCCGGCCCTGCAGATGGCAGCTAAGCCCCCTGTGCCACAACGCTGGCCCCAGAATCTTCAACTCTTAGAATCAAAGAACCTGGCCCCAGACTTCGCCATTTTGTATAAACAGATAGAACTGTTCTGGGAATTGAATTTCTCAGTCACGGGGCTGAGCAGAAGATGAGTGTTCTAATATCCACCCTGCCCAATATGACGTCAAGCGAAACTTCTGGAAAGAGGCATGAACTAGCCATTGTGCGACTAATAGGATGTTTTCTTCACCCTGAGAAAGGAAAAGAACACGTTGGCTTAGAACCGGGGTGTCTTTGCTGCTCTGGTCAACAAGTTCAAGGGTTTGGGCCCCAGGGTGAGTGGCTTGAGTTCTGTGAGGTCGATTTACGGCCAGTGATGACAAGTGAAGGAAGAAGAGACAGAATGTTCTAGAAGGAACTGATTTCCCTTGAGACAAAGGAGGCAAAACGGCATGACCGGGAGCAGCTTTTGGAGATGAGAGGAAGAGCAGCACCCAGCACCCTGATCTGTGGGATCACCCGCAAAGCACTGTGTCTCGTGTGTGTGTGGGGGGGGGGGGGGGACGGGCAACCGCTGGGGTCATTCCTGCATCTCTGCCCATGCATTCTTGCATCCAAACCATCAAGGTGCAGAAAATGAGCAAAGAAGCCAGCATGGCTGCCTGCAGAGACACCTGGGTTCAAGAGTGAACGAAGAAACCCCCAGCCGGTCGGCCGTGCCCTGCGGAGACCAGGGCGGAGGGCCGGGCGCCACAACTGCCAGGGAGGGCAGGGCAAGGAGCTCAGCCTGAGGCTGTGCACCGGGACCCTGGCAGGAGCACAGAGAGGAGGCCGCCCTGCTCGGACGCACCCCGAGGGCCGCGGGAAGCCACTGCTGTGCTATCTCGTTTCCCGAGGGAAAGCTCCCTCCGGAGCGGGGCACTGCTGCCTGGTGTGTGTGTGTGGGGGGGGGGTGTTTGCAGCGGCACAGACTCGCTCGGGCCGCCCCCTGCCCCGTCTCTGTCACCGGAAACGCTCCGGGTTGGGGCTCAGGCTGACGGAGGCTGACTTCAGGTCATTCCTGCCTCAGGGCCAGGCCCCTTTGTCACAGCCGCCGTCATCGTCCGTCTCCTCACTCCCTGCATCTCGCTGGGGTCTGAACCGAGCAGCGGTTCTGTGCCCTTCTGTGCGTGGGAGAGACCAAGCTCTTCATGCGCGCAAGGCTTGCATCCAGGACTCCACCCACCCGAATGGGTTTGACCCCTCGCCGTAACTCTGCGGGGAGTCTACAAAGCCCCCATGCTACAGATGAGCAAGTGGAGACACAGAACCTCGGGGAACGCGACCAGCGTCACACTGCTACACTGGAGCCAAGATTCGAACCCAGGACTTAGGACTCACAGCCGGTGCTGGCAGCCACACGCTACCCTCGGGCCTCTCCACCCAGCCGAGAAGTAGTGTGACTGTGGGTGCCGAGCATCGACCGGGCGACACCCTGGAGACGGAGAAGGGCACACACAGGGCCGGCTTCACCTGGCTCCTGTGCCTCAAACAAACCACGTCCCTGTGGGTCCTACAGCCCCAATGCCTCGTATCCATGTCTCCCACGTGCCCGGGGGCTCAGGACCACCTTGGGAACAAAGTTGTGAATGAGTGGACAAGGTTCTCCCCCCGTGCTGCATGCACGGCAGCCGTGATGTGGCTGCTGGTGTGCAAGGTCCCTCTGTGCTTCCCGGGCCGCCTTCCCAATGCACCCATTGACGTTCACATGCGAAGGTCCTGAGGCAGCAGTGTGTCCAAAATGCCCAACCTCCTGGCACTTGAGCAGCGGGAGGCTGGAGGGCTTTGCCGTGAGGCAGAGTCGGGTCTGCAGCCCTGCTCTTCCCCATACCAATGGGACAAGCTCAAACAAATCCCTCGGCCTCCCAGCCTGCAAGCGGGAAGCTATGAGAGCCGTAAAGTCGGCAGCATGGCGCGGGGGCAAACCAGCATTGCCTGATGCCGGGACAGGATTTGCAGAGCGTGAAGCAGTCACACACACGGCCTCCTGGGGACGTCTCAGCAGCGTTCCACGATTGGAGGAGGACCTGGCTCCTCTCCTGCGCGGGACAGGGGACGTGCAGAGAGGAGAGGTGGCCTCGTCAGTGAGGGGTTTGAGAGTCACTCCAGGGCTCCGTGGTTCCCGGGCCAGCTCGGCTGCTCCCTGTCGCTGCTGCCCAGGCAATGAGGGCAGCCCCTCTGTGCCAACGCCTGCCCGTGGCCTCCTGGATAGGGACGGAGACCTAAGGCCCCGGGGCTCCAGGAGTGGACGAGCCAGGGAGGACAGCGGGGGTGGTGGGTGCCGTCTGAGAGGTGGGGTCAAAGAGGCAGGACACGTGCCAGTGCCCTGTGTCCAGGGTGGGACCGTTTGGGACAGCAGAGCTTCCAAAAGAGGGTGGAGAATAAACACTCAAATAAAGCAGGCTGTCTCCTGCCTGAGCCAAAGGCCGCCTGCTGAGGAAGGCCCGCAGAGACTCTTCTCGTCTTGTTAATCAGGCTGAATAGTTCATTTGCAGACTGCCCGGGGCTGGGCGATTCTATCTAAAGGGTCCTGGAGTCTCAGCTCCCAAGAGAGAAGGATGTTCAAGGTCATTTGGTCTCGCAGATGATGACCCTGAGGCCCTGGGATTGGGGACAGCTCAAGGTCCCTCTGCCACCAGCGCCAAATATGGATCAGAATGCCCGTGCTGTCTTGCAGTCTGAGTCGCCTTGGGGTCCATGGCCTAATGCCATTGTCACTTTCGTCCTAAACACAGGGCACACCAGGGACGAGTTTCTGAAAGTCTGTGCTTGGCGTAGTCCCACTTTTCTCTATATATCTAATGATGGCTCCTCCTCTGCCCCCGCAGCTCATTCGCCCCTGGAGATCCCTACCGTTTCCATCCTCTCCTGCAAGAATCCATCACTGGTGAATGGACGCCTGTGGCCAGCCGTCCGCTGCCCAAAGGTCCACAGTGCCACCTCTGGACGGCAGCCTGGTCCCCGAGGCCACACGGCACCCAGGCCACAGCGACGGGGAAGAGGAGCCGAGCCAGGATTGCGTGTGCTTCAGCGGGATCCTTGATCACTTGCTAGGAGTAATATTGGGGTAAAATCTCTGTGGTTACGAAGCTGCTCACCGTGGCGTCACCGCCTGGCGTCGTGCACAGGTGTCACCAGCCCCTCCCCCGGGGCTGGTGTGGCGCGGCAAAGCAAGCAGGGATGACAACCTCACCTGGCCCCGGTGCCCCCAACTCCAAGGGACCCGGGTCCAATCAGTGCAGCTCACCCATCAGGGCAGGAAGAATATCGCTGATCACTGGCCATGGTTGTGGGCGATTCCCCTGCGTCCCCCTGCTGGGCCGTTCGATTTGTTTAAAGATTCGGAAAGGGGAGTGCAGGGGCGGGAGCAGAGGGCTCTGGGGGCTTCCAGAGGTACCCAGTCTCGAAGAAGGCGAAGGCTCTGCTCAGGCAAAGAGCCCGGATGCAGCGTTCCGACAGGAGCTGCCCGTGCGGGTGGCCATGGGGTGTAGGACAGCACGGGGGTGAGCCGCTGCAGGGGGCGCTGGAGCGCAGCCTGAGGCCGGAACAGAGGGCCCCGAGGCTGGACCCTGAAGATCCTGACCCACCCAGCTGCGGGACTGGGACCCCAGGACAGGTCTCAGCCTGAGGTCCAGAAAGGGGGTTCCTTGACCCCTCGCAGGTGTCCCCACAACGCCTGTCTTTCATCAACTCTTCCCAACACCTGGCTCCCCCAGGTTTCCCAGCCAACAGCCAGAGAGGATGAGAAGCCGTGAGTTTTTTCAGATTTCGAATTCCTCTAGTGATAGTGTGGAGGACAGATCCAAAGGGAGAAAGCCCAGGGGTGAAGCCAGGGAGGGGCCAAGGACTCCAGGGCCGAGGGGCCAGAGGGGCCAGAGGGGCCAGAGGGGCAGAGGGGCAGAGGGGCCTGGCTCTGCCCTGGCGGAGCCCGCGGGGGAGGTGCCGGATCCCGCTCCTGACACTTCCTGGGCATGACCGTGTTCAGAGAGGGCTAGAAGCGTGTCTCCAGCTTGTGGGCGGCCAGTGACGTAGACGGAACGGCCATTACTGCCTGCTCAGGCACACGTTAGGACAATGGCCGTAAATGAGATCCTCTAGGGAGACAAGGAGGCGGGAGACAGAGCCTGGAGTCCACACTCGCCCGACATCCAGGGCACAGAAGGGAAGAGGAGCCCTAGGGAGGGTGAAGGACCGGAGGCTGAAGGGAAACGCCAGGATGGACACGAAAGCCGGCATCCACCAGGGTGGACACAGAAGCCAGTGTCCGCCAAGCACACCCGCAGGCGCGTGCTGCTGAGAACCCGGCTCTCCAAGCTTTGTGAGCAGGAAGTGGGGGTGACCTCAGCCACAATAGGCCCCCTGCCTCGGCTCCCATGGAAGAAGAGGGGTGTTGCGAGGAGGTGGGGCAGTGAGCACAAGCGATCCTGTGGAGAGCGAGCAGCGAGAGAGACAGAGGCAGCCAGGGAGGGGCACAGTCAAGGGAGCCATGGAAGAGGCCGGAGCGGGTTTGTCTCCTGGTGGGGCAGGCGGGGAGAGGCACGGGGGCAAAGATGGGGTGGAGGGCGACAGCAGGGGACACAAGGCACCACTGTCCCCTTTCTGCAGGGAGCTGGCGCGGAGGGATGCAGCTGAGGCGTGGCAAGGGCTGACTGGCCAGCGTCCCTGCGAGGGGATGGCAGGAGCTCGTCCTCCCACTGCGGCTCCAGCTCGGCTTCTTGGGGTTTGGAAAACAAACATCTGCACTGCCACTGGCAGGTTCCACAGGCCTGGGCTGGCCCGTAACCTCCTGCTTCTGCACCCAACGCCGAGTTCTCCCACTCGTGATCAACACCAGAGAAGTGTTCCGCGGTGTCTGCCAGAGGTCACCCTCGCAGCGGGTGCGGCTTCACTGCTTTGTCGATGCACTGGAATAAGGAGAAGGGGGCACGCCCACGCAGGGCGGTCCACGCTGCCGACCACGGCGGGGAGCTTGCATCTTGGGAAAGAGACGCAGAATTCAGTCACTGCAATGAATCAAACGGTTCAAGGTGTCGGGGGTGGGGGTATGAAGCTGGCCGAGAATGAGGTTGAAAAATATCATCCCATATGCACCAAAGGATGAGGGCGCCAAGAGGTGTAGCTCGGCAGGAAAAATGCAGCCATAAGAGACACGCGGCCATGGAGAGCGCTATTTAAAAAAAGACCGACGTGGGAATGTGGACCGGCACAGCTTGGGTGGCGAGCAGCAGGGCTTCCCTGTGAGCTGGCACCCCTCTTCTGGGTGCACACCCACAGGCAGTGAACTCACCACCTCGTAAAGACGTCTGCTCCCTGGCGTGCACTGCAGATCGTCCACAGCCGCCAAGACTCAGAGACAACGTCAGCATCTGCCGATGGACGAGTGAGTAAAAGAACCGGTGTTTGGACAACGGAGTAGTATTCAGTCTTTAAAAAGATGATCGTGCAATTTGCAACAACAGAGGACATGACACGAGGTGAAGGAAGTCACACGCAGGAAGGAAAATGCTGCATGATCTCACCCACGTGGAATCTCGAAACAGAAAGAGACAAATGCAATAGAAGCTGAATTAGAGAACAACTACAAGGTTGGGGTGGGAAATGGGAAAATGTAAGTGAAAGGATACAATGTTGCTGCTATACAGGTGTCATAGCCGCAAAGTCGCTGTCTGCAGTGCCGGCATCCCAGATGGGCGGCGAGTCCCAGCTGCTCCACTTCCTATCCAGCTCCCTGCTAATGTGCCTGGAAAAGCAGCAGAAGATGGCCCAGAGGAAGCTCCAGGCTTCCAGCTTCAGATCAGCCCAGCTCCGGCCATTGCAGCCACCTGGAGAGTGAACCAGCAGTTGGAAGAACTCTCTCTCTCTCCCTCTCTCCCTCTCTCCCTCTCTCCCTCTCTCCCTCTCTCCCTCTCTCCCTCTCTCCCTCTCTCCCTCTCTGTTTCTACCTCTCAGTAGCCCTGCCTTTCAAATAAATAAATAAATCTTTATTAAAAATATATTTTAAAAAAGGATGACTAAATCCAATGGGCAGAATGTGCAACACGAGGACTGTAGTCAGCAGCATTGTCTTTATTGGGAAGGCAGAGACAGAGACCAAGAGAGCTTCCGTCTGCTGGTTCACTCCCCAGATGCCCACAACAACCAGGGCTGGCTCAGCCTGAAGCCAGGCAAGCAAGCAGAGTCTCACAAGGGGACAGCAGGGACGGGACCGCCCGAGCCACACCTGCTGCCCTCAGGGACTTGAACCCAGGCACTCGGATACCGGATCAGCTTTGTAAACACTGAGTGCTATTCCATTGTCCATGCACGAACACCGGTTCCTTTACTCACTCGTCCATTGGCAGACGCTGGCATTGTTTCTGAATCTTGGTGGCTGTGGACGATCTGCAGGGCACGCCAGGGTGCAGACGTCTTTACGAGCTGGTGAGTTCACTGCCTTGGGCGTGCACCCAGTGGCACCCAGCGGTATCCCAAGTGGCATCTTAAGAGCTATGACAGATACACACCCCTAATTACTAACTTGTTTTGTGTAATGGTAATTTGCCAAGCTCATAGAGTTTACATACACTTACCACAAAAAACAAGTCTACATGTGATAATGGGTGGGTTTTTTGAAGATTTACTTATTCATTTGAGAGGAGCAGCTAGAGAGAGAGAGAAGGAGGGAGGGAGAGGGAGAGGGAGAGAGAGAGAAGGAGGGAGGGATGGCTGGAGGGAGGGAGGGACATCTTCCACCCTCTGGTTCTCTCCCCAGATGGCCACAATGACCAGAGGCAATCCAGGCTAGAACCAGGAGCCCAGAACTCCACGCAGTTCTTCCCCGTGGGTGCAGGGACCCAAGCACTCGGGCCTCCTTCTATTGCTTTCCCAGGTGCATTAGCAGGAAGCTGGATTAGAAATGGAGTAGCTGAGACTTGAACCAGCACCCATATAGAATGATGACATCACAGGCAGCTGCTTAACCCACTGTGCCCCAGCACCAGCCGGCTCCTGTGTCTAGTGGTGCTATGATCCTGGATCTCTCTAAGATAAACGGATCTTTCTGATCCATTAAATGGGTTAATATTATCAAATCACAAGTCACATTAAGAAGCAATCAAAACAATGTCATATGTTTTAGTGACAAAAACAATGAGCACTAAACAAACGATAGCTGTTTACAGGGTATTCTTGTTAAAGTGCCCATTTAGTTACAAAAATCTGGAAAATAATTGTACTCCAACCACAGATAATTAAATCTATATCAGTATATCAATTTCTAAAATAATAATCATTCAACCACTAAAATAATATCACAGAGGCCGGCGCTGTGGCGTAACGGGTAAAGCTGATGCCTGAGTGCCAGCATCCCATATGGGCGCCGGTTCAAGTCCCGGCTGCTCCACTTCCAATCCAGCTCTCTGCTGTGGCTTGGGAAAGCCGTAGAAGACGGCCCAAGTCCTTGGGCCCCTGCACCCACGTGGGAGACCTGGAAGAAGCTCCTGGCTCCTGGCTTCAGATTGGCTCAGCTCCAGCCATTGTAGCTACCTGGGGAGTGAACCAGCGGATGGAAGACCTCTCCTCTCTCTCTGCCTCTCCCTTCTCTCTGTGTAACTCTATCAAATAAATGAATAAATCTTTAAAAAAAAAAAAAAACGAGTGTATTGGCCTTAAAAGCGTGCTCTGTAGCATCGTCCACTCTGTGGACTGTTTGTATAGTTTCATCCAAGTGTGCTTTGGAGAACTCTGTCTCCACCACTGGGTCAGGCGGCCAGGGGGCGCTGGCGGCTGCTGCCCCCTGGTGGCAACGTTCCAGCACTGTAGCGCGAGCACACCTGTCGCCGGCACCCAGTGCCAACAGCTGCAAGTTCAGAAATCACGAATTCCCCGGTAAGTGGCAGCAGATGTCCTGCTGACGGAGCCCCTCCCCCTTAGGAAAGCTGCCCCTGCTCGCGCCACATGACCACCTCTGTGCACCTGCGTCTCCACTCTTGGCGACCCGTGGCCAATGTCCTCGTGCCTGCAGCCCGAAGGGAGGCTGGCAAGCACCCTGCACAGCGGAGCCCAATTCCAGACACGTCCAAGAAGCGGGATGAATGAGCGCCACCCAGCTGAGCTGCCAAAGAAATCCTGCTGCACAGCGTGGAGACCAGACGAGACGAAAAGGAGAGAGTCGACCCCGTCCCCTGCTCCGGCTCTAAGCTCTCTGTTACCACGCAGCCCCCACTCGGCCTGACGGCTCCAATGCACCCCACCACGTGCGCTCCTGGAAGGCGCTGAGGTCTAAGTTAAAGATTTCCCTCTGCACACTGCACACCCGGAGTGATGCATGAGCGAGGCCCCTGACGAGGGAGGTGGCTTCAGGGCACTGGGGGTCCAATCTGAGGCTGCTCTGTGCATGACTCCAGTCAGCAACAGGACGCCGACCCCCGCAAACGACAGGCCTGGGAGAAGCGTGGTGGGAAGGTGGGGGAGGCGAGGCAGGTTAAGCGGCAGGTGCACAGGGCAGACGGCACAGGAAGCTGAGCAGCCCTGCTCAGGACCTGGTGAGGAGTCGCCACGTGGAGACATGGTTCTCCCTGAGGTTTGTGATGAGGGCGAGCATCTTCCCTGCAGGGCCCAGGAGAATCAATCAACGCAGGGCTCAGAACAGCCCCGCCTGCCAGACAGGGAGGAACGAACCATCCACCTGGTCTGTCTGGGATTGGATCTGAATGTTCAGAGCCGGGGGACTCGCGGAATGGAGACTGAGATGCAGGAACGGAACGAGGGAAGCTCTCTGCCCCATCCTGCAGCGACCGGCACAGCCTGTGCCTCCGGAGAGTGCAGCCGTGAGATGCTGCCCACAGTCTCGTACCCCTCAAAAGAAGAAAGTGCACCGAATTCCCGTTTAAATGAGGAGCCAGGCCGGCGCCACGGCTCACTAGGCTAATCCTCTGCCTGCGGCGCTGGCACACCGGGTTCTAGTCCCGGTCAGGGCGCCGGATTCTGTCCCGGTTGCCCCTCTTCCAGGCCAGCCCTCTGCTGTGGCCCAGGAGTGCAGTGGAGGATGGCCCAAGTGCTTGGGCCCTGCACCCCATGGGAGACCAGGATAAGCACCTGGCTCCTGCCATTGGATCAGTGCGGTGCGCCGGCCACGACGGCCATTGGAGGGTGAACCAACGGCAAAGAAAGACCTTTCTCCCTGTCTCTCTGTCTCACTGTCCACTCTGCCTGTCAAAAAAAAAAAAAAAAAAATGAGGAGCTGAGCCGCGGAGAGCAGTCTCTGGCAACTTCCCCAAGGGGAGGGGAACTGGGATTTAAACCCAGGCAGCCAGACTCTGGGGCCTCCCCCCACAACCCCGACCGCCTCCTCCACGGCCCCTCCCCCGCCTCTGCTCTGTGACAATCACTCCAGGAGTGCACCGCTGGGCTTCCAGAAGCAGTGTGCGTGGACGTGGCGCGGTCTCCACTCCTGGGCACTGGGCTCCAGGGAGGGCTGAGGAGCGGGTACGTCACACATAGCAGGCGTGAGAGAAGGGCAGAGTGACAGTGACCTCAGCTCCTGCTGTTTTTACCGAGAGCAGAGGGGTGCCGCGCGCTGAGCGCGTGCTGACCAGATCCCTGACCTCACCCAGAGCTGGCGCTTCCTGGGGGTCTGGGGTGGGCTCTCCCAGTGGTTTTCCCCATCAGCTCAAAAGCATGAAGCTGCCTTGCTGACGGGTTCCTCTGAGATGAGGAGTTCCCAACAAACTGAAGAGAGACTCCGGGCTACCCGCGTCAGCCAGTTCTGGCAGGAACGGAGCCATCAGCCCCGCACCAGGGCTCTGTCATCAGGCCCCTGGCGGTATCAGAGCCAACCCTTCTTTAGCTCAGTCGGTGGCTCGCGCTCAGCAGCCCTGCCCTCCAGCATGTGCGGCTTCCCCCGGAAGACGTCCCCATTGCCCGGCCCTGCAGAAGCCAGGGGGCCCTGGGGGAGGCCCCAGCAGCAGCAGCGGTGAGGAGAGCCCAGGCCTTGGGCACAGCAGCTCTGCTGCCACTTGGGAGGGCCTGGGTTTGCGTCCCTGGCTCTGCTCCTGGTTCCAACTTCCTGCCAATGCACCTTGGAGGTGGTGGCTCAAGTGGGTGAGTCCCTGCTACCCACGTGGGAGACCCGGGTGGAGTTCCCGGCACCCGGCTCTGACCCCCACCCAGCCCCAGCCATTGCAGGCATTTGGGGAGTGCACCTGCAGATGGGAGCTTTGTCTCCTCCTCTCAATAAACGAACACTTTCGTCTGAGATTTGTGGCAGCAAAGCTCTTATTTTTTTTCCTCTTTCCCCCTTCCCTCCAATTTCTCCCTAAAAAGCAAAAACTCAGGAGCCAGCGTTGTGGCATTACGGGTTAAGGCGCCAGTTCATGTTCCAGCTGCTCCACTTCCAATCCAGTTTCCTGCTAATGTGCCTGGTAAGGTGGCGGAAGTGGCTCAAGTGCTTGGACCCCTGCATCCACGTGAGAGACCAGAAGAAGCTCCTGGCTCCAGCCCGGCCCAGCCCTGGCTGCTGTGGCCAGTTAGGGAGAGAACCAGCGGATGGAAGATGTCACTCTCTGTCGCTCATGTTCTCACTGTAACTCTGCCTTTCAAAAAATAAATCAGTCTAAAAAAAAAAAAAGAAAAAAAAAGGAAAAACCTTGTGCTGCTCCCAAGATCACCAGCGCTGTTAGCATACCACGCAGTTAGGGAGCCTGACGCCATCGCCCAGCCCCGCCCTCTTGCCCAGATGCTCCAGAAATAAGGAAAACTGTCAGACCAACCTGACTGCCGGACAGAGGGGAAAGCAAACAAGTGGAGACCAGCACCGTGGCACAGCAGGTGAGGCCGCCGCTTGGGACACGGGCATCCCACGTCAGAGCACTGGTGCAAACCCTGGCCGCTCGGCTTCTGATCCCATTTCCTACTAATGCACCTGGGAAGGCAGCAGAGGATGGCTCAGCCCTCTAGACCCCTGGTGCCCATGTGGGAAACCAGCATGGGGCTCCAGGTCCCTGCTGCAGCCCGGTCCAGACCTCAGTGTATGACCATTTGAGGAGTGAGCCGGCAGGTGGACGATTCTCCCTCTCTCTTTCTCTCTCTCTGGCCTTTCAAATACATACATACATTTCAAAAAGAATACAAGATAATTTGGAGAAACACCTTGTAAGTTAATCTATATAACATCTTAATAGGCCTGAACAGACAAGGAAGCATGATGACTTCTGTCTGGGTTAGGATGAGCAGTGCACAGTGCTACTAGAAATAGACATGGGGCCGGTGCTGCAGGGTAGCTGGTGAGGCCACCGCCTGCAGTGCCAGCATCCCATATGGGTGCTGCTCCACTTCCCATCCAGCTCTCTGCTGTGGCCTGGGAAAGCAGTAGAAGACGGCCCAAGTCCTTGGGCCCCTGCACCCGTGTGGGAGACCTGGAGGAAGCTCCAGGCTCCTGGCTTCAGACTGGCACAGCTCCGGCTCTTGTGGCCAACTGGGGAGTGAACCAGCAGATGGGAGACTCTCTCTCTGCCTCTCTTTCTCTCTGTGTGTGGACTCTGACTTTCAAATAAATAAATATTTTTTAATTAAATAAATAAAGAAAGAAGTTTCAATTAGCTTAACACAGAAAAAGTCAATCAAATAAAATCGTGGTGCCGAGTCCCGCCCCGTGTTGAACGTGTTGGCACAACCAGAGCTCTGAACGCACTCCGATCTTTCTGGAATAGCAGGCTTCCCTGAAACCAATGCTCAGGACCAAGGGAAGACGCCTGTGCTTGTAGCACACATGTAGACATGTGTAGCACATATATGTACACATATGTAGACATATGTAGTGCTTATGTAGACATATATGCCTTCTTGGCCTGAGGAAGTGAAAGAAGGGGTCAAGCCAGGTGAAAGTCTCCCAGGCCCCCGTTATGTGGAAATGGTTTGACAAGACGCAGACCCACGTAAAGCCGGGGACACACGCAGGACTGACTGCGGACGTTCTTAGCAGCTGAGGTCACTGGTTTATCTTTCCTTAATGAGTTCTCCACCTCCAGCTTTCAGCTGAACACAAGCTTCTGAGAGCAGAGAGCCGCTGCTACTTAAAGTCATCGCCAACCTCCCGCGGCGACCCGGGCCCCGCAGACACATTCACGCATGAACTCCATTTCCGTGTGCGGTCCTGGGGGCTCCCTGGCATCACACTCTGGGGTGCGCAGCAAACACCAGTGCTCTGGAGCTGTGGCCCCGCCCACTCCCCCCAGGGAAGCTCCGGGACCCAGGCCTTTTGTCCCCTCCCTCCGTTCCAACCGGGAAGCTGCAGGCTCACAGGACGCTCCCAGGGACTCAGAGTTCAGGTCCTCCCAGCCCAAGGCCTGGCTGAGACCGACAGGGTCACCGCCTTTCCGGCGCCCCCTGGCCCCCGGCTGCCCCGCGTCACCGAGGAAGACAGCGGCTTGGGGCAGCTCTGTTTGCAGTGCCGAACCCTGAGCCTCCCAAAGCCCCTCCCTGGTCTGTGGCTGTCGGCCACGCGCGGAGCTGCACCCTCCACTTCTTCACTCAAAGCCACCTGTCGTGGAAGACTGCAAATGTGCAGAAAAGGAGAAAGGCAATTTATTTACTTATTTTGGAGATTTTTTTTTCAAGATTTATTTTATTTACGTGCAAGGCAAATTACAGAAACAGAGAGGGGGGATATACAGAGAGATCTTCCAACCACTGGTTCATTCCCCAAATGGCCACAAGGGCCAAAGTTGAGCCAGGCCAAAGCCAGGAGCCAGGAGTTTCTTCTGGGTCTCCCGGGTGAGTGCAGGGGCCCAAGCACCTGGACCATCCTCCAGTGCTTTCCCAGGTACATTAGCAAAGAGCTGGATTGGAAATGGAGCAGCCGGGACTTGAACTGGTGCCCATGTGGGATGCCGGCGCTGCAGGCAGAGGCTTAACCCACTATGCCACAATACCGGCCCCTATTTATTTATTTTGAAAGGCAGAATTACAGAAAGACACACACACACAAAATCTTCACCTGCTGGTCCACTCCCCAAATGGCCGCAATGGCCAACACTGAGCCAGGCAGGAGCCAGGAGCCCAGAGCTTCTTCTAGGTCTCCGATGTGGATGCAAGGGCCCAAGCACTTGGGCCAACTCCCACTGCTTTTCAAAAGTAGATTAGCAGGGAGCTGGATCAGAAGTGGAGCAGCTGGGATGAACCAGTGCCATATGGGATGCTGGTGTCTTGAGCATTGGTTTTACCAGCTACGCCACAACTCCAGCCCCCTGGGTATTCTTTAAAACACTGAGGACCCAGAAACCTCAGGGCTCATCATGCTCCCTGCCTCGGTTGATTGTGTAGGGGGTGTGCTCACAGCTCTCAGCCAGAGGGATCGGCAGCCCTCCTAGTTCTCCAGGCTGGGGGGAGTACCGTGTAATAATGCCCTGCCCCTCTCCTGCGTTCATACCAGAACATCCGTGTATACCTGGGGGGACACATGCTGGAGCCCTGTAGGAGTGTCTCTTGTTGGTGGACGCGCCGTGGATTTTATTACCATCAATTTTCATTGCTATCCTGATTTACAGCTGAAAGAAACCCCCATGTCCATCCAGTTTAACCCCCTCATTTTGCAGGTGGTGAAAATCGAGACAAAGGAATCAAGCGAGGGCCGCAAGGTCACAGAAATACTTCCCAAGGTCAAGGCTGGAGCTGGTTCTCCTCTGGGACGAGCCTTTCCCCATCAAACTGGATTTGCTCCCATGAAAAATAAAGTGAAGCCATGTGCACCTGCTGGAGCCACTGGCAGGGCTAACGGGGGGCCCAGGTGGTACTTGGGGCCCACTTTCCTGGGCTCACTTCCTGTCCAGCAGGTGCCGGGGGCCCAGGTGGTACTTGGGGCCCACTTTCCTGGGCTCACTTCCTGTCCAGCAGGTGCCGGGGGCCCAGGTGGTACTTGGGGCCCACTTTCCTGGGCTCACTTCCTGTCCAGCAGGTGCCGGGGGCCCAGGTGGTACTTGGGGCCCACTTTCCTGGGCTCACTTCCTGTCCAGCAGGTGCCGAGGACTGGTGTTCTGGTTGCCGGAGTCCCTACACTTGCTTGTCTCACTGCCCCTGGAGCCCCACACTGGGTCCCATCCCTCTGCCCACTTCTGTGCCCGGCTGATTGAGCGAAGGGCTCTCTCTGGGGACATCTGTAGTGGCCTGGTCAGTGGTCCACTGTGGACCTCAAATTCCATTCCATGAACAGAGCTGCCTGTGCCTGACACTTCTCCTCCCTGCCAGCATCCGACAGGATCAGCTGATTAGGGTCCCCCCTCTTCCTCTCTCCTCCATCAAATAAGTGCCATGTCCAGAACACACAGCAAAAAATAAAGAAAACGTAAAGGAAGGAGTGTGCCTATGGTTCAAGGATTAAGCCACCCCTTGGCATGCCGGCATCCTGTATCAGAGTATCTATGTTCAAGTCCCAGCTCCGCATCCTGTTCCAGCCTCCTGCTAACACACACCCTGGGAGGCAGCAGGTGATGCTTCAAGTCCATGTGGGAGACGCAGATTAGGTTCCAAGTCCAGGGCTCAGCCTGGCCCAGGCCTGGCTGTAACAGGCATTTATTTGGGTAGGAGATTTTCTCTCTCTCCCTTTTCAAATAAAAATGGAAATAAAATAATTTTAAATAAAAAGAAGTTATGGAGAAGGAAGCAGCCTGGACAGCCCACAGCAGAATAACCGAGCACCGTGATTACTGTTCCATTGCTGGTGACTGACTCTCCCAGCACTCCATCAGAGCCATGAAACCAAATCCCCAAGAAGGCTGCCACACCCACACCTCTCCACTAGGGAGACGGAGAGGCACCGGCCTTCCCATCCCTGTGGCCGTGAGGCTCAACACAAACCCAAGCACATGGCTCTCCCCAGCTGTCATGCTGGGCCAGCAGGGTCGCCCAGCTTCCCAGCACCTACCGCCAAGCTCAGCTTTGGGGATCGCCATTTTTCTCCACGAGGGGCGGATCCTTTTACCCTCCGATCAGGAGACAAGTCGCCAAGTAAGGCAGAGACAGCTCCTGGATTAATCGGTTTAGTGCAAGGCACCCAAAAGCAGAACAAGCAAAACTCAGCAAAAGGGACGTCTGAAAAGATGAGGGAGAGCAGGTTAGAGGACGTCACGGACGTGCAGGAAGCTAGCAGTGGACGCAACGTGGCGTGTCCCCGGAGAAGCCCGTCCTGGCCCAGGAGGGCCCGCGCCTCCGACCGCCCCACGGGCAGCAGGCAGCATGGGTGCTCCCTCCAGGATGCTGCTTCACGGTGGTTCCTGCAGGGACTTGGAGCCCCCGCACAAGGAGTCTCCACTGGTCGCTGGAGGCCCCAGATGTATGTCATCTCCGTCTCCAGGCGGCAGCCTTGGAGGCACAAGTCCCAGACCCAAACTCTCTCATCTGCATGGGGCTGAGACGGGGTTGGCGGCCAGCCAGGGAGGAGGGACAGCCCTGCCCCTGTCTGCCAGCACCCGGCTGCCTCCCTCACAGCTGTGTTCCAACAGAAAGCTCCACACGGAGCCAGCACTGACTGCCACGTTCATCACAGCTCAGACCCAAGCGGACTCGGTTTCACAGGAGTCACGATGCAGCCACATGCTCGAGACGTCCGCAGCCCACCCAGGAGGGCGCCACGGTCTCCAGCGGCCTCAGAGTCCACTCCAGATGCTGGACCCCGGCTTTAGGGGGTGCCGATCTCATGGACTCGCCGCAGGCAAAAACTCCGCCAGCATCAAGCTCCCAGGGCTGTGACTTCCAGGCCACATCTCTGCAGTGCCGGGGCCACTGATGTCCCCAGAGGGGTCCCTGAGTTGGTGACACTAGGCCCCGGTGCCCCTCAGTGACTTCCAAGGTAACACGTCCTTCTTCACGGCTCCTCCATTCCTGGGTCCTGGCAGGGAAAACAATGAAACATTCACGGGGCCGGCTCTGTGGCATAGCAGGTAAAGCCCCCACCTGCAGAGCCAGCATCCCATATGGGCACCGGTTTGAGTCCCGGCTGCTCCACTTCCAGTCCCGCTCTCTGCTATGGCCTGGAAAAGCAGTAGAGGATGGCCCAAGGCCTTGGGCCCCTGCACCCACAGAGAGACCTGGAAGAAGCTCCTGGCTCCAGGCCTCGGATCAGCACAGCTCCGGGCGTTGCAGCCAATTAGGGAGTGAACCAGCAGATGAGATCTCTCTCTCTCTCTCTCTCTCTCTCTCTCTCTCTCTCTCTCCCCCTCTCTCCTCTCTCGCTCTGTAACTCTGCCTTTCAAATAAATAAATAAATCTTTTTAAATAAAGAAATAAAACATTCACACGAGAGAGAGGACTCCTGAGGCTGACAGCTCACGGCCACCGCGCTGGGTCGGGACTGGATTTCTCTGTCCCCCTCTGAGTGTGCAGCCCATCCCTGCCCGGGGAAGTCCTGCAGAGCTGCCTCCGGAACCTTCCATAGCCGTGCAGCCTTGGGAGCCATCTTCACCTCCTCCTGGGAGCCCTGAGTGCTGCTGAGCCCCCAGTGCTGCACACCAGGCCACAGGGAGGAGATCGCTCAGAGCTGTCCCCGTTGTGCAGGGAGCCACCCGCACGGGCCATCACACTTCACCCCTGGCCCCAACATGGAAAACCGGGTGTGCAAGACCCCCTCTGGTACCCGAGGAAACAGGGACCTGCAAAGAGAAATCATGTCCCGGCCTCGCGACGCCGCTGACTTAGCCCAGGGCGGAGTCCCCCTGCGCTGCCTGCAGCCCACGCGTCCCCTGCCTCCCACCTGCAAAGCTCAGCCTTCTCCTGACGACCACCGAGCACTCGAAGCCCAGCTCCCCTTCCAGAACGTTTCTCCCATGCGTGTTTCTGTTTCCAACGCCTCACCTTGGGAAAATGCAAGCTTGCGCTGACTCACGGCCCAGAGCTCGCGTTTCTGCCCCTCTCCCCTCCGGCCCCATCGGTCACCTCAGGTACAGGAGCTACCACAGGGCCACCTCACCTAGCGCCGGTGACAGGGACACAGCCCACCCTGAGCTCGCTGAGTGGGTTTTCTTCCCAGAGTCCTCAGCCAGTGACCCGATGTCACAGGGTCTGTCGCTGCCATACCTGTCTCATCACCCCCGGGGTTCACACCAAGGGCGGCCTCTGGTGGGGATGGTGCTGGGGACGGCTGGGGACGGTGCACGCCACTCTTGTAGCTCTTGTCCACATGGAGGCCCTCAGGGCTTTCCAGGTCTCTGGGACACAGGGAAGGGGACAGCAGAGCAAAGGGAGACAAAAGCTGCCCAGGCGTGTGCAGTGCTGTCTGGGAGAGGTCACGTCCCTGCACGTCACTGCTCCCCGACCGTAGATCTCCTTCCGTCCGGGAAGATGCCCGGGAGCCACGCGCAGCCTAGGGTTGACAGCTAAAACCCTGTTCAGCATCAGTGCAGCAAAGCAGGCATACGTTTCCCTCTGCTCTGTAGAACAAGCGCCGCGTTGGTGGTTTTATTCTGAGCCGACAAATTTGCAATCAGCTCCTCTATTGTCTCCCTTTGCATTAACCTCTGAGAAGCAGAAACTGTGAGTTAGCAACCATCCGCACTCGCTAAAGGCAGGGCACACCCACATACCCCCACCCTCGCAGGGTGTCTGCGTGGGGGCCGATTGCGTCCCCAAGGGTGACCATCTCGAGTGCTGACACGGCTGAACGGATCTCAGACGACCCGGCCACGCATTTCGGCTGAAGCCAGCATCTGCTCCGAGGATGAGAATCAGCCCAGGAATTGCTCCCCCTCCCCCATGCTGCATGGCCGTTCACGCTCTCTCTGATCCTCTGCCTGGGAACCACATGCGTCCACTGTTTACACAGCTCCTCCCCGAGGTCAGGGAAGTGTTCCTCAGGGCCGGGAAAGGCGGCGCCCCGGCCCGGATCTCTGTGTCACCCAGCCGTGGTCAGCACATCAAGCTGTGGTGGTCAGCTTAACGAGAATACCTGGAAGGAGCCCCTTGGCAAGGGAAAGGTTGACCTCAGCTTCCACTTTGGCGGTGAGAGTTCAGTAATGGGCGGCCCCTTCGTCCGGCGTCTGCTGGGGGCTGGTCATAGCAGGTGCAGAGGAACGAACCCATGGCGAGCCAGGAATCAGAGAACAGCAGGGAGAGCTTGAACTCAAACACGCAACCCTCTGTGAAGACCCTCTCCTAGGGCACGCACCCGGTCGCCTAAGACCTCCCACCGGCCCCGCCTCTCGGCCACCACAGTTCAATCGAGGCTCCGCCCCCAACTCAATAACCATTAGCACTGAGACATCAGAGTTTCAGCAGCTTCGTGAGTGGTGAGTGCCGAGTCCGGCTGTGCTGGGAGCGATGGTGCAGCAGCAGGTGATGCGGGCTCCGTGCGCCCAGTGGTTTCTCCTGTACTCTCCCCCATCTCGCCCTCTCCCCTCATCCACAGCCTCATTTTTCACTGCTCCCTTTCACCAAGCTATGCAGCCTCATGTGCATGTGTGTGTTTGCTAGGAAGGCAGATGAAAGCCCAGAAGGCAAACCTCCTGGTCCAGGTGGACCCAGAGAAAAGAAATATGCCGAGTCATTTGGTTTTGGAAAACTGAGTTTGAGAGTGCGGGTGTGGACACCTAAGCCGACAAGCACGGGTTGCGTCCTGGCCTAGACCAAACAGGGGCAGCCCTGTTACCTGCCCCGGGAGGCACGTCCTGCACTGCTGACCAGACGCTGAATGTCCGGTGGGACCCACGCCTCCTCCCTGCACAGCTGGGTTGTCCCGCCAGAGGCTGACTGGCCGCCGTCTCCTCTCTCCACCTCCCTTAGCGATTTTGCCCCGTGGGATTCCTTCTCACTGACCCCATTTCAAATCATCCCGTAGATAACGGGCAGCAGGAAGGGGCAGGTTCTTTATGAATCACAGCTCCGGGGCTGCCGTGGGACCCTGATCGGACTGTGACAGTCCCCAAATCTCTCCGTGACACGTGACACGTGGATAACTGACTGGGGAACATTCTTCCCAAGCAATCTTCACACTGCAATAAGCATGCACCATTAGCAAACAAGTGACATCTCGGGAAAACATTCAAGCTTGGCTGGACCGACCGCAGGCTCTGTTTTAGGGCTTTGGCAGTGGCACGCTGGATTCAATTTGGCCCTTATCCCAAAGCAATAAAAATAAAATAGCAGAAATACCATCCATAGGCTGCACAAGCAAAGAATCTTTGGGGCAATGCATTATTTTGTCAGTTGGGCAGTAACATGTAAGTCTCCACTTCTTAATTCATAATCAGCTAAGCAGGCACGAGACCAAATTGCATAGTTCTGAAGAAAATGTAAACATAAGCTTATAAACTATGCTTCTATAAAATACAACATTTGACACGATCGCCCTGGATCCCCCACACTAGGGTCCCCCCAAGGCAGAAACGCCACAGAGCCCACTTCAGACATACACACCGGGATTGACAGAATACTGTCTGCCTGGGCCGGCATCCCGTATGGCACCGGTTCGAGTTCTGGCTGTTCCATTTCCAATCCAGCTCCCTGCTAATGTGCCTGGGAAAGCAGCAGAGGGTGGCCCAAGTACATGGGCCCCTGCCACCCACGTGGGAGACCCAGATGGCGTTCTAGGCTCCTGGCTTTGGCTTGGGCCACCCCTAGTCATCGTGACCATTTGGGGAGTGAACCAGTGCTTTGAAGATTCTCTCTCTCTCTCTCTCTCTCTCTCTCTCCCCCCCCCCCCGTCACTTTTCCTTCAAAAGCATAAAATTAAATTTAAAACTTCAGGGTTCCCAAGAATGATGCATTTAAGTGATGTATTAACATTAACATGCATTAAGTGATGTATTAAGTGAGGTGTTAACAACAAGCTATTTTCTATACTTGGGCAAAAAGAGACCCCTTAGCCAACGTGTCACGTAAACCACTGTCAAAGGGGCCCAGGCTGCGTGGCAGGGCGTGAGGAGGAAGGGGCGAGGAGCAGCCCCTGCGTGGGGGAAGAGGCAGGGAGTAGGAAGCGTGGAGTTCACGTACAGCCAAGGGCGTTCCACGTTCACACGCGGCACGGATCCTGGTAACACAGGGTCCCCGTGTGAAGGGGGCTGGCTGGGCTGCAGGGGTGGAGCAGGAAGGCTGAGCCCTTGAGTGTGGTGTGGCCGTCTCTCTCACGTGCCCTTACAGCCACAGTCACTTCTCAACGCCAAGCCTGGACTCAAACGCTCGAGGCTACTAAGCGCCACGCTGGCCCCTGTTCCGGTCACACAGGCCTGCGCGCTCGGCCCCTGCTTTGAGCCCCTCCTGGGCTCCCAGGCCGCATCCGGCGTTCGCAGCCCCATAGGTGCGTCGACCACCGGCATTCAGTGCTACATTGCAAACATCCTTGCGCTTGCTTCTCTTCTCAACGGCGAGATCCTTAAGACAAGAGTGGTGTTAGTCACACCTGGACGCCAGTGCCTTGCGCCAAGTCCGGCACGAGGTTTGTGCTCCTTAAATCGATACTTAGGGGCTGGCATTGTGGCGCAGCATGGTAAAGCCCCGCCTGCGACTCCGGCATCCCATGTGGGCTCCAGTTCAAGTCCTGGCTGCTCCGCTGCCCAGCCAGCTCCCTGTTAGTGCCTAGGAAAGCAGCGGAAGATGGCTAAGTACTCGGTCCCTGCCGCCCACATGGGAGACCGGGATGGAGTTCCAGACCCCTGGCTTCGGCCTGGACCAGCCCCCTGACTTTGTGGCCATTTGGAGCATGAACCATAAGTTGGAAGATCCCCCCCAACTCAAACTTAAAAAATAAATCTTTATAATAATAAACAATATAAATCGTATAACAAATAACAATCTTTTAAATAATAAATAAATCTTTTTTAAAAATGAAAGAACTGTAATAAGAGTATAATTTTAAGAGGTTTTTTTTTTTAAGATTTATTTATTCACTTGAAAGGCAGAGTTATAGAGAGGCAGAGGCAGAGAGAGAGAGAGAGAGAGAGAGAGGTCTTCCATCCACTGGTTCACTCCCCAAATGGCCACAATGGCCCGAGTTGGGCTGATCCAAAGCCAGGAGCCAGGAGTTCCATCTGGGTCTCCCACACAGGCGCAGGGGCCCAAGCACTGCTTTCTCAGGTGCATTCACAGGCAGCTGGATCAGAAGTGGAGCAGCTGGGACTCGAACTGGCACCCAAATGGGATGCTGGCACTGCAGGTGGCAGCTTTACCCGCTACACCACAGCACCAGCCCCAATAAGAGAATATTTTTAAGTAATCAATTAATTAATTAATATTTAAGAGCAGGAAGTTTTAAACAGGATTGAAAGTTGAATCTTCAAAATGTAGGCTCCAAGCCCTTCGACGACCGGCCGCTCAGTCTCTGGGACTCCACCTGCGCACCTGTGCTCTGGAGCCGCCTCCCCACACCTCCCGGGAGACTCGGCTGCGCGATGCAGGGACTCAGCCGCTCAGATCACGCGTGGGGTCTGCAGGGCTCCAGCTCCGCCTCCACGTGCATCTGGAGAACTCGAGAGCAGAGGAAGGGGAACTGTGTGGACGAGTCTAGGAGAACACCGGTAACAAAATGAGAAGGGTGAGATCCCGGAAGAAACAATAATGACGTCGTCAGGAGCTTATCAAAGCCCAGAGAGAATGGAAACACACCAGGACGACAGCGCCGCTTAGAAGCGAGGGAACCAGAGCACTTGAAGGACTCTCTGGTGGTTGGTGAGAAGGTTGTGTGCTCTGTAGCCTGATCTTTGAGACTTAAGTCCAGTGGTAGGGGCACACATTTGGCCCAAGGGTTGAGATGCCAGCGAGGAGGCCCAGCCCACATCCCGTGTGGAACTGTCTGCTCTGGCTCCCAGCTGCGGCCTCCCGCGAACGCAGACCCTGGGAGGCAGCAGGGTCTCAGCCTGACCCAGCCCTGGCCATGGCAGGCATCTGGGCAGAGACCCAGAGGATGGAAGATCTCTCTCTCTCTCTCTTTCTCTCTCTCTCTCTCTCTCTCACTCTGCCTTTCAAATAAATAAATAAATCTTTAAAAAGTTAAAATAAATGTTTTTTTAAATAATAAAAATATAAAACTCCCAGCAATCTTGAAACAGAGTATATCTTTTTTGGTTAAAAAAAACACTTAAAGTACTTTTTTTCTGGTAAAGAGTACTTAAACAAAACCAATGAAATCTCATTTTTAGCGGTGAAACGGTGGGTTTTATTTAAGATAAAAAAAATGTGAATCCTAGTGCTTCCGGGAAAAGGGCTTCAGGAAAACCATCGGCTGCTTCGCCCCGGCTGCAGCCTGCACGCGGGGATGGGCCTGGTTGTTCACAGTTACTTGGCCTGCTGAGCAGGCAGACTCAGGACCAGACTCCAAGACACCCCAGAGGAAGCTACAGGGCACGGGAGAGGTTTGGGAGTTTGCTGAGGAGCTGCCAGTCTGTGCCCCGCAGGGCTGGCCACAGCCCGGCCTCCCAGGGACAGCTGCCAGTCTGTGGCAGGGCTGGCCACAGCCCGGCCTCCCAGGGACCAGGCCCTGCCCGGCCTGCCAGTTCCTGCGCCCTCTCCTGTATCGTGGGCGTGCGCAGCACTTCATTCCTGCGAATGTTAGCATGTTAAATGGCCTCGTCTTTGTTGAAAAGAAATTGAACGTCTGCAGCTAACGAGATGCGCCGAGCCCGAGTGAACAGCTGTGTAGACGAAGGAAGGCCTGGAGCAAGACCGACGTCGCCTGCGTGGAAGTGGGGTCTCTGCCGTGTTTCCCTCTCACCAAACGGTGCTACCGGGTTCAGCCCTGTGAAATACGAGCTACTTGTACTTAAGGGACAACTTGGCTAAAGAAGCTTATTTTAAGTAATTGTGTGAAATCAGAACTAGTGTAGGAAATAGAGTTTACAGACCGGGCTGAAGGAGCAGCCTGGCCTGGGGTCTCCTCTCACAGGGGTGTCAGCCGGAGCCCTGAATGCCACAGCCTGCGGTTCCAAGGGAGAACCAGGAGGGGGCACCTCCGGCCCACACAGGTTACCTGGAAGACCCCTGCCCCAGCTCCGTCCAGCCCCTCTGGGCTTTCACACCACCAAGGCTCAGAACCCCTGTCCTGTCGCACGAGGCCAGGCCTTGCCACCTTCCCATGATGCCAGCAGGAACCCAAAGGTCTCTCCCTTCTTCTTTTTTCTTGGTAAAGATTTATTTATTTATTTATTTATTTGAAAGGCAAAGTTACAGAGAGGCAGAGGCTGAGAGACAGAGAGTGAGACCTTCCATCGGCTGGTTCACTCCCGAGGTGGCCACAACAGCTGGAGCTACACTGATCCAGAGCCAGGAGCCAGGAGCTTCTTCCAGGTCTCCCACACGGGTGCAAGGGCCCAAGGACTTGGACCATCTTCTACTGCTTTCTCAGGCCGTAGCAGAGAGCTGGATGGGAAGTGGAGCAGCCGGGACTCAAACTGGCGCCCATATGGGATGCTGGCACTGCAGGTGGTGGCCTTACCCGTGGAGCCAAAGGGCCGGCCCCTCTTTCCCTTCTTTTGTCACAGAGCAATGTCTTCCCTGTTTCTCCAAATGAAACTGCTTCTGGCCTCTAACCCGTTCCTCCCTCTGTGCTCGCCGCAGTGGACATGAGCGGCCCATGACATTCGACTCCTAATCATCAGCTGCCCAGGACCGAGTCTCCTCATCCCCAGGACTGAGTGCCCTAGGCGGTGGAGAGAAATGAGCGGCTCTGCCTCACCAGAGGGCAGGAAAGCAAAACGTCTTCGTCGCGGCTTCGCCTCCGCTTCAGCGGTCTGAGCTTCACTTGGCTGCCGCAAGGTGGCCACGAACGTGCTGGAGTGGGAGCCACGGAGTCCCGGGCCCTCAGCAGGTGTCAGGGTGCCTGAGGGGTGTGTGAGGAACCGGAAGCACTGAGCAGCACCTGGGAAAGGTGGCGTCCTACAGACTGTTCTTTAGAATTTTATAAACGCTTTTGCCCTTAGCAACAGATTTCCAGTGTGTCCTCAGCATTGAACAATCCCCAATGTCTCCTGAATGGCTGCTTAGTAGCCTACCTCTGTGCACGGCTCTTTGCCCCAGAATCCCTGACTGTTAGATAGTTTCACCGTTCCTTATTTCCAGCTACCGTAGGCAACGTCTCAATGATCCTCCTTGTTCAGCCTTGATTATTTCCCGTGAACGCACTCCTAGAAGTAAAACTGCCAGGATGTAAGCGCTTTAGAAAAATAAATAAAACAGGGGAGAGGGAGCGGGAAAGGGGAGGGTAGCGGATGGGAGGGAAGTTATGGGGGGGGAAGCCATTGTAATCCATAAGCTGTACTTTGGAAATTTATATTCTTTAAATAAAAGCTTTATTTAAAAAAAAAAAAAGAAAAAGAAATAAAACAAAAAGCAGAGGCCCAGTGCTGTGGTGCCGTGGGTTCAGCCACTGCCCGTGAAGCCCACGTCACACGTCGGAGTGGCTGTTCAAGCCTGATCCAGCTTCCCGCTAACAGGCCTGGAAAAGCAGCGGACATGGTTCAATGGGGCCCTACTAGCCGTCTGGATCACCAGATGGATTTCGCGGCTCCCGGCTTCAGCCTGGCCCAGCCCTGGCTGCTGTGACCATCTGGGAAGTGAACCAGCGGATGGAAGGTCTCTATGCCTGTCTCCCTCTCTCAATAACACTCTTTCAAATAAATAAATACATCTTTTTTTTCAAATTCTAGTAAACATAATCAAAATGCCCTCTAGGGGCTGGCGCTGTGGCACAGTGGGTTAAAGCCACGGCCTGGAGTGCCAGCATCCCATATGGCTTCTGGTTCTAGTCCCGGCTGCTCTACTTCCAATCCAGCTCTCTGCTATGGCCTGAGAACACAGTAGAAAATGGCCCAAGTCAGCCCCTGTACCCACATAGGAGACCCGGAGGAAGCTCCTGGCTCCTGGCTTCCGATTGGCACAGCTCTGGCCATTTTGGTCATCTGGGGAGTGAATTAATGGATGGAAGACCTTTCTCTCTCTCTCTCTCTCTCTCTCTCTCTCTCTCTGCCTCTCTGTAACTGACTTTCAAATAAATAAACAAATACTAAAAAAAAAAAGGGGGGCCAGCGCCATGGCTCACTTGGTTAATCCTCCGCCTGTGGCGCCGGCATCCCATATGGGCGCCGGATTCTGTCCTGGTTGCTCCTCTTCCAGTCCAGCTCTCTGCTGTGGCCCGGGAGTGCAGTGGAGGATGGCCCAAGTGCTTGGGCCCTGCACCCCATAGGAGACCAGGAGAAGCACCTGGCTCCTGCCATCGGATCAGTGCCATGCACCAGCCACAGTGGCCATTTGGGGGTGAACCAACAGAAGGAAGACCTTTCTCTCTCTCTCTCTCTCTCTCTCTCTCACTGTCTAACTCTACCTGTCTAACTCTACCTGTCAAAAAAAGAAAAAGAGGCCGGTGCCGTGGCTCAACAGGCTAATCCTCCGCCTTGCAGCGCCAGCACACCGGGTTCTAGTCCCGGTCGGGGCGCCAGATTCTGTCCCGGTTGCCCCTCTTCCAGGCCAGCCCTCTGCTGTGGCCCAGGAGTGCAGTGGAGGATGGCCCAAGTGCTTGGGCCCTGCACCCCCTGGAAGACCAGGAAAAAGCACCTAGTACCTGGCTCCTGCCATGGGATGAGCACGGTGCGCCAGCCACAGCGCGCTGTCTGTGGCAGCCATTGGAGGGTGAACCAACGGCAAAAGGAAGATCTTTCTCTCTGTCTCTCTCTCTCACTGTCCACTCTGCCTGTCAAAAAAAAAAGAAAAAAGAAAAAAGAAAAAGAAAAGAAAAAAAGAAAAAACTCCATGCAGATCTCCCATGTGGTTCAAGGGGCCAAGCACTTGGGCCATCTTCTGCTTCTCTCCCAGGCACATTAGCAGGAAGTTGGATAGGAAGTGGAGCAGCTGGGACTCCAACTGGCGCCCATATGGGATGCCCGCATCACAAGGAGCAGCTTAACCTGCTGCATCACAACACTGGCCCCAGAAATCCAGATCACAAATACTTATTTCAAGAGCAGAATGCATATGCCCTTCAGATTCCCAGCCCCCAAAAATTCTTCCAGCCGATGCACTCACAGGCCAGCATCAGATTGAAGTTAATTGCGGTAAGTCCTAGACTTTAAATATAAGCTCTGTCCAAGACGACTCTAAACCTTAGGGAAGCAACTGAAGTCGCACATTCCCCTAAATGTTCCAACAGTGACATCTTGTGTGGTTAGTGGATATTGACTAGATTAGGGACGTGGAAGGGTGAGCCCAGTCCCACCCGGCTCTGCAGCATGGTTGGCCCACTCCCTGCTGTGTCCGTGGAGAACAGTCTCTGTGTGTCTGAGATCAAACCACATCTGGAAAAGGCACTCACTCCAGAGGGAGGGTAAGTAAGCACCTGCCACCTTGACCAGACCCGGCAGGTGTGGGAGATCGGCTGGGAAAGTGTGGGGTGTGGGCAGGATGCATCCTGGGACAGCGCTAGGACACTGACTCGGAGGCCACTTGAAGGAGGACAAGCTGCACGCTAAGCACCAAGTCACCCTGGGGGACATCCGAGCCCTGGAGAGACGAGAGCATCGTTTGTCTCTAAAAGTGAGCGCTGGGGTGGGGGTGGGGGAGGGACCCTTGGAGGCGCTGACACACAAGCTGCTACCAAGGACACTGGTCTGTTTGCCGCCACTCCACTCCGAGCAGATGAATAAGAGCTCAGGCGGGGGCAGCCTCCCCGACCCTGCTTGCAGGCAGAAGAGCGAGGGCTGGATGGCAACTGGAGCCGAAAGCAGACCCCGCTCTCCCTCAGGGGCAGCCGCAGCTCAGGTCAAAGTGGCAGAGTGAGCCCCGCTTGCAGCTGCCAGGAGTCAAGACCTGGCCCACGCGTTCTGCTGCGTGCCAGTCCCGTTCAGCAGGTAAACGGCACCGTCCCACTTCTGTTCGCAGTCAAGACGGGGTGGCTCCATTCCCTGCTGCCCTCCTCTTGCGCAACTCAGAACCTCTGGTGTTACCCAGCAAACCCACGCAGGGGAGCCGGCTGGTGGGAAGGAGAGCTGGCCAGGGGCCCCAGGGCAGAGGGGAGTCCCCTGCGTTTCCTTTCTGCTTCTCACACATCCCAGATGGAGAACTACAGAAACTTACAACCTGGGAAAGGCCACCCCCACCTGCAGCAAAAGGACCAGGAAAAAGGGCGTACAAAAGCCTTCCAGATGATGCCGACACTGTGACCCCCGCAGGCAGCAGGCGTGAGCGGGGGAGCAGAGAGCTGACTGTCCACACACACCCTAGGAGGAGACGAGGACGGGCTGGTGCTCCACCGTGCAGGGACCCCAGACTTCCACCATCACACAAGAGCAGTGAGGTCACACGGAGCAGCACACGGGACTGCTGGTCAGCCTGTCACTCCCCCGCTGTTTTCACACCCACTTGTGCACTGCAAAGTACTTGTGGCACTCAGCACCCGGAGTCAGCCCAGATGCCCGAACCAAAGGCACGGTCCCCAGCAGTACTTGGAAGGGAAGCTCTACCACCTGGCTTTCCGGTTGGCACTGGACTTGGAGAGCGGTCTCCTCGGGCAGGGTGCGCGTGGTGCTGAGGATGACCTTGGTCGCACCTGCGCTGTGAAATACACAGGTCTGACTTCGCCTCCGACTTAACGTGAGCAGTCAGATCGGGACTCCCTCCTCTGAGCGCTCCCAACTCACCACCACTGTTTCAGAGCACGCTGACTTGTGTGCAATACCTGGTCTGCAGCCTCCCTGAGCTCCCCAAGACATTGAATCCGGACTCTCTGGGTCTCCCTACCCCAGTGATGATTCAGGGACTCACCGGTGCACCACCAGGCTGCGGTCGGTCTCTCAACAGAGGGGTCTTAGCTCCGTCCTAATACTTTGCTTCCCTCCTTTCCATTCAATGTTACCCTGAGTCTAGAAAGTTCTAAGGCTGACAACACCTCCTCTTAAAAACCATTGGTCGCGGGCTGGCGCCGCGGCTCACTAGTCTAATCCTCCGCCTTGCGGCGCCAGCACACTGGGTTCTAGTCCTGGTCGGGGCGCCGGATTCTGTCCCGGTTGCCCCTCTTCCAGGCCAGCTCTCTGCTGTGGCCCAGGAGTGCAGTGGAGGATGGCCCAAGTCCTTGGACCCTGCACCCATGGGAGACCAGGAGAAGCACCTGGCTCCTGGCTTCAGATCAGTGTGGTGCGCCGGCTGCAGCGTGCCAGCCGTGGCAGCCATTGGAGGGTGAACCAACGGCAAAGGAAGACCTTTCTCTCTGTCTCTCTCTCTCACTGTCCACTCTGCCTGTCAAAAATAAAAAAATAAAAATTAAAAAAAAAAACATTGCTCGCAATTATCTCACTTCCATCATTAGTTTTTCTCCCAATAAAACCCTTCTGAGACCATGCCAACATCTGTGTCATCTTGGAGTTGGTATCTGCTAAGCGTCTGTTCTCACTCAAGCGAAGATGCACTTGGATCTTTGTAGGATGTCTTATTTTTACGGCATCCCAACACTGGGCTTCGCGTTGCCAAGAACATCTCGTCTTAGGAGCACCCGAAGGCAGGAAGCAGCGATGCCCACACCCACGGAGCTGTCGCCTGTTCCCCCACAGCTCTCCCAGCCCGGTCGGACCCATCTCCTCCCGGCACCCTCATAGTGGGGAGGTCACCAGCGTAGGGCGTCAGACCTCACACGGAAAATGCAAGAAGCGGCGATTTTATATCCCCCCAGGCTTCTCAAGTGGGAAACCCGCATTCTTCAGGCGAAGCCTGCCTCTTGCCTCTGCACTTCCAACCCATAAAACAAAGGGAGCATGGAGGCTGGCGAGCTCCTTCCGATGACAAAGCCAGCTGTCGCCCTTGCATGAGGTCATCCAGGCCTGAACACAAGGGCGCTGGCTTGGAAGGCGCTGTGGCTCCTCGAGCTCTGGAATATTGCTCTGGTAGAAAGCAAATGTCTGTATGTTCTCACCCTCGGGAAACCATCCAACACCTCCCTCATCCGGGCCATCCTACCATCACCATTCCCCGGGGCGTTCTCTGCGCACGCGTGCCCATCTGCCAACTCCACAGCGGGGTGTCGAGGGGCCGTGACCCCCAGGAAGACGCCTCCCTCCGGCAGTGAGACCCCAGTAGGGCCCACGGCTCCAGCTCACCGTCACTCCCTCCGAAGAGCCCATGGCGAGAGTGAGGAAGACTTGGGACTCTCGGGAGGCGCCCGGGACTGCACAGCCCTCTTCCCCACACAGCCAGGGCTGGAGCGCATGCTGTCGGCACGCACTGTTTCAGCTGACTGCATTTGACGGCAAACGTGCCAGGAAAAAAAAGTGGAAAAAAACCCATCTCAGAAATAAATCAGCACCGGCTCCAAGTTTCTGTTTCGGTTGTTTTGCTTCATGGGCCGCCTCTCGGGATGATGTTGGAACAGCCTGCTCTGCGCACTCTCTCGGGTCAAGGATGAGGTATGTTCTAGAGAGCTGGCTTTTCCCCTGGGTGGTCTGTTAGAAGATGGGCCTCTCTCGGAGCCTTGGAGAGATCCAGAGCTGGAGGAAGCTTAGAGACCAGCTACTGAGGAACCCATGGGGCCCTAGGAGATAAGTAACTGGAAGGGGTTTCCACAGCCCTGGGGAAAATACACTACGTTATAACTTCAGCCATCAGCATTTGAAAAATGCCCACTGCGCTCTCTTTAACGGAGCCTGAGGATTTCAGACCTTGAGATGCTTAGAAGGATGTTTCGAGCTGATGCTTGATTTGGGTTTAGTGTCGTCAGTAGGCAGGTCACGTTTGTCATCTCTCTGCATGTATCTGGGTGGCCCCTAGGGTTAAGTCCCAAGGGCGAGGCACCTCATCCTCCTCTCAGGAACCAAGCAAATCGTCATGGCTAAGAATGGGATCGGAGGGCGAACACGCCGATGGCGTCCTGAGCAGGATCAGAAATGAGACAGCACTTTCTAGAACACTCAAACAGCATCCAGGCAGCGCTAAATGGTGGCGCCCCTGAACTGTAGTTCTAAATTGTGTCACTGCAGAGTGACAGCCGGTCAGCTCCCGTGTTAACAGGAACACGGCTCACTCTCTTAGCACATTGCACACCCACAGACCACTGCTTGTTGAAATCTCTTCTGAATCTGTTTTGTCCACTGTCTGTTCCTACATCAGGACCCCTGGGACTGGGAAGTGTATAGAACAAAGCTGACTTAACTCACGGTCCTGGAGTCCAGTCCTGGACCCCTGCCACCCACATGGGAGACCTGGAAGAATCTGCTGGCTCCTGGCTTAGGATCAACCAGGCTCTGGCCATTGCGGCCATTTAGATAGAAATCTCCCCTTTTAGATAGAGTCTCCCCTGGGCCATCAGAGTGGAGATGAGAATGGAGTCTCCCCTGGGCCATCAGAGTGGAGATGAGAATGGAGTCTGCCCTGGGCCATCAGAGTGGAGGTGAGGATGGAGTCTGCCCTGGGCCATCACAGTGGAGGTGAGGATGGAGTCTGCCCTGGGCCATCACAGTGGAGGTGAGGATGGAGTCTCTCCTGGGCCATCAGAGTGGAGGTGAGAATGGAGTCTGCCCTGGGCCATCAGAGTGGAGGTGAGGACGGAGTCTCTCCTGGGCCATCAGAGTGGAGGTGAGGATGGAGTCTCTCCTGGGCTCCAGGGACGCTGGTCTCGGACTCCAGCCTCCGGGACAGTGGGAGCTCAGGTACCTGGGCTGAGGACACACAGCTCCACAGTCACATGTCTTTCCTCTGGGTGTCTAATCTCCTTTGGGCTCTCTTTATTAATTTATTTTTAAAGGAAACAGGAAGAACCCTAGAATTTCTTAGAGATGAGCAGGCCCTTTTATAAAAAGTCTTTAAAGATGTATTTATTCCTTTGAAAGGCAGAGTTACAGAGAGGGAGAAGCAGAGAGAGAAATCTTCCATTTGCTGTTTCCCTCTCCAAATGGCCGCAACGGCAGGAGCTGGGCCAGACCGAAGCCAGGAGCCAGGAGCTTCTTCCAGGTCTCCCACGTGGGTGCAGTGGGTGCAGGGGCCCAAGCATTTGAGCCATCTTCAGCTGCTTTCCCAGGCGCATTAGCAGGGAGCTGGATCAGAAGTGGAGCAGCCAGGACTCGAACCAGCGCCGGAAACTGACTCATGTCCATTCTGCTCACAGAGTACTGGCCAGAGCTAGTCACGCGGACTGACCCGACTGCAAGGGGGAAAATGGACATCGGATAAGCTCTAACTGTCTCTGTGAAATGCTGAAAGCAGCCACAGTTATATGGGATTGGGACCGTGAGCGACAGCCACTTCTCCTGTCACCTGTTCCCCGCTTCCTCCATGACATTGCCCCCTGCTTGACAGAACCACTCCTCCCGTGCCCACGCCTCCAGGCTCCAGGCAGCAGCCTCAGCCGATCCATCTGAATCTTAGCATGGAACTTTCTGGTCCTAGCTCTGCCTTCATCCGTTGGGTTCTGGAACTTTCTGGTCCTAGCTCTGCCTTCATCTGTTGGATTCCAGAACTTTCTGGTCATAGCTCTGCCTTCATCCAGCTGGTTCAAGGCAAGTCTGACTGCTCTGTGTCAGGTCCAGTCCCACAGGTGAGGAACACAGACCTCGTCTTGAAGCCCTCACTTCAGACACCAACTGCCAACCCAGGGGCACCCCGGCCACCCGCACCTCTGGCCAACGGCTACAAATTCAGGAGTCCTGTGTGAGCCCCTCAGGTTTGCTCATTCACCAGGACAACGCACAAGACTCAGGAAAACACTGATACAGCCTTAGGCTAGTCAGAGGATACAGAGCAGACTCCCGGACTCATGTCCAGGTGGGTTCCTGGCAGGCATTGCTCCCAAGCACCTCGCTGTGTGCTTGCCAGTGTTCTGGCTGGGGTGTCATCACGCAGCTTTGATGAACTGAGTCATAGCCTGTGTGGATGCCCCCGGCCTCCCCTCTCCTCCTAGGAGGTCGGGTGACATCACCCGGCTCACAGCCCCCGCTCTCCAGTGAGTTCCTGGCTGGCCCGTCTCCATCGTGAGACTACCCTGGGCCAACCGTGAGTCACCGCTTCCGGCTGAATTCAGGTGTGGTCCGAGCAGCCCACCGTGATAGACTTCCTCCCAGGAGCCAGGGACCAAGGCCAGCCAAGTGCATTAAGCAAGCAACAGCTGAGATGCGTGTGCCACGGCCTGCTCACTGCCTCTGCCCACCCCACCACCAACCACAGAGACCGGAAACCACCCGTAAAAAGAGAAACTGAAACCGAGGCGTGGACCGGAGCAGACGGCGCAGCTTCGCCTGCGACCCTCTTTCCCACCCGCGCTCACTGCAGTTCCGTGGCCTAGAATTCCTGCCTCTTGAAACCAGAAGAAGCCAACGTCCATGCCCTTCTGGGGCATTCTGTCTGGCTAAGAAGTGAGACACGCAAGTGAGATTAAAAACTCTTCCCAGGGGGCCGGTGTTGGGAGCAGCCGCAGCCTGCCAGCCTGCTTCCCATATGAGCGCTGGTTTAAGTCCACACTGCTCCACTTCCAATCCAGCTGGCTGCCAACGCACCTGAGAGGACAGCAGAAAATGGCCAACACTTGGGTCCCTGCCACCCACCTGGGAGACCAGGATGGAGCTCCTGGCTCCTGGCTTCAGCCTGGCCCAGCCTCCTTGGTCATTGCAGGCATTTAGGGAGTGAGCCAACAGATGGAAGATTCTCTCTCTCTTTCTCTCTCTGCACTTCAAATAAATAAAAACAAACAAACAAACAAAAACAGTTCTTGGGGCAGCGTTGTGGCATAGTGGATAAAGCCATTGCCCGCAATGCCAGCACCCCACATTGGCACCAGTTCATGTCCTGGCTGCTTCACTTCTGATCCAGCTCCCTGCTAACGCACCTGGGAAAGCAGCAGAAGATGTCCAAGTATTTGGGCCCCTGCACCCATGTGGGAGACCTGGATGAAGCTCCTGGCTCCTGGGTTGCAGCCATCTGAGGAGTGAACCAGCAAATGGAACCTCACTCACTCGCTCGCTCACTCTCTCTCTTCCCCTTCTCTGTATAACTTTCTAAATAAATAAATAAATAAAATCTTAAAAAAAAAAAAAAAACAGTTCCTAGGCAAACATTGATGAATAATCACCCATGCATTTACAAGTAAGCATCGAAAGAGAAGGAGAAAACTCTCCTCTTCCCAGGGGAGGGTCAAGGGCTGTGAACCACACCTTCATTCCAGTTCTCACTGCAGCCCTGGGGTCAGCAAGAACAGCTCTGCCAGAAACAGCCAGAGGAGCAGGGCCAGCGTGGGCCTCGTCTCTGCTCCAGGCGTTTCTCACCAGCTCCACGGGAAGAGACGTCGTGGGAAGATGACAGAAAATAGATTGATATGAAAACAAACCCAGCACTGTTTCACTCTCTCTTCCAGCATATTAACTCACTATCAATCCCCCAGATAAACTGAGAGGCTTATGTAATGAAGGGAGGGCCAATCACACATGCTTCAGCATCTCCTGCTGTTGAGACCACGGCATGGCGGCTCCACACAGCAGGTGTCTCGGACGCCCTGGTTCCCTGCCCATGACCGGGGCTGCAGACTGCTCTGCTCAACCTGGCAATCAACTGCAGGCACCACTTCTCTTAAAGTACCCTTCCCGACACCGGCGGAAACCCAGCTCGGGGTGGGCGTGCTGAGCCACGCCGCCATCCTGCACCGCCAGCTTCAGGGTGGGCTGGTGGGTCCCCGGGACAGCGAGCACCCGTTCATAGACCTCTGGCTGGGAGCCTCAGTGCCAAGGGTGTCCCTAAGCCTGAGAAAGCTGGACAGAGCCTGCGGCCCACGAGGGCTGGTGAGCGTGTGCTCGCCCACAGCAATGGGGAAAACGGTCCATTGAACAACTGCCTCTAACCACACCCCACAACATCCTCTGTAGCCCAAAGGATGCCCCTGCCAGAATGACGTCACACATATGGGCCTGTAACTGTGGCAAAGCCTGAATGCTGGGGTAGTGGATAATGTATCTCGCGTCAGATGAAGTTTTCGTACTCCAGAACTGAGTTTCCATGGTGACGTGCTTCCAAGGCTGTGGTTTAGGGAACTGAACTTCTGAGCAGCCCCAGGATCACCAGTCCAGACAGTGCGCCAGGCAGCGAGGCCAGGCGGGGTAAGTGAGGGCAGGGACGGGCATTCATTTGTGCGCTCTGCTTGCCAGGTGCTGTGTTAAGAACTGCTTACCTGGGGCAGGCCTTGTGGCCATTTGAGATGCCCACATCCCACATCAGAGCCCACATTTTCCCTCCAGCTTCCTGCTAAGGTAAAGCATACACTCACAACCAGAGACAAAGAGAGACAAGCAGACCCTTCCTCCCAACACAAACCTGGAAAAGTGGCTGCTCGCGGTTAACCGGTGAAGCAGCTGCCCCTGGGATCCTGTCCAGGGAGGGAAGACGTCCTAAGTTCTGCTTCTGTGACCCATGCATAATCTGTCCTACAAATCTGCCCTGGTATCTCTCCTACAAACAGACCAGGTCCACCGACCACTGGAAGTGTGGTCCTAAGTCACGTAGGCGGCAAATTAAAGCCACCAATGCTGGAACAGCTAAGGCATGATGCTGATGAACCTAGAAGTACTGTAAGAAACTTGGGAATGGGGCTCAGGTCTCGGGAAATGATTCCAGCTGAGCCCGCAGGTGTAATAAACCGCTTGGCTCCTCCACAGTCTCTGGTGCCTGTTTGAATGGAAGGAGTTTTCCCACCTCGGATTGCAGTAACACTAACGCCCCTGGAGGGCCACAGGTGATGGCTCAGTGTTAGGGTTCCTGCCACCGTCTCGGAGACAGGGATGAAGCTCCTGACATCTGGCTTCAGTCTGGCCCAGCCCCAACTGTTGTGGCTATTTGGGGAGTGAACCAGTGGATGGAAGATCTCTCTGTCTTTCTCTCTCTCTCTCTCTCTCTCTCTCTCTCTCTCTCTCTCTCTGCCACTCTGCCATTCAAATAATAAAAAATAAATCAAATTAAAAAAATATTTTAAAAGAGTTCTGTGTCTGTTACCTCTCTCATTGTCACATTAGCCTTGCACGGCAGGAGGTACCATTATCCCACTTTACAGAAACTCAGAACCGTCACCCACGGATACGCAGAGGGACCAGGAGGCAAATCCTGCCCAGCTACAAAATCCTCCTTCCAGATACTCGTCCCATGCAGCAGACAGAGGACTGGCTTCCAGGCGCCCTCACCCCCACTTCAATGCCTTCGGAGCCCAGCCTTATACCAGCCAGCACCCTTCCCGCCGTCACAACACAGTGTGATTGGCCTAAGCCAACACTGCCAAGAGAAATTTGAATATGAGTCACAAACTGAAGCCACATGTGTAATTTGCAATTTTATAGTGGGCACATTGAAAAAAACATAAAAGAAAGCATGGATTTTTATCATGTTTCACTAAACCCCATATAGCCAAACTATTATCATTTCAACATGTAATCACATTTTGCTATAGATGAAATATTATTAAATCATAAACATGACGAGGACAATGAAAAGGAAGACAGCAAGGCCAGTGGGTGAGGTCTTGCTGGATTGGTTAGCCCGGGGTGGGGGGTGGAGGCCAGGAGGGGAGGGGCATGTCACATGACAGTCTGGGAAGGAAGGGAACAGAAAGTCGAGAGGCTGAGGTCAGAGAGGCAGGGATCTACCAGACAGGACCCAGGGATCTACCAGGCAGGACACATGGATCTACCAGACAGGACCCAGGGATCTACCAGAAAGGACCCAGGGATCTACCAGGCAGGACCCGGAGATCTACCGGGCAGGACCCAGGATCTACCAGACAGGACCCGGCAGTCTGCTGTAAGACCTAGGCCCAGGGGGCTGGTGTAGTGGGTAAAGCTGCCCCCCGCAGTGCCTGCATCCCATATGGGCATCGGTTAGAGTCACAGTGGCTCCCCTTCGCACCCAGCTCTCTGCTGTGGCCTGAGAAAGCAGTGGAAGATGGCTCAAGTCCTTGGCCCCCTGTACCTGTGTGGGAGACCTGGAAGAAGCTCCTGGCTCCTGGCTTCAGATGGGCTCAGCCCCAGCCACTATGGCCATTTGGGGAGGGAACCAGTGGATGGAAGACCTCTCTCTCTGTAACTGTTCCTTTCAAATAAATCTTAAAAAAAAAAAAAAGACTCGGGCTTGTAACCAGCAAGAGAAGGCGGCCCGGGAGGGGTGAGAGGTGCACACGTGATCTCTCACCCTCCACGGAAGCGGGGCAAGGGTGGGCTCCTAGACACGACTGGGAGGCCAGGGCTGTGTGCAGGAGAGGAGTGGTCACGGCCAGAGGCTGCCGGTGCTGGATGCGGTTTGCAGATCTGCTGGTGCTTGGCAGGTGTCAGAGGCCACGAGAGATGCAGGCATGGAGGGAGTGAAAGACTGGAGCTGCCGGGCCTATGAGGGGGCGACTCGGGCAAGAGCAGCCCTGGGGCAGACAAGGAATCGAGCGATTCTGACGCCGATCAGGCATCCCATGGCCAAGCCCAGGAGAGCACTTCAAGGTGGGCCTGGGGGAGGAGCCAAGGTCGAGATTCAGGGGTGACCAGCGCAGAAGAGGCGTTCACAGCATGAGCTGGTAGGAGGTGACGGTGAGCAGAGCCCGACGGGATTCTCCTGTGTGAGGTCCAGGACCCACTGAGCCAGGGCTGCTCGGTGCCCTAACCCTAACCTCACAGAGCGGCGCCCAGGAGTGCCCCAAGGGGTGGGACCAGCCAGGGTCACGGGCAGCCCAGCCCGGCCGCCACCACCTGGCAGGGAAGGTGTGGGTGACGCCGCTGAGCCGTCCCACTTGGCAGCCAGTGCAACATCCCACCAGAGACGCTTCCCGCTTGACAGGGAATTCTGCCAGGTGCCGTCCACGGCCGGTCACAGCCTTGGCCGGGGGTGTTTCATGTTACCATGGGAGGCGCTGCACGGAAACGCAAACCGAGAGCGCCTCGAGCCTCCGGTGCTGGTGAGCTCGCTGCTTCCGCTCCGTTCCAGCCTCCTGATGCTCCTGGCACAGGCACCCAGGTCGGTGCTAATTCCCGGGGGAACACGCTCCCCTGGATTGCATGGGTTGCGGCAGAAGACAGCAAGAGCCGCTGACCGCACTGGCATCCTGGGGCGCATCAGGGCAGGGGCTCTCACTGTAGGCAGGGGGGCATTAGCTGTGGTCCCACCTTCATTCTGAGGACGGAGGAGTGAGCAGAGCGGGGTGGGCATTGGGCCTAGAGGTCAAGACGCGGATTGGAACACCAGACCCCCCGTCATCGGAGTGCCTGGGTTAGTCTCCAGCTTCCTGCCACTGCATGACCTCAGACTCAACCCACTCCCATAGCTATCTGAATTAGCAACTCAGCAAACCAGGAATGACGAGTAGAGACATACTCCAGTAGAGATCACTGCTATAAAATAGACGTTAGAGGGGTAGCATCTGACGCAGCTCGGAAAGCCTCATCGCCCGTCGGAGTCTGGGATCGGCTCCCTCCTCTGCTTCCAATCCGGCTTCCTTCTGATAGACAGCCCGGGAGGCAGCAGTTGAGCTCAAGTACTTGCGTCCCGGCCACCCATGTAGGAGACCTGGATTGAGTTCCTGGCTTCTGGCTTCAGCCTGGCCCAGCCTGGGCTGGCGAGCCAGTAGATGAAAGAAATCTCTCTCTCTCTCTCTCTCTCTCTCAAATAAAATGAAAATAAATAAATTAGAATCAATAACGAATACAAGTGTGAGTGTTACATAACGAAAAGCAGCCATGGAAACTGGAAGCTTTCAGTTTTAAATATTTTAAGTGGAGAATGTTGATGGTATAATGGCATATAATATCGATGGCACAGTAGCATAGCATTCTGATGGCGTAGCAGTGTGTGATTTCGACGGTAATTACAGTAACACAAGGAAGCCACATGCTCCCATCACCAGCGTCAACAGTTGCCCCACGCGATGGTCCTGCTCTGCAGGCCCCGAACACCCTCTCATTTCAGCTGAATGTCTCCGTGTGTGTCTCAGGAACACCAAGGGCCTCTGGGGTTCTTGGCTTACCCTAACCACGTGCTACGACCACATCTAGAAATGAACCGCTCCTCCACACCACAGTCATTGTCTAAACCGGCAATGAGTCTTTGAGAGTGTTCCCTACAAGTATTTTGAATTAGTTTAAACTATGATTAAGATAAAATGAATACAAGCATTACGATAAACACATAATGAAGTAGAATGTAAAATCTGGCTGAACGTCTTGGTTTCTTTTACTTTTAAACAGCCTTTTCGGAAATGCATAGGTAGGGGCGGCGTTGTGGCGTGGCGGGCTAAGCCGTCGCATGCGATGCTGGCATCCCACGTGGGCACCGACTTGAATCCCAGCTGCCCTAGCTCCCCTCTGACGTCCCTGCCAATGCACCTGGGAGAGCAGCAGAAGATGGTCCAAGTACTTGGGCCCCTGCACCCACGTGGGAGACCCAGAGGAAGCTCTGGCTCCTGGCTTCAGCCTGGCCCAGCCCTGGCCATTGCAGCCATTTGGGGAGTGAACCATGGATGGAAGATATGAAAGATTCTCTCTCGGCCGGCACAGCGGCTCACTAGACTAACCCTCCACCTGTGGCGCCGGCACACCGGGTTCTAGTCCCGGTCGGGGCGCCAGATTCTGTCCCGGTTGCCCCTCTTCCAGGAGGGCTCTCTGCTGTGGCCCGGAGTGCAATGGAGGATGGCCCAAGTGCTTGGGCCCTGCACCCCATGGGAGACCAGGAGAAGCACCTGGCTCCTGCCATCGGATCAGCGTGGTGCGCCGGCCACAGCACACAGGCCGCAGCAGCCATTGGGGGTGAACCAACATAAAAGGAAGACCTTTCTCTCTCTCTCTCTCTCTCTCTCTCTCTCTCTCTCTCTCTCTCTCACTGTCCACTCTGCCTGTCAAAAAAAAAAAATTCTCTCTCTCTGACTTTTGAATAAATAAATAAATAAACACACTCTCTCTGTCGCTCTGCCTTTCAAATAAACATTCTTTTTTTTTTTTTTTTTTTTTTGACAGGCAGAGTGGACAGTGAGAGAGAGAGACAGAGAGAAAGGTCTTCCTTTGCCGTTGGTTCACCCTCCAATGGCTGCCGCGGATTGCGCGCTGCGGCCGGCGCACCGCGCTCATCCGATGGCAGGAGCCAGGTGCTAGGTGCTTTTTCCTGGTCTCCCATGGGGTGCAGGGCCCAAGCACCTGGGCCATCCTCCACTGCACTCCCGGGCCACAGCAGAGGGCTGGCCTGGAAGAGGGGCAACCGGGACAGAATCCGGCGCCCCGACTGGGACTAGAACCCGGTGTGCCGGCGCCGCAAGGCGGAGGATTAGCCTGTTGAGCCACGGCGCCGGCGCAAATAAACATTCTTTAAAAAAAAAGAAAGAAGGCGGCAATGGCTCTGGCTTGCAGCGCTGGCTGAGACCCCTGGACGGAGCCTCCCTCCCCAGCCTCGGGGCGGGAGATTCTGCTCACACACTGGGTTGCGGGCCAGAGAGTTCAGGCAGAACCATGTCTGCCTCCCCTGGGACCCCTCAGATCCCCTTAGGCTGAGGATGAGAAGGGGAGGAGCTGCGGGGGGCTGGGGGGGGGGCTTCCTGAAGCCCCAGGTGAACCCTTGGATGCACTGCACCGTGAGGTCAGCTGGGATCCCCAGCCACAGGCAGCTTCGAGAGACCCCTGGGCTCTGCAGTGCCCACATTCTCCCTTGCGACTGTCGGAAACAGAGAGAGTAATGGAACCACTGAACCTGGAAGAACAGGCGGTGAGAGCCAGCAGGTCTCTGCAGACGGCCGCCTGTTAACACAGAGACTTCACAGGGCTTCCCGCAGCGGCCCCTCCGCGGGTTGAGCTGCACCCAGCAGGCAGACAAGCCCCCATCTCGGTGGCTGGCGTCGTGCAGGGTTCCCTCACTTGCGTGACACCCGGTTGGCCTGGCGTGGGGCGTGCTCCACGCAGCCTGTGAGAGGCAGGGTGGGCACAGCCTTGCTGTCTCAGCAGCAGCACCCATTCATTTGAGGAATCAACGCTGGATCAGCTGAAGTGAGCAGACGCTAGCGCTGTCTCCCGGGAGGTTTCCTGGAAGTCCCTCCCATCCCACTGGCCGGAATTCAGGCACGCGGGCTTATCTCACCTGCGGGGGAGGCCAGAAAGCGCGGGCTGTGTGCCCAGGAAGAGAAGAGCCAGGTTGCGTGACTCCCACTCTGTCTTCCTAGAAAGTCCGGCGTAAGTCACGCGGAGACCCGGGAACAGTGCCCGGTCCTAAAGCACCCCTCCTCCACGCCACCAGCGTTCACACACCAGCACTCAGGTCCCGGCTCTGACAAAACACGTGTGCCTCCCACGTTTCTCTGTCGCGGCCAGCTTCAAGGTAAGTCCTGCTTTTACCAAAGCAATGCAAATCCTAAATGACACAAGTTTTCAACAAGTAGGCTATTGTTTATGGGACTTATGAAAACGTTAACAACGTACAAGGGATCTCCAGTGTATTACGTCAAAGTGAAAAAATAATAAAAAGAGGAAAATTACACCACACTGAGCAGAAGTTGGAGCAGCCGGCTTGTCACTGAAGCACAGGGGACGGGCCCCGGCCAGGGGCACGGACCCAGGCCGCGGTCAGTGGATCCGCAGCTTTGCTGTCTTTTGACCCAAGAGACAGCCCCCCGCTGCAGCCTCCTCGCTGCTGGGAGCCGGGATCGCGTCCTAACCCACACCCCCAAATGCATGTGTCCGTCTAGACCCTGTCTCTGGCACGGCTGTAGCACGCCCACGCACCCCGCCCCGCCTCTCCCCTACCAGCCTAACCCGGGCCACCAGCGTCTCCTGTCTCACCTGCACTCTCGTTCCTCTTCTCTTCCCAACCCCCTGATTCAAGGGCTGCAGTGGTCTCCCGCTGCGCATCAAAAGCAAGAACCCAAACAAGAACCCAAACAAGAGCCCGTGTGACCCCATCCTGCACGCGCGATCTCGCGTCTCTCCACACCGCGCCCCACGGGGCTTCAGCCACGCACGCCTGCAGCACGCACTCACGTGGGCCATTATCTAGCTAATGTCCACAAAGCCCACAGAGCAGCCGCTCCAGCAAGCCCTGCGCCCCCGGAGTTGCTCGTTGGTACACAAGTGTGAAATGAATGAAATACAGACGGAGAGCCCGCAGGCCTGTTGCACCCGACACACTTCTGGGCGCATCCCAGCGTCGCTCGGAAGTCAGCGAGAAAAGGTAGGGTTTGCAAATTCCGTGTCACTTTACTTCCTTGTGATGTGTTTTTTTTGTTTTATTTTTTAAGGTTCATTTTACTGGGGCCAGCATGGTGGCACAGACGTTAAAGCCACCGCCTACGACATCGGAATCCCATAAGGTTCAAGCCCACTGGTTCAAGTCCCGGCTGCTCCACTTCCAATCCAGCTCCCAACTATTGTGCCTAGGAAGGCAACAGAAGATGGCCCACGTGCTCGGGCCACTGCACCCACGTGGGAGACCCGGAAGAAGCTCCTGGTTTCAGCCCTGGCCGTTGCGGCCATTTGGGAAATGAACCGGTGGACGGATGCTGTGCCTCTCTCTGTGTCTCTCCTTTTCTGTCTATCTCTGCTTCTCAAATAGATAAAACGAATCTTTTATAAAAATCAGATGCCTTATTTTTCTCACTCATGCCATCATTATTTCTGTCCTATCCTCTGTGAGTTTGCTCTGTTGGTCTTCCCCTTCCTAAGTTGAAACTCAGTTCACTGATTTTTAAGATTGTTATTACTTTTGAAAAGATTACAAGCAGAATTCATAAACAGATGTTGCTGCTTACAGCAGGAAAATGATAAAATGCCTTCTAATAACACAGATAAGCTCATGCCAGTAACAGGAATGTGTTAACATCTTTCATTTGCTAGATAGAGACTGTCCAATATAAATTTTCCCAAAACATTTAAGACCTGTGAGTTCAGAGTTCACAAAACCACCAGCTGACACCAGGATGACGGGAATAACAAACCCAACAGACTGCCAACAGGCCACGGGTTATTCAGCTTTTTTTTAATGCACAGTTAAAGGCAAAAGTGTCTCTCTAAAAGAGCATATTGCTGGGGCCGGCGCTGTGGCATAGCGGGTAAGGGCCACTGCCTGTGGTTCTGGCATCCCATGTGGGCGTCGGTTCGAGTCCCGGCTGCTCCACTCCCAATCCAGCTCTCTGCTGTGGCCTGGGAAAGCAGTGGAAGATGGCCCAAGTCCTTGAGCTCCTGAACACATGTGGGAAACCTGGAAGAAGCTCCTGGCTTCTGGCTTCAGATCAGCCTAGCTCCAGCCATTGCAGCCATTTGGGGAGTGAACCAGTGGATGGAAGACCTCTCTCTCTCTCTCTCTCTCTCTCTCTCTCTTTCTTTCTCTGCCTCTCCTTCTCTCTGTGTAACTCCAACTTTCAAATAAATAAATAAATCTTTTTTTAAAAAGAGTATATTGCTTTAGCTGGATCCCACAATTTGTGATAGTTTTTATTGTGATTCAGTTCAAAATATTTAAATCCCCACTTATGATATTTTCTTTGACTTGCTATTTAGACGTATGTGTCTAACTTTTAGATGCATGATTGCTGTTCATTATTGATTATTTTTTATTTATTTGAAAGGCAGAAAGACCCAGAGACAGAGAGAGATCTTCCATCCACTGAGTCACTCCACAAACACCCACAGAAGCCAGGGCTGGGCCAGCCCACGCCAGGGGCGGGAACTCCACCCGCTCTCCCTCGTGGGTGGCAAGGACCCAAGCGGTTGTGTCACCTGTCGCCTCTCAGGTTACGCAAGTGCTCGGGCACCATCTGCTGTCTCCCGGGGTGCACACAGGAAGCCAGAACCAGAGGCAGAGCCAGGACTCCGGCAGCAGGCAGCCCAAGCAGTGTCTTAACCACCATGCTGAATGCCCACCCTGTCTAATTTGTGAAAACTCATGAATGGGGCCAGTGCTAGGGCACAGCGTGTTAGCCACCACCCGCAGCGCCGGCGCCTCCTAGAGGTGCAGTTCACGTTCCAGCTTCTCCACTTCTGATCCCTGCTAAGGCTCCTGGGTAGGGCCTACAGCAGAGGAGGAGGATGACCCGAGTGCTTGGACCCCCGCACCCACATGGGAGACCTGGAAGGAGCTCAGCCTACAGGACACCAAGGAACAGCTGGGGACCTTCAGAAAGTGCTGTGAGCATAGGGGTCCCCAAAACCTACCATGGGGACAAACAGCCCTGGCTAAGCTTGGGCAGCTCTCCAGCGAGGCTTAGTCCAGGTGCTTGTCTTCCCACATGACAAGAATGCAACCAGGAGACCTGCGTAGAAGGTGAGCAGAACAGCCAGCATATCAGCTGACAGAGGGATGGTCCACACTGAGACCCCAGGAAACCCCTCACCCAGGTGTGGTCATGCTTTTTATAGGGTAGGGGTGGTGGCCAGGGCAGGGCCTGATGGAAGAGCCAAGGCACACAGGGTTTGGGGTAGGGCCACAGAGCGCAGGGTGGTCTCCAGGAAGGTGTCATGGCACCTAAGAGATATGTGAGCCCAAAGTGTTGAGACTGATCCGCACAACGCAGGATGATGTTGATCAGTGGGGGGATGCTGGGATTAGGGCGATGGGAGTGCTTGGGTGTTTGTGGGCCTTTGTTGCTGTGGATTTGTTCTGAGAGGAGCAGTGTGGTGGGGGCAGGAGGCGCGGAGTCAACACACAGACCCCGGGAGTCGGGTGAAAGCGGGCCTGAGGCGAGCAGCCTGCAGACTCGTTTATTTCAGTTGGTACAGCAGCTTATATAGCCAAAGCAGCCAATCCAGTCAAGGGGTGGTTTATGTCCTAACCAAACACAGCCTGTTGCCAGGCAGGCTCTGTTGCCAGATGGCTTCCCACGGAGGTTCTCAGGGGGTTTCTGAAGCCACTGCTGAGTAACTGACCCTCGCCTGCCAGCGGCCATCTTGGCTTGGCCTTCTCATTCCACCACAGGCCTTATCTCCTCATCCTCCCCTCCTTGCATCTCCCACATCAGAAGGAGGGGAACTTCTTTTTTTTTTTTAAGATTTATTTATTTATTTGAAAGTCAGAGTTACATGGCGGGGGGGGTGGTGTCTTCCATCCGCTAGTTCACTCCCCGGATGGCCACAACGGCCGGAGCTGTGCCGATCCAATGCCAGGAGCCAGGAGCTTATTCTGAGTCTCCCATGTGGGTGCAGGGGCCCAAGCACTTGGGCCATCCTCTACTGCTTTCCCAGGCCACAGCAGAGAGCTGGATTGGAAGTGGAGCAGTCAGGTCTCAAACCGGCGCCCAGATGGGATGCTGGCGCTTCAAACCAGGGTGTTAACCTGCTGCGCTACAGCACCGGCCCCAGAGGGGAACTTCTGTTTATTTATTTGAATGAGGGGGCAGGGCATAAGCAAGCATCCAGTCTCGGGTTCACTCCTCAAATGACCTTAACAGCCAGGGCCCACCAGGCCAAAGCCAGGAGCTGCAAACTCAACCCAGGTCTCCCACCGGGTGGCAGAAATCCAAGGACGTGAGCCATCTCTGTGCCTCCCAGAGTGGGCATTAGCAGGAAGCTGGAGTCAAGAGCTGGAACTGGAGCTGGGACTCCGGTACACAGGCATCTCAACCAACATCTTTTTCTGGGGCGGGGGGAGGGTGTAAGATTTATTTGCTTATTTGAAAGAAGCAGTTACACAGCAGAGAGGGAGAGAAAGAGAGAGTACTTCTGTCTGATGCTTCCAAGAGCCACAGTGGCTGGGGCTGGGCCAGGCAAAGCCAGGAGCCAGGAGCTTCATCCAGGTCTCCCACATGGGTGCAGGGGCCAAGCACTTGGGCCATCCATCTTCCACTGCTTTCCCAGGTGCATTAGCAGGGAGCTGGATCAGAAGTGGAGCAGCCGGGATTCACACTGGCACCCACATGAGATGCTGGCACTGCAGGCAGCAGCCAACCCCTGTGCCCCAGCACCAGCCCCTCAACAAACATCCTAACCACTGGGCTAAACGCCTGTCCGGAGGGTCATTTTTAGCATATTCCATCAGACGATAGCGGGAGTGGTCACCAGCTCCCGGAATTTGGATGCTGTGTGACAAGACCCATCACACCCTGAGTGCAAGTTCTCTGTCTTGGAGATACACGAGAAGAAACTCCCAGGGTCAGTTGCACATCGAGAACACCTGGTCGCCAGCAATGCAAACAGGTTCTGTTCATTCCCCAGCATTCCAGAGACAACCAGAAAGGCAAATCCCACAGACTGGCTGTCACACGTTGTCACCCCCAGGGAAAAAGCCATCTACTGGGATGGACAAAATCAAATCCTTTTCATACGCCACCAACTAATGACATTCGAAAAGCCCCAAATAACAACCCCCAGCCTCAGCCCTCTCTATCATAGTTTATGCAACTTTAAGAATTTGCCTTTTATTTCAAAGATTTCCTGTTTGAGCCAAAAATCCTTGAGAGAAATTAGTATCAGTCTTTCCAAGGTTTCTGCCATAGCTTCCCCGGAATGCAGCATTGCTTAATTTCTGTGACACTTCTTATCTCCCCAGAGAAATATCAGACTTCCATTCATACCTGGGAGAATTCCAGATTTCCCTCTTTGTTTCATTGTCCAGATAGACCAGAGGGGGGCCAGTGCTGTGGCACAGTGGGTTAACGCCCTGGCCTGAAGCGCCGGCATCCCATATGGGTGCCAGTTCTAGTCCCAGCTGCTCCTCTTCCGATCCAGTTCTCTGCTATGGCCTGGGATAGCAGTAGAAGACAGCCCACATCCTTGGGCCCCTGCACCCATGAGGGAGACCCAGAAGAAGATCCTGGTTCCTGGCTCCTGGCTTCAGATCAGCGCAGCTCCGGCCATTGTGGCCATCTGGGGAGAGACCCAGCAGATGGGAGACCTTTCTCTCTTATCTCTGTAACTCTGTTTTTCAAATAAATAAATCTTTAAAAAAAAAAAAAAAAAGAAAGAAAGAAAGAAAGACCAGAGGCCCAGAAGCTTCCTAGGAGGGGCCAGAGCTTGAACGCAAGCCGGGCCATGTTGGGGACATAGTTATTCAGCCTCGCAGGAAGTCGCCAAGCTGGGACACCCACTTCACAGCAGGGCCCGGGTTGGAGCCTCAGCTCTGCTCCCAGCTCCAGCTCCCTCTAAAGTGCACCCTGGAAGACGGCGGTGAGACGCAAGTCACTGGGATCTGGGCACCCGTGTGGGAGATCCGGACTGAGGTCTTGATCCTGGCTCTGGCCTTGGCCTGGTCCTGGTATTGCAGGCATTTGGGGAGTGAACCAGCAGATGGGAGCTCTACCTGTCTGTCTCCCTCTTTCTGTCTATCTCTCAGATAAGTAAGTAAATCATGTTTAAAATAAAAAGTAAATTCAAATACCTATTAAATAAGAAGTGGGGGCACATAACAGAGTAAAGCAGAATTGTCAGGATCGAGGCAAGGACTGTAGAAAACATGAACACAGGGTGACAGCAGGGAGGGGGTGACCCCAGCCGGTTCCCCTGGGGGCCGGGGAGCAGCAGGTGAACAGACTCGAGTCGGCGAGTAACAATGGGGACACAAATATGCGTTGGAGACAGAGCATGGGGGATGAAGGGGAGACAGGCATGCAGCAGAGGCAGGACGTCACGGCCTTGTGAGGAGCTTGGTGCTGATCCTAAATTCAGAGGACAACCAGCAGAGATTGTAGTGTGGTAAGGACGGGATCTGACTGGGATCTGTAGAGCTCCCCCTGGTGGTTGGGTGAATCAGTTCTCGCAGGGCCTGCAGGGCTTTCTAGGGACTGCGGTCACAAACGACACCAACGGAAACTGATTCCCGCACAACTCTAGACGCAGGACGTCCCGGGTGGAGTCGGCAGGCCTGGACTCAAGGATTCCCCCATCCTGGAATCCGCTCTCTTAAAGAGGGATGGGTGGCCGGCGCCACAGCTCAACAGGCTAATCCTCCGCCTTGCGGCGCCAGCACACTGGGTTCTAGTCCCGGTCGGGGTGCTGGATTCTGTCCCAGTTGCTCCTCTTCCAGGCCAGCTCTCTGCTGTGGCCCAGGAGTGCAGTGGAGGATGGCCCAAGTGCTTGGGCCCTGCACCCCATGGGAGACCAGGAGAAGCACCTGGCTCCTGCCATCGGATCAGCGCGGTGCGCCGGCCACAGTGGCCATTTGGAGGGTGAACCAACGGCAAAGGAAGACCTTTCTGTCTGTCTCTCTCTCTCACTGTCCACTCTGCCTGTCAAAAAAAAAAAAGAGGAATGGGTAAGCTCTGCCAAAAGTAATTTAGAATTTCAGTGACCACAGTGGGGTCACTTTCTTTCTTTCTTTTTTTTTTTTTTTATTTTTGACAGGCAGAGTGGACAGTGAGAGAGAGAGACAGACAGAAAGGTCTTCCTTTTGCCGTTGGTTCACCCTCCAATGGCCGCCGCGGACGGCGCGCTGCGGCCGGCGCACCGCGCTCCTCCAATGGCAGGAGCCAGGAGCCAGGTGCTTTTCCTGGTCTCCCCATGGGGTGCAGGGCCCAAGCACCTGGGCCATCCTCCACTGCACTCCCGGGCCACAGCAGAGGGCTGGCCTGGAAGAGGGGCAACCGGGACAGAATCCGGCGCCCCGACTGGGACTAGAACCCGGTGTGCCGGCACCGCAAGGCGGAGGATTAGCCTGTTGAGCCACGGCGCTTGCTTGCTTGCTTGCTTGCTTGCTTGCTTTCTTTTTCTAAGATATTCATTTACTTGAAAGTCAGAGTTACACAGAGAGAAGGCAAGGCAGTGCAGGGGAGGGGGCAACCTTCCACCCACTGGTTCACTCCCCAGTTGGCCACAACAGCCAGAGCTGCGCCGATTCAAAGCCAGGAGCCAAAAGCTTCTTCCAGGTCTCCCACACAGGCGCAGGGGCCCAAGGACTTGGGCCATCTTCTACTGCTATCCCAGGCCATAGCAGAGAGCTGGACTGGAAGTGGAGCAGCTGGGTCTTGAACCGGCGCCCATATGGGATGCTGGCACTGTAGGCGGCGGCTTTACCTGCTATGCCACAGCGCCAGCCCCTATCTTTCTTTCTTTCTTTCTTTCTTTCTTTCTTTCTTTCTTTCTTTCTTTCTTTCTTTCTTTCTTTCTTTCTTTCTTTCTTTTTTATAGGCAGAGTGGACAGTGAGAGTGAGAGTGAGAGACAGAGAGAAAGGTCTTCCTTTGCCGTCGGTTCACCCTCCAATGGCCGCCACTATCTTTCTTTCTTTCTTTCAATTTTATTTGAAGGGCAGAGCGACAGAAACTGACAGAGCAGGATCTTCCATCCGATAGTTCACACCTCGAGTGCCCACCGCAGTGGAACTGGGCCCGGAACTCCAGCTGAGTCCCGTGCGGGCGGCAAGAACCCAAGCGCTTTGGTCATCGCCTGCTGCTCCCAGGCTGTGTATCAGCAAGAAGCTGGGGTCAGAAGCAGCAGAGCTGGGACTCAAACCCAGGCACTCTGCCATGGGAGGGGGCTGCACGAACAGCACGGCAAAACCACGTGCCAAATGCTCCCCCCCACACACAATGGAGTTTCTAGCCTAAACAAGAGTGCGCATCTCCAGGGCACAGTGAACACCAGAGAGAGAGAAGGAGAGAGAGAGGGGAAAGAGAAAGATGGAGAGAGATGGAGAAAGAGATGAAGAGAGGGGAGAGAGAGAGATGGAGAGAGAGACCCCAGATGCCTCAGAAACAGTGGGATACATTTTTTTATCTGCATGCAGAGGCTGTGAAGCGAATATGAAAGCTGTCAACCCCAGCCGGCGCCGTGGCTCACTTGGCTAATCCTCCACCTGCAGCGCCAGCACCCTGGGTTCTAGTCCCAGTCAGGGCGCGGGTTCTGTCCCGGTTGCCCCTCTTCCAGACCAGCTCTCTGCTGTGGCCCAGGAGTGCAGTGGAGGATGGCCCAAGTGCTTGGGCCCTGTACCCCATGGGAGACCAGGAGAAGCACCGGGCTCCTGGCTTCGGATCAGTGCAGCACGCCAGCCGTAGCGGCCATTTGGGGGGTGAACCAACGGAAGGAAGACCTTTCTCTCTGTCTCTCCCTCTCACTGTCTGTAACTCTACCTCTCAAATAAATAAATAAAAATCTTTAAAAAAAAAAAAAAGAAAAGAAAAAGAAAATTGTGCGCTGGTTGACTTAACTCCAACCATGCCCTCTTTCTATCCACCTCTGCCTACTCTGAATTCCTAACTTTTTGCTCAATTACCTTCCCTTTGCAAAGACAGATAGAAAGTTGAGCAAATATCCCATAAAATTAGGCTCTTAGATCGAATGGATGTGCTCCATTAACTACCGTTTTCCCTTGGTCAAAATCTGGAGTCAGAGCAAACGTGAGCAGTTTTCCTGCCACAAAGTAAAATGCCCAGAAATTTTCTGAGGAATTCAGAATTCTCACCAGAGCATTTGACCAGGTCCTTGTTCTCTGCCAGTCTGTCCACGTGATACTGGAACTGGGCCTGTGAGTGGGTGGCTGCAGCCAAATGGGGCATCCACTTATGGAAATCAAAGATCCAGCCATTCAGTTGCAGACCGAAAAGAAATCTTCATCAGGCTGAAGCTGGAAAAAGAGGGCGGAGAGAAAAGGTAATCTATGGTTTGGGGAAACATGGCCTGCACATTCAGCAGAAACACGTTCCACAGAACACAGCCAGGGGTTCTTTTAAAGAGAGATGGCTTAAAAGTCAGTCTGGGGGCTGGCGCTGTGGCACAGCAGGTAAAACTGCCGCCTGTAGTGCCGGCATCCCATATGGGCTCCAGTTCAATTCCCAGCTGCTCCACTTCCGATCCACCTCCCTGCTTATGCACCTGGGAAAGCAACAGAGGGTGCTGGCTTCAGATCAGCCCAGCCCGGACCATTGTATCCATTTGGGGGGTGAACCAGCAGATGGAAGACCTCTCTCTCTCTCACTCTGTCTCTCCTTTTCTCTCTCTCTAACTCTGCCTCTCAAATAAACAACTATTGTTCAGGGATTTCCAGACCCTGGAATTTGGTCATCAGTGAGGATAGGTAAATGTTGTCTGGCATCCATTTTTCCGTATCTGAACAACTGTTCCTAAATCCAAAATAAGCCCCCAATAAAGAGCCTCACTCCATGTTTTAATGCCTCTGAAGTCTTTCCCCTCCCACTCCCCTCCTGGGCCCTTCTGACTAAGCTGATAGGAAAGTTTTCCAGGCCAGCTCTCTGCTGTGGCCTGGGAAGGCAGTGGAGGATGGCCCAGGTCCTTGGGCCCTGCACCCGTGTGGGGGATCCGGAGGAAGCTTCTGGCTCCTGGCTTTGGATCGACACAGCTCCGACTGTTGCAGCCACATGGGGAGTGAACCAGCAGATGAAAGACCTCTCTCTCTGCCTCTCCTTCTCTGTAACTCTGCCTTTCAATTTAATTAATTAATTTTGAAAATGTGGATACTTCAAATGGTTCATGGAGAATAAAATCAAAAGATTAATTTAAAAATAGAAAGAAAGCCTGGATGTGCCCTCCTTGGCACCAGCAGGACCCTGCAACTTGCAAGCCCCTCTCCACATCTGGGAACCCTCCCCCCAGCCCTGCCCCTGAACCACAGTGCAACCTCCAGCAGTGCTCCTGCCCTGTCCTGACATCCCTGCAGCCATTCGGGAAGCCGTGCCCTGCTCCACCGGAAGGTCCCGCGAGGTGTGGGAGCATCTGCATGTGCTCTCCTGCTGTGTGCGGGCACCGCCAGGCTCAGCACACATCGGGCAGGAGCCCACCTTGCTTCTTCCAAGTGGCTGCAGCAAAACCCCAACTAATCTCCCCGGAATCAGTGATAAATCCCGGTGGAAAAAAGCAATGCGGAGCCCTGGGAGAGAAGAGACAGAAGCTCGGAGGACTGATGAAACAGTGTCCAGTGAAACAGTGTGTCCCAGAGAGAAGAGCCCCCACAGCCTGGGCCCCCAGTGAGACTCCACCCCCAAAGCCTGGCTTTTCCAAGAGAGGATAAGAGCCTCCCTACCTTGCAACAAGTCAGAGGTGCGAAGGGTGCTTTCCCCAGAGCAGCAGCCCAGCATGGACTGCAAAGGGACTGGCGCTGCCCAGGACTCCACGGGAGCTCTTTCCCAATACAGACCAAATCTGAGTGTGGAAAATTGTGCAAATTCACGCCATGTTTACGGGGCCAGAGGACAGGCAGAGCAAGACAAAGCATGGGAGAAAGACCAGGAAGCATTGGTCAGGTGAGAGGCGACACCCTCGGGGCAGGGTTGGGCCCAACAACTAGGACAACAGTTAAGACACAGAGACCAGGGGCCGGTGCTGTGGCCTAGCAGGTAACACCACAGCCTACAGTATGAGCATCCTATATGTGCGCCAGTTCAAGTCCTGGCCGCTCCACTTCTGATCCAGCTCTCTGGCCATTGCTGCCAATTGGGGAGTGGACCAGTGGATAGAAGACCTCTCTCTCTGTGTCTCTCCTCTCTCTCTCTCTCTCTCTCCCTGCCTCTCCTTCTCTCTCTATGTGTGTGTAACTCTGACTTTCAAGTAAATAAATAAATCTTAAAATACATAAATAGGGGCCGGCGCCACAGCTCACTAGGCTAATCCTCCACCTGCGGCACCGGCACCCCAGGTTCTAGTCCCGGTTGAGGCGCCGGTTCTGTCCCGGCTGCTCCTCTTCCAGTCCAGCTCTCTGCTGTGGCCCGGGAGGGCCGTGGAGGATGGCCCAGGTCCTTGGGCCCTGCACCCGCACGGGAGACTAGGAGGAAGCACCTGGCTCCTGGCTTCGGATCAGCACAGCTCCAGCCGTGGCAGCCATCTGGGGAGTGAACCAGTGGAAGGAAGACCTTTCTCTGTATGTCTCTCTCTCACTGTTCAACTCTATCTGTCAAATGAATAAAATATAATAATTAAATAAAATAATTAAAAATACATAAAAGACACAGAGACCCACATCCGAGTGTTTGGATCCAGTCCTGGCTCTGCTCCCAATTGTGACTTCCCACTAAGGCTGCAGACAGTGCCTAAGGTTCTTGGAGAAATCTCCAAGGTTCCAGAGAAATCTAGATAGGACTCTGGGCTCCTGGCTTCAGCCTGTCTCAGCCCTGGCTATTGTGAGCATTTGGGAAGTGAGTCAGCAGCAGGTTCTCCCTCTCCCTCTCCCTCTCCCTCTCCCTCTCCCTCTCCCTCTCCCTCTCCCTCTCCCTCTCCCTCTCCCTCTTATTACTACTAATAACAACAGCTTGTCAACCTGAGACGACAGCTTCGCTCCTTGGAAAGCATGTGCCTTGTGCCCTGAGCAGTCTCTGCTCGGAACCCTGGACCATCCTGGTAAAACCGTCCCAGAATCCTCCACCCGGCGCAGGAAGTCTGCAGGAAACTGCTCCAGGAAAGCACAGCTGTGGGCACAGGGGCTGGGCGAGGACGTGTTCCAGGTGAGAGGAGGAGAAAACGCACCCTCGAGCCGGTCGGGGGGGGGGGGGGGCGTTAGCGAGCTTCCAAGGCTACCAGGAAAGAACAAAAGGGCAGGCTCCGGTGCCAGCTCCGGAACTGTCACCAAGAAATTCACTGAGGGCCCGGCGCTGTGGTCCAGCAGGTGCAGCCACCGCCTGTGACACCGGCATCCCTCATGGGCACCTGTTCCAGTCCCGGCCGCTCCACGTCTGATCCAGCTCCCTCCTAATGGCCTGGGAAAGCAGCAGAGGGGCCCAAGTGCCTGGACCCCTGGACCCACATGGGAGACCAAGGTGAAGCTCCTGCCTCCTGGCTTTGGCCTGGCCCATCACAGCCATTTGGGGAGTGACCCAGCAGATGGTAGATCTCTGAGTCTCTCCTTCTCTCTAATTCTGCCTTTCAAATAAGTAAAATAAATTAAAGGAAAAAAAAAAGAAAGAAAGAAGGGGCCAGCGCTGTGGTGTAGTAGGTTGAGCCTCCACCTACAGCGCTGGCATCCCACATGGGCGCCGGTTCAAGTCCCAGCTGCATTGCATGTCAGAGCCCCCAGGACTCCTGGGAGAGCAGGGGCTGGCCCCTGGGCGCCCCTTGCCTGTCGACCCCACTGCTTTCACACCAGCCCAGCGTCAAGGGGCTGGGAAGGAGCGCGATCCTCCGGGCCCCGGGGAAGGGATTTGTCCACGGGAGCTGCCCAAAGCACCCGGCTTGCGGGGCAGTTTGGAGTCGCAGCCCTTCCGTGCTGAAGGGAGACTGAACAAGCCGAGCCCCCATACCGCGTGACTTCAGCCCGCAAGACACCGAGCAGGCAAAGCCTGGTTGCCTCCCGTTCCTGAGGCGTGAGACAAGCTCCTGAGGGCCCAGGGGGGAGCGCAGCACGATTTGAAAGAGGAGACTTGGAGGCTTTTTTCATTCTGCTGCTGGCTAGCGAGCCGCCACATCTGCTTTCGCTAGGAAACCACGTGGGGAGCGCACGCTGGCTGGCCGCCGCCCCGCTTCGCCCAGCCCCATCCTGGGGCCAAACCCTCCCCCCCAGGCCCCCCGAAGCCCTGACTCAGGGGCACCATGGTCCAGCCAGTGGTGACCACAGAGTTGCCACCCACCCTGGGCTTAGCAGGGGTGGCCCAGCCGGAGAGACGGCTGAGCCTCTTCGGCCAGGCACCTCCGGGCCACCTGCAGGAGCACCAGCGGTGTACCTGGGGGCAGGTGCGGGGGTGACCGGGCCCCATCTGCAAACTCAGCCCCGCACAAGGCACCCCAGCTCGTGCCCGGGCTGCCCGTGATCCCTGGTCCTTCCTGCTGGACTTGGACTCGCGCCAGGGACAGAGGCTAGGAGCCGGGAGAGCGGCTGTGCTCGGGCGGAACATGAACCCAAAGACTCTCAAAGCTGCCGCTAAGGCAAGTGTTTACGCTGCATTCGGTCACACCAGGAAATCACTAAAACAGACGCGAGCTCTGCCTCTCACCGCGGAGCGATTCTCCGTCCTGCGCTTCCGGGCCATCTCTGCTCTGCAAACATGCACCCCGAACACCCGCTCTGCTCTCCCGCACGCTGGCCTTGATGTCACCGAGTTCATGTTCCCCGGCCTCTTCTGTCCCCTCTTGGCGATGGAGGGTCCAACTTGAAGAGAAACAGCGCCTGTCTGCGTGTGCAAAGCACCCCCCCAAAGTCAGTGGTTCCCAAGGGAAGGCACTCAGCCCGGAGTGACAGGTGTCCGTCAGGCCACCCCGGAGCAGCCCTCCTTCTGCTCTGAGAGTTGATGTGGGTGCAGCCGTTTGGTGGTTAAGATGCCGGCGTCCCCAGAGTGGGCTCCCCGGATTGCATTCCCAGCCCCGGCTCTGGGTTCCAGCTTCCTGCTACTGCCGATCCTGGCAAGCAGCACGATGGCTCCAGTGACCGGGTCCCGGCACCCACGGGGGAGACCTGGACGCAGCTGTCAGCTCCCAGCTTTGGCCTGGCCCGGCGCTGACCAGTGCAGACATTTGGGGAGTGAACTGGTGCACGGGAGACCTCGCGTTCTCGCTCTGTCTGTCTCTCTGTGTGTGTCTGTGTGCATGTCTCTGCCTCTCCAATAAAATAAAATAGCTAAATCCATTCCACATTATCACTGTCTTTCTAGATTATTCCTCACCCCTTTCTCCTCAATCAGTTCCTGGTGCCACCTCGAAGCTGGTGCCACAGCTGTGGGGGAGGTGCATCCATGGCCTGTGTGGGAACATCGGGTACATGTGTGTAGATATGTGTGATGTGTGGCATACATGTGTGTGGTGTGTACATGTGTGTAGCATGCTTGCAGAGTGGAGGGGTGTTGTGATGTATGTTTTGTGTATGTATGTGTGGGATGTGTGCTCTGTGTGTGGTATATTTGTGTTTGTGTGGCTGTGTGGTATGTACGCATGTGGAGTTTACGTGGTGGGATGTGTGATTATTACGTGTGGGTGTGTACATGTATGTGATGTGTAGTATGTGTGCAGTATATGGAGCTGTTATATTGTGATATGCACATGAATGGGAGGTGGGGGAGGGATGTGCTGTGTGTGTGGTGTGTTTGTGTGTGGTGTGATGTTGTGTGGTATGTGTGGTGTGTGTGCTTTGTGTGTGTGATATATGTGCAGTGTAAGGTTGTGTGGTGTATGGTGTGTGCAGTGTGAGGTTGTGTCGTGTGTGTCATGTGTGTCGTGTATGTGCAGAGTGAGGTTGTGACGTGTGTGTCGTGTGTGTGGTGTGTATGCAGTGTGAGGTTGTGTGCTGTGTGTGATGTGTGTATGGTGTGTGCAGTGTGAGGCTGTGTCCTGTGTGTGTTGTGTGTGCAGTGTGAGGTCGTGTCATGTGTGGATGTGTCATGTGTGTGTGGTGTGCTGTGCAGTGTGAGGTTGTGTGGTGTGTGTGACGTGTATGTGTGTGGTGTGTGCAATGTCATGTGTGCGTCGTGTGTGTGTGCAGAGTGAGGTTGTGTTGTGTATGGTGTGCTGTATTGTGCAGTGTGAGGTTGTGTGGTGTGTTGTGTATGTGATGTGTGTGTGCGGTGTGTGCAGTGTCATGTGTGTGCCCTGTGGTAGTGTATGTGCAGTGTCGTGTGTGGTGTGTGTGCAGTGTGAGGCTGTGTGTGTGGTATGTATGTGACATGTATTGTGTGGTATGTGTGCTGTGTCATGTGTGTGTCATGTGTGTGGTGTGTGTGCAGTGTGTGGTGTGTAGTGACATGTATTGTGTGGTGTGTGTGCCGTGTCATGTGTGTGTGGTGTGTGTGTGTGTGCAGTGTGAGGTTGCTTATGTGTGCAGTGTTGTGTGTGGTGTGTGTGCAGTGTGAGGTTGTGTGGTGTGTTGTGTGTGTAATGTGTATGTGTGTGCAGTGTGTGCAGTGTCATGTGTGTGTCCTGTGTGTAGTGTGTGTGCAGTGTCGTGTGTGGTGTGTGTTGGGAGCCACTGTGCAGTGTGAGGCTGTGTGTGTGGGTGTGGTGTGTATATGACATGTATTGTATGGTGTGTGTGCCGTGTCACGTGTGTGTTATGTGTGTCATGTGTGTGCATGTGCCTGGTTGATGGGGAGCTTGCTCCGGCCCTCATGGCTGTCCTGTCCCGCTGAAGTCTCCTGGGCACCGAGCTCCATGCTGGGAGGCAGCTGCTCCTTGTCTGCGTGTCTAACCCTCTGATGCGCACTGCGAAATCCAGGACTTACCACAGTGCTCAGCCTGGCTGGGGCCTCCCCGCCTGGTCACCAGTCCCCTCCTCTCTGACATGCTCAGCAGGGCTCTCCGGAAGCCTCACAGCCCTTCAGAACCAGGAAGCACCATTGCAGCTGGTGAGCAAATCTTCAACGCCAGCCTTGGCAAAACCAAGCGCGACAGACCGCAGGCAAGGTGTAGGACCGCAGCGTCGAGTGATCGGCTGGTCTTCACGCAGCTGGGACCCTGTGCGGCACAGCCCTGGGTATGGGAGATGCTTTCTCCCTGACCACTTGGACGGTGCAATCGTCCTCACTGGAGTTCTGAAAGATGCTCGCCCACAATGGATCCCATGTGTTGCACGCTAGAAATCTAAGCTGGACACGCACAGCTCTGCAAGGCCAGGACAGCACTACGTGGCCAAAACCCTGGCAGGGTTTTCCAGAACAGCTCATTTGTTTTTTGTTTTATTTTGTTTTCTCTTAAAGATATATTATTTTTTATTTATTTGAGAGGCAGAATGACAGGGAGAGGGAGAGACAGAGAGAGAGAGAGAGAGAGAGAGAGAGAGAGAGAGAGAGTCTTCCATCTGCTGTTCACTCCCCGGATGACCACAACAGCCAGGGCTGAGCCATGCTGAAGCCAGGAGCCCAGAGCTTCAGCCAGGTCTCCCACATGGGTTCAGGGGCTCAATTACGCCATCTTCCGCTGCCTTTCCCAAGCCGGCAACAGGGAGCTGGATCGGAAGTGGAGCAGCCAGGACACGAACCAGTGCCCATATGGAAGGCCGGTATCCCAGGCAACGGCTTAGCCTGCTATACCATAATGCTGGCCCCAGGGAGAGCCCATTTGAAGATTATTAATGTCCAGTCTTAGGCCAGCGCCACGGCTCAATAGGCTAATCCTCTGCCTTGCGGCGCCAACACACCGGGTTCTAGTCCCGGTTGGGGTACAGGATTCTGTCCCGGTTGCCCCTCTTCCAGGCCAGCCCTCTGCTGTGGCCCGGGAGTGCAGTGGAGGATGGCCCAAGTGCTTGGGCCCTGCACCCCATGGGAGACCAGGAGAAGCACCTGGCTCCTGCCTTCGGATCAGCGCAGTGCGCCGGCCGCAGTGCGCCGGCCGCGGTGGCCATTGGAGGGTGAACCAACGGCAAAAGGAAGACCTTTCTCCCTCTCTCTCTCTCTCTGTCACTGTCCACTCTGCCTGTCAAATAAATAAATAAAGTAAAAAAAAAATAAATCTTTTAAAAAAAATGTCCTGTCTTCCTCTGACTGCCTCTTAGCCATTACCCCATTCCGCTCCACCAGATCCCCCCAAAACCGAGGAAATGAAAGCTCTTACAAACCTCCAGGGCCAGCCCCGGTCACCCTCCCCGTGGCAGGTCTACGGTAAATGTGGCTGATGAAGGTGCTGAGGCTCCAGGGCTGTGGCATAGCGGGTAAAGCCACCGCCTGCAGTGCCAGCATCCCAGATGGGCACTGGTTCAAGTCCTGGCTGCTCCACTACCCATTCAGCTCTGCTATGGCCTGGGAAAGCGGCAGAAGATGGCCCAGGTCCTTGGGCCCCTGCACCCACGTGGGAGAACCAGAAGAAGCTCCCAGCTCCTGGCTTTGGATCAGCGCAGCTCTGGCCGTTGCAGCCAAATGGGGAGTGAACCAGCAGATGGAAGACCTCTCTCTCTCTCTCTCTCTCTCTCTCTCTCTCTCTCTCTCTCTCTCTCTCTTCCTCTGCCTCTCTGTAAATAAATAAAATTTGGTATTAGTCACCCCCGCTTCCTAGCTCCTCTGCGGTCACTCACGGATGGACACAGCCATCTGGTGGCCGTGGCTCCAGAACTTGCTCCTCCCACTGGGACCTTCACTCTGCTCGCCAGCTCTGCCCACCATCGGGCTGCTACCTGCTTTCTCTTCATCTTGAAGTTGGCTGTTTCCTTCCCACTTGGACCGCGGGAACTAGAGATGGTACTCACCCTGTGCACACTCCCTCTCCCTCCCCCGCCCACCAGGTCTCGCTGAGGCCCTGTCCTATCCTTTTTCAGCCAACAGCACACCCTGGAGAACACAAGTTGTAAGCGGGTGGCTCTAGGCCAGGCCTGGCCCTTCTACACTTAAAGTGCTGTTTGCAGCTCACCTTGGAGAATCAGACCTCAGGCAACAATGGGCGACTCTAAGAGGCCACTCGTGAGTGGACACTCACTGTCCACGGTGGCTTCATCCCTCTACCTACTTGGTCTCCACGGGCAGTTGGTGTTGCACCTCTGCCACAGATGGACATCTGTGCCAGATAAATACGGGCAGATCCTTCCCCCGCTCTTTGTGGGATGTCACAAATATAATGTCCACCAAGGGAAACGAGCACAAAACACTTTTACTAAATCGTAAACTATCAAGAGAAAACCCCTAATTGCGCACTGAAAAACATTGCTTTAAGTCATTGCCCTCGGCTCCTCACCTGCCTCCCTCCTCAGTCCGCCATCCTCTAGAATATTATTTTTTCAAAGATTTGCTTTAAAACTCTTACACAGAGGCATAGAAATGTTTTCTGGCTCCGGCGTGTTAAATCAAACCGGTATGGAAAGTCCATCACAAGGAATTCTTGAACCCTAAGAAAATGTGTATTTTAGCACATGTTCTCAGTTATGTTGGAAGGAATGTGACGCTTCGGAGACCACGACGGGCATGGTGGGAAATTGGCCTGGTGACGCCAAGGCTTTCTTCCGTGGCACAAGCCAGTCCTCTGAGATGGCGTCCAAGCTGGCCCGACCCAGGCCTTTTCCAAAGAGAGGAAATTGGCCGGCGCCATGGCTCAACAGGCTAATCCTCTGCCTTGCGGTGCCGGCACACCGGGTTCTAGTCCCGGTCGGGGCGCCGGATTCTGTCCCAGTTGCCCCTCTTCCAGGCCAACCCTCTGCTGTGGTCTGGGAGTGCAGTGGAGGATGGCCCAAGTGCTTGGGCCCTGCGCCCCATGGGAGACCAGGATAAGCACCTAGCACCTGGCTCCTGCCATCGGATGAGCGCGGTGCGCCAGCCGCAGCGCGCTGGCCGCGGCAGCCATTGGAGGGTGAATCAACGGCAAAAGGAAGACCTTTCTCTCTGTCTCTCTCTCTCACTGTCCACTCTGCCTGTCAAAAAAAAAAAAAAAAAAAAACAAAGAGAGGAAACTGTGTTAGTGTCCGCCCACAGGCTCATGCCGCGGTGAGTAAACCCCTGAACGTCTCATTTGCCCCACACGTTGCGTCTCAGAGGGGCCAGCTGCCTCTCCACCGCCTCCCGAGTTTCCGTTACTCTCCTGGAAACAGAAAAGCCGGAGAGCAAAGCTTCCTTCTCCTGCTGTGTTGGCTTTGAGAGGCGGTGTGCTCTGAGCACCCACCAGGGCGGAGGGGGCACCTTTTCTGAGACATTGGCCCAGCCTTGTTTAGAGCCGACTACGTTGCTGCTTGGGAGAATTTCAGGGAGCAGGGCTGGACTCACACTTGAATGGCCCGGGAGGGGTGGAGTTAGTGCTTTGCCAGATGGACCCCAAAGATGAGCCCTTCGGATGACTGATTTCCCGCCATTCCTCAGCCCTGGCTGCTCACCAGGCAAAGCCGAGAGTCAAAACTCATCCCCACCTGAGCTGCAGACGCTCCACGTGCATCTGCTTGACTATCACCTTTCAGAGTATTTGCTATTTGTTTTAGAATTTTTATTTATTTATTTGAGAGGTAGAGTTTACAGACAGTGAGAGGGAGAGACAGAGAGAAAGGTCTTCCTTCCGTTGGTTCACATCCCCAAATGGCTGTTATGGCCGGTGCACTACGCTGATCCAAAGCCAGGAGTCAGGTGCTTCTCCTGGTCTCCCATGCGGTGCAGGGACCCAAGGACCTGGGCCATCCTCCACTGCACTCCCAGGCCACAGCAGAGAGCTGGACTGGAAGAGGAGCATCTGGGACTAGAAACCGGCTCCCATATGGGATGCCGGCGCTGCAGGCAGAGGATTAACCAAGTGAGCCACAGCACCGGCCCCCACGGTATTTGTTATTAAAAGGAAAATTTGACAATTAAAATGTTTTAAAACCACTGCTTAGGAGCCAGTGTTGTGGCACGCAACGTGTTAAGCCCCCACCTGCAATGCTGGTGAGAGAGCTGAGCCTGGATCAAGGTGCAACTATTTTAAAATACAGGCCTGACCGGGCCATGAACCCTGAGCCAGAAGCTCCTAAAAATAAATAAATGAACTCCCCTTGTGATAAACTCCCCTAGCAACAGCCAATCAGCAGACAGCAGAGAAATACCCAAAGTTCCAGGTGTCCTTTCAGGCAGTTAAGGTGATTGATAGCATCCGAGACCCTGCGGTTTGGCACGTGTACCCCAGCAGCACAGACCCTATACTTTAGCCAATCAATTTAAAAGGCATCAACCCCAAACCCATCCAACCACCTTTACTAGGTCCATTCCCGCCACTGGATGCACTGATCAGTCTTTTAGAGATGTCCTGTGAATTTCCCGTGAAATGAGATGATTTGCTAAATGGTGCTATAATGTATAGAACGCCTCTGGAAACCCTATAAAAACCCTGTTAACTGAAGAGTCGGGGCTCTCAATTCAGACCCGCTGCATCGGTGATGCTTGAGAGTCCAGACCCAGGCCTGTAATAAAACTCTCATGTGTTTTACAGCGGAATGGGCTCCTTGGTGGTCTGGGGGGACAATCGAACTGGGCATAACACTGGCATCCCTTTGAAGTGCTTACTTGTATCCCGGCTGCTCCGCTTCCAGTCTAGCTCCCTGCTGATGCACTGGGAAAAGTAATGAAAGGTGACTCAAGAACTTGAGTCTTGGGCCGGCACCGTGGCTCACTCCGCTAATCCTCCGCCTGTGGCGCCAGCACATCGGGTTCTAGTTTCAGCTGGGGCACCGGATTCTGTCCCGGTTGCTCCTCTTCCAGGCCAGCTCTCTGCTGTGGCCCAGGAGTGCAGTGGAGGATGGCCCAGGTGCTTGGGCCCTGCACCCCATGGGAGACCAGGAGAAGCACCTGGCACCTGGCTCCTGCCATCGGATCAACGCGGTGCGCCTGCCGCAGCGTGCTGGCCACAGCGGCTATTGGAGGGTGAACCAACGGCAAAAGGAAGACCTTTCTCTCTGTCTCTCTCTGTCTCTCTCACTGTCCTGTCCACTCTGCCTGTCAAAAAAAAAAAAGGACGTGAGTCCTTGCCACCCACGTGGGAGACCGGGTGAAGCTTCCGGCTCCTGGCTTCGGCCTGGCCCAGCCTTGGCCATCACAACCATTTGCAAAGTAACCCAGCAGCTGGAAACTGGAATAATTCAACTCTACACATGATAAGTACTCATTATAAAAAGGTTGCGTGTGTGTTACTGTCGTCAAAGATGAGTGAGGAAAGAGGAGATCCTGGCTCCTGTTGAGCCCGCCCCCTGCAATGCAGACGTGTGCTCTGAGCTACAGAGCACCCGCACCCGCTCCACCGGTCCCCACCCCCACGTAGGGTGACCAAGACTGGCGCTTAGGAAGCCGGGTTTGGCGAAAGCCCAAGGGGAAGAAGCATCAGGATGTGAAATCCCTTGTCCTTTTGTCTCTCAGTGACACAGGAAAGCAGAGCAGGTGGGGCGTGGCCCTCCCAGCCTCCAGGCAGAGCTGTCAGGAGGCCCTGTTACCCCGCAAGCCCTGGATCTAAACGTGAGCTTG
>OX463227.1:7867337-8297337 GCA_949820135.1 Sylvilagus floridanus | reverse complement strand
TCTGCCTGTCAAAAAAAAAAAAAGATTATAATTGATATCAGCTTCACAGCTTGACCCCCTTAACCATTTATTCCCCCTGATCCTAGTAACCACATATTCCCCCTCCTGTTTTTTGTGGTTTTTGCTTTCTAAACCCTGTTGCTTTGGGCTTCAGGGTCAAGAGTTTTTTAGGGCACAAGCCCACTCTCCAGCACTGGCAATAAAGGACTGTCAAATTTTATGAGTGTGTGGTGCTCCTCTGTCTGCACTCGCTCAGGTAAACAAAATAAACAAACAAATCTTAAACACAAAAAACAGCACCACACTAGAACCAGGAAGTTATGCCCATCACTTCCAGTGTTGGTCTAGTGCCCCCTGCTGGCAGAGCTGCACAACACCCAGTCCCATTACCACCAGCGGGCAATGAAGGGGGGATCTAGAGCTGAGGGTGTGAACAGAAACGGGCAAGTGTGCAGAGTTTTCTGTTACAGCCAGGTCCTCCATACAAAAGCATTAAATAGGTCAATCACCTTCCCTGAAGTTAGCTGGACTGAGGCCAGCGCTCTCTGTCTGGTGGGCATCAGCTCTGGGACCCCAGCCTCCACTCTTCCCAGAAGGACCTCGACCAGGGCCTCCCCTTTGCTCTCCCAGGGGCTAGCCTTGTGCCACATGCCAAGAACTTAACACGTTTCCTAGACCTCCAGTGTGAGGACCGAATTTCTGCCATACTGACTTGGAAAGGAAGAGGCAAAGACTACAAATGTCCCTACCCACCACCTAGCCAGACTCCCGGTGTCCCTACCCACCACCTAGCCAGACTCTCAGTGAAATTTCTATTCAACTCCTTTTGGGGTATTACTCCAAGAGCAGTTCACGTGCTGGAACGCGGACATCTCGGACAGGCAGGGCAACTGGATTGCAGCAGACCACCGTGGCCATCCAGAAAGCACAGCTCAGGGGAGAGGTCAGCAAGGGTGGTCCCAGTTCTCAGAGTCCTGTGGGCCCCGTCTGGAGAGTGAACCAGCAGATGGAAGATCCTCTCTCTCTCTCTCTCTCTCTCTCTCTCTCTCTCTCTCTCCCCCCCCCCCATCTTCCCACTTCCCATCCCTCTCACTCTTTCTGTAACTCAAATACATAAATAAATATTTTTAAAATTTATTTAAAAAATCTATGTATACATATATATTTATCTACATAGGGAGATTCTTCAGAAAGTCTGTGGAAAATAAAATTAAAAGATCAATTTATAGGGCCAACACTGTGGTGCAGAGGGTTAAAGCCCCGGCCTGCAGCCACAGCATCCCATAAGGGTGTCGGTTCGAGCCCCAGCTGCAACACTTCTGATCCAGCTCCCTACTAATGTGCCTGGGATAGCAGCAGAGGTCAGCCCAAGTCCTTGGGCTTCTACACCCATGTGGGAGACCCAGAAGAAGCTCCTGGCTCCTGGCTCCTGGCTTCCGATTGGCTCAGCTCCAGCCATTGTGCCATTTGGAGAGTGACCCAGCAGATGGAAGACCTCTCTGTCTCTATCTGTAACTATGTCTTTGAAAGAAATAAGTCTTTAAAAAAAAAAAAGATAAATTTATTTTGCAGCAAAAATATTTTGAAATCCATGTATTCAAGGAGCTTTCAAAAAGTTCATGGAAAATGCACCTGAAGAAAAGACCTTATGGAATATATATAAATACACTCTAGAGATAGATATAAATATGCATGGAATATATATATAGATAGATATAAGTATGCATGAATATACATATAAAGTATATATATATAAGCTAAGTAGATTTTGTATATATTTATGAATGGAATATATATATGTACACCATAATTACATTTAAAGTGTAAAAATAAAGCATAAACAGATGTTGGAGGAAGTCTGAGAACTTAGTGAATTTGCTATTTTATATTGTTAGCGCTGGGGCCAGCTTTGCGACATATTGGATGAAGCCTCCACCCGTGACACCAGCCTCCCACATGGGCGCCCGTTCACGTCCCGATTGCTCCACTTCCAATGCAGCTCCCCACTAATGGCCTTGGAAAAGCAGAAGATGATCCAAGTATTTGGTTCCCTTCACCCACATGGAAGACCCAGATGAAGCTCCTGGCTCCTGGCTTTGTCCTGGCCCAGCTCTGGCCGTTGTGGCCATTTGAGGAGTGAACCAGTGGATGGAAGACCTCTCTCTGTAACTCTAACTTTCAAGTAAATAAATGAATCTTTTTAAAAAGCTAGTCCTGTATAGATTTCTTCTTAAAGAGAAATACCCACACATGCAACATTGGATCTAAATGTGGCGTAGTCAGCTCCGTGGTATGGGCAGAGCATTCAGGCAAAGGCAGGGCTTTTTCTAAACCCAGAGAGAGTGTTCAGACTAATCGAGTTACACCCAGCAAAGTGAGAAGACAGCTGTTGCGCGGGTGGATTGGAACATGCTACTGCCTGGATACACTTGTCAGTGGGCTTTGCAAACGGCTAAAACCAGGACTGGTTACCTTTCTACATGAAAGTGACTCTTCTCTGCTGTTAAATTACAAGAGCTCTGACCGCAGCGACTGTCCCTTGAGCAGCGGACTTCTGGACGTCTCGCGGGCGCCCAGTGCAACGTGGGGAAGCAGCGTTTAACCAGAAGAGAACTTTCTCTGCCCAAATTCTTCCACGGCTTCTGAACAAAACAGGGAAAGTCTAGCCCTGGCCCGGAAGCAGGTGGGGCTTCCAGGGGCTTCCAGGGGCTTGCAGGGGCTGGCGGCTGCAAACCAGCCCCTGCCCGGCGCCCTGCAGCCCTCCATCCAGGTAGCCCTCGCTCCAGCACTCCTCAAGACATTCACAGCAACTTCACGCCCCACAGACCGGGAGAGGGGGGCTGTCTGATCTGATCCAAAAGAAAGCAGCTTTTCTGGAGAGCAATTCTCCTGCCAGAAGTCTCCTATTATAACTCCTGATACAGCAAAGAAACTCAGGAAGCTTCTTACAGTCATTCAATCAACAAGGCTCACGTCTGAGAGACACACCCTCTCGGTGCATCTGTGCTGCTGAGACAGCATACCACACACTGGAGCATTTCTCAGAAGAAATTCGTTCCTCAAGATTCTAGAGTCCGGGAAATCCACCATCCCGCTGTGGGGTGTGGTGAGGGTTCAACGCTGGGAAGGACGGGAGGGGCAGGCTCCTCCTCCTACACAGACCCCATACACAAGGGCAGAGCCCCCAGGCCCGCAGCACATCCCTCCCCCACACCGTGGGGTGCCACCTCCCAGCACTGCAGCCTTGGGGATCAGGGACAGCTCAAACCCTAGCACACACACCAGCTCCTTCTGTATCCACTGGAGTCCCTCTTCCTATTTCCCCCGGGGGGAATATTTTCCCCCACCGGCCATTCGCATGTATGGGCATGATGAAACACGGACGGCAAGCAAGCAAGGTCCAAGTTCAAACAAGATGACTTGGAAATGCATGTGCGATCCCTGCCGAGGGGGAGGTCTTTCCTCGCTCCACTGCCTCCCCATCCTGCGGCAACATTTTCCACTCAAGGCTCAGGGAGCAATTTATCATCAGATTTTAAGTCCTTCAGCAGCCTGCCACAGGGCGGTTACGGCTCTGCATCCCAACGAACCTCGCGGGCTCTTGAGCACAGATGGCAGAAACCACGATGCACACGGCATAGATGGGGAAGCAGCCCTGACCTCAAGCCCTGCCCCACCCAGCCTCTGCCTCCTGGGGCTCTTCAAACGGCTCTAAATCATCTTTTGCCTTTTGTGGTATTCACCTTTACTGATCCAAAATGCATGAACTTCCAGCTCTTACAATATTTCCAGTGGGGAAAATATGAAGCAATGAAACAACCTGTCCGCCCCTTAACTGAGGGAATGGGTTCCCTGAGAATAGCAAAGTCTACGGTGCTCAAGTCCCTCCTATAGAATGGAGTAGGATCTGCGTAGAGCCAGTATCGCCCATCCTACGTCTTAGATCCTCTCTGGATGACCCCGGTACCTGATACAACGTACATGCTGTGTACATACTTGTACTGCTAGGGAGAAAGGATAAGAAGTTTGTGCATGTTCAGTGCAAATGTTATTTTTCTTACAAATATTCTTCAGTCCCTGATTGGCTGAATATGCAGGTATGAAGAGCCAACTGTATACACAAAAACAAGAACCGGAACCGGCGCTGTGGTGCAGTGACTTAAAGCCCTGGCCTGCAGTGCCGGCATCCCATATGGGCGCTGGTTTGAGTCCCGGCTGCTCCTCTTCTGATCCAGCTCTCTGCTATAGCCTGGGAAAGCAGTAGAAGATGGCCCAGGTCCTTGGGCCCCTGCACCTGCGTGGGAGACCTGGATGAAACTCCTGGCTCCTGGCTTTGGATCAGCTCAGCTTTGGCCATTGCAGCCAAATGGGGAGTGCACCAGTGGATGGAAGACCTCTCTCTCTCTCTCTCTCTCTCTCCCTCTCCCTCTCTCCCTCTCACTCTGTAACTCTGCCTTTCAAATTAATAAACAAATCTTTTCAAAAATTAAATACAGTAATGCAGCAACACCATATGTCACAAGGACAGAAACTGTTTCCCCCTTTAGATAGATAAATAAATAAATAAATAAATAAAGCTTTCAAAAAAGATAAGGATGCAGGTGATTAGCTGTGCAAAGCCATCCTCTCCTAAAGAGCTGTCTTTTATCATTCAAAATAGCAGTCCTCATGTGCCAGGCCCCAGTCCAGGTGCTGAGCCCCGGACCTTGCATTCGGTGAGGGGCAGATGCTGACTAAGTGAGCCGATCCATCGCTAAGTGAGTTGGTGCCCCAGGGAGCAGAGGGGAGGTGAAAAGGTGACGTCTGGGGTTGGTGCTGTGGCACAGAGGGTTAATGCCCTGGTCTGAAACGCAGGCATCCCATATGGGTGCCGGTTCAAGACCCGGCTGCTCCACTTCCTGTCCAGCTCTCTGCTATGGCCTGGGAAAGCAATAGAAGATGGCCCAAGCCCTTGGGCCCCTGCACCAGCGTGGGAGACCCAGAAGAAGCTCCTGGCTCCTGGCTTCAGATGGGTGCAGTTCCAGCCTCTGCAGCCAATTGGGGAGTGAACCAGCAGATGGAAGACCTCTCTCTCTCTGTCTCTACCTCTCTCTGTAACTCTTTCAAATAAATAAAATAAATCTTTAAAAAAAGAGAAAGAAAAGGCGACGTCTGAGCTGACTCAGGTCAGATGCCCAGGCTGACACAGCCCCGCCACAGCATTTGCTGACCCGTGTCCAGCGCTGTACACGCCCTCCCTGATTCCTCTGTTGGCGTGAATCTTGTGTGTTAGCAGCGGGCAGTGGAAATGACCCCCGATGGTTTCCTCATGAAATGGAGTAAGTGGGGAAGAAAGTGGGAGAGCTTCCCACGGCACACCTGGGAGAGCCCCGCGGCCTGGAGCCATCCCCGGGACCCCAGCGGACGGCCGCAGGCCACCTGAAACCATGCACTCCTGACTTTGCTGTTCCTCGCCCACAAAGTGGCCACACTCTTACAGCCTCCATGGGCTTGGGATCAGTGAAGGAGCTCTGCACCCAGAGGACAGACGGGTCCACGCAGTGTCTGCTGACCCCAGCACTTTCTCAGGACGACGTCCAGTTTACCTTCGTGCTGAAGGCAGCCCGGGCAGCGGCTGCCTAACCCATGCCGTCTTCAGTGTGGCTCCCAGCCCCCTTGGCCCAGGGCCCCCTCACAGGCTCCTTCCTGGGGTCAGGTGGTGCTGTGTGCACTGTCCACTGCCCCCTGCAGGCGCTGCAGGCTGTGGTTTCTCATTCCACCGTCCTCGGCTCACTGGAAGAATCTCAACCTCCCTCCTCCAGACCTTGGCCACGCATCCCATGTGGGTACCGGTTCGAATCCTGGCTGCTCCACTTCCAATTCAGCTCACTGCTATGGCCTGTGAAAGCAGTAGAAGATGGCCCAATCCTTGGGCCCCTCACCTGCATGGGAGACCCAGAAGAAGCTCCTGGCTCCTGGCTTCGGATTGGCACAGCTCCAGTCATTGCAGCCGTCTGGGGAGTGAACCAGCAGATAGAAGACCTCTCTCTCTCTCTCTCTCTGCCTCTCCTCTTTCTGTGTAACTCTGCCTTTCAAATAATACATAAATAAATAAATAAATATAACATAATACATAAATAAATATGCTGTAACGGCCAAAGCTGCACCAGGAGCCAGGAGCTTCCTCCGGGTCTCCCATGCAGGTGCAGGGGCCCAAACACTTGGGCCATCTTTCACTGCTTTCCCAGGCCATAGCAGAGAGCTGGGCCAGAAGTGGAGCAGTCAGGACTTGAACCGACACCCATGTGGGATGCTGGCCCTGCAGGCCAGGGCTTTAACCTGCTGCACCACAGCTCTGGCCCCTCAACAGAGTCTTTGGAAACTGAGTCCCTCCCACCTTCGTATTTGGCCATCCTCAGCTGGTGGCCTTCACCCACATGGTTACCCACGGCTGCTGTCTCTGCACGCATCGCGTCCTGTCCCAGGAGCAGAAAGATGGAAGGACAGACATCTTTCCTGGGAAGGCGTTGCCTGCTGGAGCCTCTGCCCTCGTGTCCAGGGGACCAGGCACTGGGCTGGCAGGGCTGGGTGGGGGCAGGGAAGGCTTCCGGCTGTTCTGTCATCCAGTGTCTCTATCTCCTACGGGTTCCTTTGGCTCGTTCGTGCCTTTACCCTTCGTTAATTGAGCTATCTTTTCTTAAGATGCATTTGATTTGTTTATTCGAAAGGCAGAGAGAGAGAGAGATCGTCCACCTGCTGGTTCACTCTCCAAAAGGCTGCAACAGCTGGGCCTGGCCAGGTCAAGATAAGGGTCCAGGTCTCAGCACGGATCGATGCCCCTCGAGATAGTGGAGGGCTCTCTGGGGACACTCGGAGACTCTCCCAGAGGGAAGCCCGGCGCGGACAGCTGTGTGCCCAGGGAGAAGCCCACCGTTCACCCTGCAGCGAATCCCTTGTCCTGCCCATGCACGCAGAATTCCAACCTCTGCACCTGCAGTGCCCTTCTCAATACGAACGAGCGGCCAAGACCACAAGATACTGGGAAAGTTGTCGACATTAAAGGCAGCTCAGCGAGGGCTGGCACTGTGGCACAGGGGTTAAGTGGCGGCTTGCCATGCTGGCATCCCATATCTGAGGGCAGCTTTGAGTCCCAGCTGCTGCACACCCCATCCATCTCCTTGCTAATGTGCCTGGGAGGGCAGTGGAAGATGACCCCAGTCCTTGGGCCCCTGCACCCCCGTGAGAGACCCAGATGGAGTTCCTGGGTCCTGGCTTTGGCCTGGCCTAGACCTGGCTGATCACAGGCATTTTGGAGAGTGAGGCACCAGATGGAAGATTTCTCTCTCTCTCTCCCTCCCTCCCTCTCTGTCACTCTGCCTTTCAAACAAACAAGTAAATCTTTTTTAAAAATCTAAGTTCATTCTGGGGCCAAAATCTTTTAAATCTCAGCTGGCTTTTTCATAATACACACTTTCTGCATGTTGTGGAAAAAGATTTGGTGGAGCTGGTGCTACGACGCCAGCTTCCCATATGGGCACTGGTTCGAGTCCTGGCTGCTCCACTTCCGATCCAGCTCCCTGTTAATGTGCCAGGGAAAGCAGTGGGAAATTGTCTGAGTACTTGGGCCCCCGCAGTATGCTAACTGGTCCACACTAAGCACATGTGTGCCGTCCCTCTTAGCAGAGATTGGCTTAGGATCAGAGAGTGGATTGGTGCAGTAACAGGCATATGGGTCAATTCAAACCAATGCCATTCGAGAATTCCCAGGTTTCCGCTTGCTGTGATCTGAATACTGTTTTCCCCCACCAGATTCATCTGAGGCTGGAACCCCAGCGTGGCCGTGAAGGAAGGTGGGGCCGAGCCCTCAGGAAGTGATGAACGCCTTTCTCAAAGGAATGTTTGGCTACTGTGGGGTTGGGCTGCTTTCTGTCTTCTACACGCACTTGTTCGCCATCCGACTCCTGCCTTGTTAGGAAGCAGCACAGGCCCTCACCGGAGCGGCAGAGATGCCAGCCGCCAGAACCATGAGCCAAAACGAAGCTGTCTTCTTTAGAAACCTCCCGGCGTGCCGCATCCTGTTTCAGCAATAGACTGAGACACTACTCCTCAGAGACCCACAGGACTCAAAGCCCGCCTCCTGCTGGGTGTGAACAGGAGAGCAGACGTGACAGCTGCTCAGGGAACAGGCCACTGCACCCAGCTTACGTTGCAGACGGCAGAACAGACAGGCAGAAAATACCTGGGTCACCAAAGACCACGCCAAGTCTCTGGATCAAACCAGTCCTGGAGCCCAGCCCACCCAGGGTCTCTGCTAAGCAAATCATTCAGCTTCCTCCTTAGTGAGGCCAGCTGGAGTTGGGGTTCTTTTTCTTGGCAATTAAAACACCCTGATTCCCCCCTCAATATGGACCAACCATCAGTTTCATGGCTCAACAAGTATGTCACTAACTGCTCATCTGAGCATCAGCGCTTGTCTGTACAACAGTGTAGATGTGTTGAAAAACATAAATTGAAAAATTTTTAAAGATTTTATTTATTTATTTCAGAGGTAGAGTCGCAGATAGAGCAAGGGAGAGAAAAAGAGAGGTCTTCCATCCGCTGGTTCACTCCCCAGATGGCTGCAATGGCCGGAGCTGCTCAGATCCAAAGCCAGGAGCCAGGAGCTTCCTCTAGTCCCCCATGTGGGTGCAGGGACCCAAGCACCTGGGCTATCCTCCACTGCTTTCCCAGGCCATAGCAGGGAGCTGGATTAGAAGAGGAGCAGCCAGGACATGAACCGGTGCCCATATGGGATGCTGGCACTGCAGCCAGCGGCTACACCCACTATGCCATAGCGTCAGCTCTAACGTAGGACTTTTTCATTTTTATCTGTGTACTCTCCAGTGTTTCAACAAGCTAGTGATCTGTACAATCAGTAGTGTATAATTGCAAGTATATGCACACGCACACACAAATAGATTATCCCTCCCAGACACTGAGCCCCCCAGCCCCCCGGCTAAGATGCCGCTGAGTAGGCAGTGGGAGCTCGATAGAAGCTGTCAGCAAAGCTGTGGCAGGTGCCCGACGTGAATCAGCAAACGTGTCCAGTGGCTGCGTCCACTAGAGCTCCAAACGTCAGCTGAAAAGTGAAAGTAATCAGGAAGGGGGCCGGCGCGGTGGGGCAGCAGGTTAAAGCCCTGGCCTGAAGCGCTGGCATCTCATATGGGCACCAGTTCATGTCCCAGCCGCTCCTCTTCCAATCCAGCTCTCTGCTGTGGCCTGGGAAAGCAGTAGAGGATGGCCCAAGTCCTTGGGTGCCTGCACCCACGTGGGAGACCCCAAGGAAGCTCCTGACTCCTGGCTTTGGATAGGCTCAGCTCTGGCCATTGTGGCCATCTGAGGAGTGAACCAGCAGATGGAAGACCTCTCTCTCTCTCTCTGCCTCTCCTCTCTCTGTGTAACTCTGTCTTTGAAATGAATAAAATAAATCTTTAAAAAAAAAAAGTACTGAGCATGCAAGGATGCAAATCCTATTTTCAAAGAAAGAAAGAAAGAAAGAAAGAAAGAAAGAAAGAAAGAAAGAAAGAAAGAGGTCAGGTAATAACAGGTGCCTCCAAACGGTCGTGGGTTCGGCCTGTGAAACAGAATGTCCCACGTTCAAGTTTTCATCCTGATCCAACTGTAGCACAGTTCCTTCCTTTACTGAAGGCAGAGCTCTAAAGCTAAATCAACACTTGCGCATTTAGTCAAGTAAGAGCTCACAGGCTTTATTGGTAAACCATGCCGTAGCCCAGAACTGGAACGCAAAACACGAGCTGGTGCCCAGTCCCGGTTCTTGTTCCCAGTGTGCTTACCTAAATCTTGCTGCTTGCACATCAAGATGCAGATCCCACAATAATTTCACAATTTAATTCTGAAACACAACGCTCACAGATGTGAGAATGCAAAAACCCACATTGCACGCTGATGCTTGGGAAACCCACGTTCTACACAGGAGGGCCTGGGTTCAAGTCCTGACTCCGTTCCTGATTCCGGCTTCCTGCTGATGTGCATTCTGGGAGGCAGCGATGATGGCTCAAGTAGCCGGGTCCCTGACACTCCAGGGAGACCCAGGGTGAGTTCTGAGCTCCCAGCTCCAGGCTGGCCCGGCCGCGACCCTTGCAGGCATCTGAGAAGTAAACCAGCAGATAGGAGGTCTGTCTTTGTCTCCCTCTGTCTCTGCCTTTGAAATAAAGAAAGATGTCTATAAAATGTTTAAAGTGACACATACATCCTCTGACAGTAGTGAGTACACAGCGTACTTTTCCACGGATTCACAAGAAACATCAGAAACGTGTGTGAAACTCAGAGAAAAGATAACCCGGAATTTTTTGTTTGACTTGAGAGGCAGAAAGAGACACAGAGAGCTGCCACTTGCTGTTTCACTCCTCAAATTCCCACAACGGCCAGGGTGGGGCCAGGCCAAAGCTGGGAGCCTGGAACGCGACCCAGGTCTCCCTTGGGGGTGGCGGGAACCCACTTCTCTGCGCCATCGGCGCTGCCTCTCCCGGTCCACACTAGCGGGAAGCTGGAGCTGAGGAAGTCAGAATGAAACCGAATTCCTGACGCGGGACTCGGGCGTCTGAACCACCGGGCACACGGAACTCGAAACGAAAATGTCTAAGATCCATCAATTCATTGATTTCCAAGGTGCAGTGACAGCAAGAAGGGGAGCAGGGGAGCGAGAGAGAGAGAGCCAGGCAGATCCTCCCGCACTGGCTCACTCCTCAAACGGCCACCACAACCAGGGCCGAGGCAGGCCGGAGGCAGGAGCCGGCAGCCACCACCCGAGCTGCCTCCCGGGCGAGCGAGCTAGTGAGCAGGGATCCCAGGACTCAGCTGCCTCTCCCATGCGGGCAGCAGCTCAGCCCCCCACCACCGGGAGGCCAGCCCCCAGGAACCGGAAATTGTAAATGAAATCTGCTGTGTGACATGAGGACAGAATAAAAACCTTTTCGTGACCATCTAAGCAAACGGAGTCCGCTTTAGGTAAACTGTCTAATGAACAGCCCAGACTATAACAACACGGTATACACCATCTCCAAACAAAAGTTTAAATATTGGACTTGAGTGGAAAATAAGCAGCAGTGGTCTTGGCATTTCCTGAAGACTGCACTCTCAAATCCTTGTATCTGTTCACTCGCCCTTTCATCTCGAGGGTTCCAACACAATGATTGAAGTCTTGAAAATAACCAGAGGCTAGCATATTGTCTGATTCTCCTAAAAAAACACTGAGAGTATACATCCACTGGGATCGAAAGTAAGCAATTATATTTAAAGAATCACACTCCTCTCGCCCTCCCTCTCTCTCCCACATACACACACAAAAAGAAAAAAAACTAAATTGATTATTTGGGTCTGAATAAATAGGCAGTAACGGTTTAGCCTAACTTTTTTTAAAGATTTTATTTATTTGAGAGGTAGAGTTACAGACAGTGAGAGGGAGAGACAGAAATGTCTTTCATCCATTAGTTCACTCTCCAAATGGCCATAATGGCCAGAGCTGCCCCGATCCGAAGCCAGGAGCCAGGTGCTTCTTCCAGGTCTCCCGTGTGGGTGCAGGGGCCCAAGGACTTGGGCCATCCTCCACTGCTTTCCCAGGCCACAGCAGAGAGCTGGACTGGAAGAGGAGCAGCCGGGACTAGAACCCAGCACCCATACGGGATACCAGCACTACAGGCAGAGGATTAACCCACTGCACCATGGCACCGGCCCCTAACCTAACATTTTTAAATTAGTCATCAGATATATTTTGGAGATTCTAGGTTTTCTACCCAAATTATTAAATTTTCATATTTGATTCAATAGTAATCTTTTTTAAAGATTTATTTATTAGGGCTGACACTGTGGCATAGTGGGTAAAGCCACCACCTACAGTGCCAACATGTCATATGAGCATTGGTTTGAGTCCCGGCTGCTCCACTTCTGATCCAGCTCTCTGCCATGGCCTGGGAAAGCAGTGGAAGATGGCCCCTGCACCTGCGTGGGAGACCTGGAAGAAGCTCCTGGCTCCTGACCTCAGATCAGCGCAGCTCCAGCCATTGCAGCCATCTGGGGAGTGAACCAGCGGATGGAAGACCCCTCTCTCTCTCTCTCTCTACCTCTCCTTTTCTCTGTGTAACTCAAATAAACAAATAAATCTTTAAAAAAAGAAATCGTTAGTTTCATAATTTCATTTGTATTAAATGATATATTGATTTTACCTTAAGTCGCCTGATATCTATAAACCATTGAAATCCATGTGTAGTTTCTTCATAGCACACGTTTTCATGAATTTCTTGAAGCCTCCTCATAGGCATGGGGTTTAAGATAAACATCCTCATTTGCCAAAGCCCCAAATGCCAACAAGGGCTGGGGCTGAGCTGAGGCCGAACGGAAAGCTGGGAACGCAATGCAGGTCTCCGCTGTGGGTGTAGGGACCCAACCTCCAAGGCCATCCCCATGCCTCCCAGGATCCACATGAGCCGGAAGCTGGGAGGCAGAGCCAGAGCTGGATCCAGGCACTGCAGTCTATGGGATATGGGGTCCTGACCAGCATCCTAACCACTAGTGGGGAGAAAGAACGGATTTGGGGCAGGGACACGACAATGGAGCCTTAGACGTGTTCCGGACTCAATGACGGAGCATTAATATGACGCAGAAGACACTTGAAATGGTTCCCACTCACTAAATCTGGAACCACCTTAGCGTCAAAATAAGTTAACTCGTTACATAAGACAGCGAGTCATCCGTCCGTCCAGACACAGATAAACGAACAAAGTACAGGCGATAACAGCGTGGTCTTCAGCTGCAGAGGGGAAGAGAACATCTTTACAAAGAGAAGGCTGGAGGCACCGCTGCAGCCAGAGATCAAACCTCTCCCACCACAAAGGGGACAAATGGAAACCACGCGCCACCTAACAGCCAGCAGCGGCAGCCCTGCCGAACACGCGTGACCCGGCTCTCGGACAGCTGCCCCACCGAGGCCGGCGCTGCAGCGGGACGCGTGGACTCCCGACAACCACGGAGGACAAGAAACAGCTCGATCGCATCTGGTTGGAAGGACAGAAAACACAACTGTGAACACTGCCTAAGGCTAGACCCCACTTTCTGCCCTGGAGGGTATTAGAGGGACAGCACCTCGAGGCTAGACCCCACTTTCTGCGTGCAGGGTACTAGAGGGACAGTAACCCAAGGCTAGACCCCACTTTCTGCCCTGGAGGGTATTAGAGGGACATAACCCCGAGGCTAGACCCGACTTTCTGTGTGGAGCGTACTAGAGGGACAGTAACCCAAGGCTAGACCCCACTTTCTGCGTGCAGGGTACTAGGGGGACAGCACCCCGAGGCTAGACCCCACTTTCTGCCCTGGAGGGTACTAGAGGGACATAACCCTGAGGCTAGACCACACTTTCTGTGCACAGTGTACTAGAGGGACAGTACCCCGAGGCTAGACCCCACTTTCTGTGTGCAGGGTACTAGAGGGACAGTACCCTGAGGCTAGACCCCACTTTCTGTGTGCAGGTTACTAGAGGGACAGCACCCCGAGGCTAGACCCCACTTTCTGTGTGGAGCGTACTAGAGGGACAGTACCCCAAGGCTAGACCCCACTTTCTGTGTGGAGGGTACTAGAGGGACAGCACCCCGATGCTAGACCCGACTTTCTGTTGCAGGGTACTAGAGGGACAGTACCCCAAGGCTAGACCTCACTTTCTGCATGTAGGGTACTAGAGGGACAGCACCCGAGGCTAGACCCCACTTTCTGTGTGCAGGGTACTAGAGGGACAGCACCCCAAGGCTAGACCCCACTTTCTGTGTGCAGGGTACTACAGGGACAGCACCCCAAGGCTAGACCCCACTTTCTGTGTGGAGGGTACTAGGGGGACAGCACCCCAAGGATAGACCCCACTTTCTGCGTGTAGGGTACTTAGGGACAGCACCCAAGGCTAGACCCCACTTTCTGTGTGCAGGGTACTAGAGGGACAGCACCCCGAGGCTAGACCCCCTTTCTGTGCGCAGGGTACTAGAGGGACAGTACCCCGAGGCTAGACCCCACTTTCTGTGCACAGGGTACTAGAGGGACAGTACCCCGAGGCTAGACCCCATTTTCGGTGTGGAGGGTACTAGGGGGACAGCACCCCGAGGCTAGACCCAACTTTCTGTGTGCAGGGTACTAGGGGGACAGCACCCCGAGGCTAGACCCCACTTTCTGTGTGCAGGGTACTAGAGGGACAGCACCCCAAGGCTAGACCCCATTTACTGTGTGGAGGGTACTAGAGGGACAGCACCCGAGGCTAGTCCCCACTTTCTGTGTGCAGGGTACTAGAGGGACAGTACCCTGAGGCTAGACCCCACTTTCTGTGTGGAGGGTACTAGGGGGACAGCACTCCGAGGCTAGACCCCACTTTCTGTGTGCAGTGTACTAGAGGGACAGCACCCCGAGGCTAGACCCCACTTTCTGTGTGGAGCGTACTAGAGGGACAGTACCCCAAGGCTAGACCCCACTTTCTGTGTGGAGGGTACTAGAGGGACAGCACCCCGAGGCTAGACCCCACTTTCTGTGTGGAGCGTACTAGAGGGACAGTACCCCAAGGCTAGACCCCACTTTCTGTGTGGAGGGTACTAGAGGGACAGCACCCCGATGCTAGACCCGACTTTCTGTTGCAGGGTACTAGAGGGACAGTACCCCAAGGCTAGACCTCACTTTCTGCATGTAGGGTACTAGAGGGACAGCACCCGAGGCTAGACCCCACTTTCTGTGTGCAGGGTACTAGAGGGACAGCACCCCAAGGCTAGACCCCACTTTCTGTGTGCAGGGTACTACAGGGACAGCACCCCAAGGCTAGACCCCACTTTCTGTGTGGAGGGTACTAGGGGGACAGCACCCCAAGGATAGACCCCACTTTCTGCGTGTAGGGTACTTAGGGACAGCACCCAAGGCTAGACCCCACTTTCTGTGTGCAGGGTACTAGAGGGACAGCACTCCGAGGCTAGACCCCCTTTCTGTGCGCAGGGTACTAGAGGGACAGTACCCCGAGGCTAGACCCCACTTTCTGTGCACAGGGTACTAGAGGGACAGTACCCCGAGGCTAGACCCCATTTTCGGTGTGGAGGGTACTAGGGGGACAGCACCCCGAGGCTAGACCCAACTTTCTGTGTGCAGGGTACTAGGGGGACAGCACCCCGAGGCTAGACCCCACTTTCTGTGTGCAGGGTACTAGAGGGACAGCACCCCAAGGCTAGACCCCATTTACTGTGTGGAGGGTACTAGAGGGACAGCACCCGAGGCTAGTCCCCACTTTCTGTGTGCAGGGTACTAGAGGGACAGTACCCTGAGGCTAGACCCCACTTTCTGTGTGGAGGGTACTAGGGGGACAGCACTCCGAGGCTAGACCCCACTTTCTGTGTGCAGTGTACTAGAGGGACAGTACCCCAAGGCTAGACCCCACTTTCTGTGTGCAGGGTACTAGAGGGACAGTACCCCAAGGCTAGACCCCACTTTCTGCGTGCAGGGTACTAGAGGGACAGCACCCCAAGGATAGACCCCACTTTCTGTGTGCCGGGCACTAGGGGGACAGTACCCCGAGGCTAGACCACACTTTCTGCGTGTAGGGTACTTAGGGACAGCACCCGAGGCTAGACCCCACTTTCTGTGTGCAGGGTACTAGAGGGACAGCACCCCGAGGCTAGACCCCACTTTCTGTGCACAGGGTACTAGAGGGACAGTACCCCAAGGCTAGACCCCACTTTCTGCGTGCAGGGTACTAGGGGGACAGCACCCCGAGGCTAGACCCCACTTTCTATGTGCAGGGTACTAGGGGGACAGCACCCCGAGGCTAGACCCCACTTTCTGTGTGCAGGGTACTAGAGGGACAGCACCCCGAGGCTAGACCCCACTTTCTGTGTGCAGGGTACTAGAGGGACAGCACCCCGAGGCTAGACCCCACTTTCTGTGTGCAGGGTACTAGAGGGACAGCACCCGAGGCTAGTCCCCACTTTCTGTGTGCAGGGTACTAGAGGGACAGTACCCCGAGGCTAGACCCCATTTTCTGTGTGGAGGGTACTAGGGGGACAGCACCCCAAGGATAGACCCCACTTTCTGTGTGGAGGGTACTAGAGGGACAGCACCACGAGGCTAGACCCCAATTTCTGTGTGCAGGGTACTAGAGGGACAGCACCCCGAGGCTAGACCCCACTTTCTGTGTACAGGGTACTAGGGGGACAGTACCCCGAGGCTAGACCCCACTTTCTGTGTGCAAGGTACTAGAGGGACAGTACCCCGAGGCTAGACCCCACTTTCTGTGTGCAGGGTACTAGGGGGACAGTACCCCAAGGATAGACCCCACTTTCTGTGTGCAGGGTACTAGGGGGACAGCACCCCGAGGCTAGACCCCACTTTCTGCGTGCAGGGTACTAGGGGGACAGCACCCCGAGGCTAGACCCCACTTTCTGCGTGCAGGGTACTAGAGGGACAGCACCCCGAGGCTAGACCCCACTTTCTGTGTGGAGGGTACTAGGGGGAAAGTACCCCGAGGCTAGACCCCACTTTCTGTGTGCAGGGTACTAGAGGGACAGTACCCCGAGGCTAGACCCCATTTTCTGTGTGGAGGGTACTAGGGGGACAGCACCCCGAAGCTTGCGTGGCTTCCAGGACAGTGATGGCCCAGCGTCAGTCTCCTAATCCTTGTTTGCTGGCATCACCTCAGAACTTCACTCCCAAAAGATCTGGGGAAAAAAAACCAAGGCTCTTGTAGGTAAATTTTTTTTTTTTTATTTGAAACTCAGAGTTACACACAGAGAGAAGAAAGGCAGCGGGGGGGGGGGGGGGGTCTTCCTTCCGCTGGTTCACTCCCCAGTTGGCTGCAATGGCCAGAGCTGCTCAGATCCAAAGCTGGGAGCCAGGAGCTTCTTCTAGACCTCCCAGGTGGGAGCAGGGGCCCAAGGACGTGGGCCATCTTCTGCTGCTTTCCCAGGCCACAGCAGAGCTGGATCGGAAGTGGAGAAGCCGGGACTCGAACCGGCACCCATATGGGATGCCGGCACTGCAGGTAGCAGCTTTACCAGCTACACCCCAGTGCTGGCCCCTCTTGTATATAATTTGAGATGGTTTCAAAATAAAAAACCCAAACAAGTTTAACAATGAAAACAAAAGGTGATCATTTCTCAAGGAATGAAACAAAAATTTTCCAGGAAATGTTTATTTTGGGGGGGCCCCTTTAATGCTGGTGCCACCCGGGAACCTACTGCGCTGTTGGCAGGAGGCAGAGGCATTCAAGCATGGCGGGCAACCGGGGAGAAAACGCGCAGAAACACTGCCACCTACTGGTCACAGGCCAAATGAACATGGGCTAGTAGGAAAAAAAAATCCTGAAGTTTTCCCAGGGGAAAATAGAGATGCTATGATGACGATTATTATTATTATTATTATTAATGAACAGGCTTTTAGAGGCTGCTGGAGAGAGGGGAGGCAGAGGCTGATTAACCTTAAGGTGTGTCCGCGAGTCTCAGGACAAGTGGCAGGTGGTTCTTTGGTGTTCAGATCATCCCAAGGCCTATTGGACAACGGGAGGTGTGAGAGGGGCCGGCCCTGTGGCACAGTGGGTTAAAGCCCTGGCCTGCAGCCCCAGCACCCCATATGGGCATCGGTACCAGCAACGGCTGCTCCTCTTCCAATCCAGCTTTGCTAATGCACCTGGGAAGGCAGCCAAAGAATGCTCCAGTGCCTGGGCCCCTGCCACCCGTGAGGGAGACCCAGATGGGGTTCACGGCTTCTGGCTTTGGCCTGGCCCAGCCCTGGCAGCAGCAGTCATTTGGGGAGTGAACAAGCAGATAGATCGATCTCTCTCTCACCCACCCACCGACCCCAACTCTACCTTTCAAATAAAGAAATAAATCTCTTAAAAGTAAGTATATGAGGGGCTGACACGTGGCACAGCAGGTTAATGCCCTGGCCTGAAGCACCAGCAACTCATTTGGGCGCCGGTTCTAGTCCTGGCTGCTCCTCTTCTGATCCAGCTCTCTGCTATGGCCTGGGAAAGCAGAAGATGCCCAAGGTTTTGGGCCCCTGCGCCCACGTGGGAGACACGGAGGAGGCTCCAGACTACAGATCAGTGCAGCTCCAGCCGTTGCAGCCAATTGGGGGGGGGGGGGGGGTGCAGTGGATGGAAGACCTCTCTCTCTCTCTCTCTCTCTCTCTCTCTCTCTCTCTCTCTGCCTCTCCTCTCTCTGTGTAACTCTTTCAAATAAAGAAATAAATCTTTTAAAAGTAAGTACATGAGTAACAACTTTTACTTCTGGAAATTCACTAGCAGTGCGGTGGGGCAGTGGATGAATAAGCCGCAGCCCATCCGGACGTCACGACAACACACAGAACCCGAGCGTGCGCTGCTGAGAAAGCCAGCCAAGCTGAACGGGCTCCTGTGTGCTGGTCCAGCCGTGCGTTTGGCTGCCAGGGATTACAAGAGGGAGGCATGGACGGAGTGGAGCCCAGGACCTCATCAAGGCAGTGAGACTCGTGTGTGGGACAATGGTGACACACGACATCAGACATTGCCCCACCCCACAGAGCGAGCAACACCAACGTCAGCTGTGACATGGCCGTGCAGGGTCATGGCCGTCCCACTGCGGTGGAGGAAGGGCACTCAGGGAGGCCAATGAGGCGAGAGCAGGTTGGGGACTTTCTGTACTTTCTGCTCGATTCTGCTGCGATGCCAAAACTACTCTACAAAAACGTCTATTTAAAAAAATGATTTTTAATCTCCTGGGGCACACGGTGGTGCAGCAGTTGAGCTGACCAGGATGCATCCCACATCCCGCATCCCGCATCCCAGAGCCTGAGGCTGAATCCCTGCTCTGCTTCCCACCCAGCTTCCTGCTAGCGCACCCCAAGGCAGGAGATAGCGGTCCCATGCTTACACCACTGCTGCCCACCTGGAATGGGGTTCCTGGCTCCTGGCTTTGGCTGCCCAACCCTGGCTATTGTGGGAACTTGGGGAGAGACCCAGTGGATGGGAGATTATTTCTCTCTCTCTCTCTCTCTCTCTCTCTCTCGTGTCTTTCAAATATATTTTTAAAATAATTGGGCACCCTGCCTGTGAAAAAAAAAAAAAAAAGGCCAGCACCATGGCTCAACAGGCTAATCCTCTCCTTGCGGCGCCAGCACACCCGGTTCTAGTCCCGGTCGAGGCGCCGAATTCTGGAGTCTGTCCCGGTTGCCCCTCTTCCAGGCCAGCTCTCTGCTGTGGCCCAGGAGTGCAGTGGAGGATGGCCCAAGTGCTTGGGCCCTGCACCCCATGGGAAACCAGGAGAAGCACCTGGCTCCTGCCTTCGGATTAGCGCGATGCGCCGGCCGCAGCACACCGGCCACGGCGGCCATTGGAGGGTGAACCAACAGCAAAGGAAGACCTTTCTCTCTGTCTCTCTCTCTCTCACTGTCCACTCTGCCTGTCAAAAAAAAAAAAAGTAAAAAAAATAATTGGGGTCCCTGGCACTGTGACATAACAGATAAATCCTGCAGTGCCAGCATCCCATTTGGGTGCCCATTTGAGTCCCAGCTGCTCCACTTCCCATCCAGCTCTCTGCTATGGCCTGGAAAAGTAGTAGAGGATGGCCCAAGTGCTTGGGCCTCGCACTCATATGGGAGACCCAAAGAAGCTCCTGGCTCCTGGCTTTGGATCAGTGCAGCTCTGGCCGTTGCAGCCATCTCGGGAGTGAACTAGAGGATGGAAGACCCCCCTCTCTCTCCCTCACCCTTTCTGCCTCTCTAACTCTGCCTTTCAAATAAATACATAATAAATACATAATTTTTTTTTGACAAGCAGAGTTAGAGAGAGACAGAAAGGTCTTCCTTCCGTTGGTTCACCCCACAAATGGCCGCTACAGCTGAAGCCAGGAGCCAGGTGCTTTTCCTGGTCTCCCATGGGGTGCAGGGCCCAAGCACTTGGGCCATCCTCCACTGCACTCCCGGGCCACAGCAGAGAGCTGGACTGGAAGAGGAGCAACTGGGACAGAACCAGCACCCCGACCGGGACATCACAAACGAAACAGAGACCTGAAGTCTTTAAAAAGAGTTCCAGAAACATCTTGAGCAGCAGTGACAGACAACAGGGCTTCACCAAAAGTAGGTCAATCCAACCTCACGCTCCTGTGCAAAAACAGTACCTGAGTCACGCACCCCACAGAAGTACCTGAGTAATAACACAATACCACCCCACAGAAGCCACGCCCCAGGGACACTCTCACCGGCCCAGAACTTACGTGAAATACATCTTCAGGTATACATCGGGTCACCTCATTTTCCCATAGTTCAGGCAATATTGTTTGGTTAATGTCAAGATATTAGAACCTTAGAACGGAGCATGTACCTACATGAAACATTGTGATACCGTGATTCACGATGACAAGGAGCCACTTGCTGTCACTGCTTTGTTGGCTAAAGCCCTGGGATCCTGATTTCCTGTTTGCCAATGAAATCACTGGTGGCCCCTAGAAGGCTTCAAAGGATAGGGCTGGTCCCAGAAAGACTAAGACATGACCTGTGAGCTCCAGCCCCCAAGTCCAGGGAGGAGGAGCCCAAGGTTGAGATAATTCCCAGTGGTCAATGATGCAATCAATCATGCGTAGGTAACAGGGCCCCTGTAAAAACCGAAACCGGCAAGGCAGAGATGGGATTCTGGATAGCAGCACCTGGAGCCTGATGCAAGGTGGTGCATGGCCGGGCATGGAAGCTGCACGCCCCTTCCACACACCTGCCATTGGCACCCCGCCATGTGACCGTTCATCTGCATCCTTTTAGCATCCTTTATAATAATGGGCGAACTAAGTGTCGCCCTAAAAAATCAATGACACCCAAGGTGGGGGTCGTGGAAACCCTGGGTTAGAGCCGGGTGTCTGAGGACAAGCCATCATGGGGGCTGCCCGTGGCACCTGACTCGGAGGCAGTTTTGTAGGACTAAGCCCTCAGTCCACGGGACCCGACTCCCACTCCAGGTAGATAATGTCAGAGCTGAGTTACAGGACCACCAGCCAGCGTCCACTGGAGAAGGCTGTGTCACAAGTGCAGGGCTGGTTTGATGTTACCACGATGTTACCACAGAGACGGCGAGACACAGCTCACAGGCCTTCCAGATTTTCAGAGTAAAATTTCAACAATGTATTTATCATTTCTTTCCCCCAGAAAACCAGTAAAAAATGATAGTCATTATGGGATTATTAATTTTTGATACACGTGCATAATGCAGACTTTTGATAGCTGACAAATTATTTTATTAACAGTCAAAAAAACTTCACACGATAGGAAAATAAATGTTTCTTTAATGAATAAATGAAAACTATCCAGGACCTTATACTATTTTCAGAATATTCGTGGTTTGATATAGATCTCAGAAGACAGGATATTAGCCTGCTGGGATCATTAGGAAATGAGAAACTAACAAAACACTTACCTAACAACGAGAAAATAAAATTTATATTTATAACCTAAGTTTTATATATGACTCACAATGCACATTAATCTTAAACCTATGTTTCTTAAATATTTATTTACTATTTATTTAAAAGGCAGAGTGACAGAGAGAAGGGGGGAGAGAGAGAGAGACAGAGAGAAAGACAGAGAGAGAGGGATCTTCTATCTGCTTGCAATAGCCGGCTTCCCATACGGGTGGCAGGGGCTCAGTGCGTGGGCGATCGCCGCAGACTCGCGGGTGCACCAGCAGGCGGCCGGTCCGGAGGCAGAGCAGCTGCTCCGGTGTGGGACGTGAACAACCCACGTGAAGGTTTAACCCGCTGAGTCCCACTGCCAACCCAATTTAATAGTTATACTATTTTAAAAAGTGCTAGATAAAAATCCTAATCTAAGACTATGAATCTGAGGTATACAATAAAGTGGTGATGGGTCAACGCCAAGTCTGATTATCACACAACAGTCACGCGGCAACAGATGCTGCTCCCAGGCGGTGCCTGGTCGCCGGGCTGCGCCGAAGCTGCCTGCCGGGGCGGGAACAGCACTGCCGGTGCAGACGGGCAGGACCTGTCCTCTCACAACCCGAGAGGCACGGTCCCACTGGTGACGACAACCGTGCATCTGCAAGTTCTTCTGGTCTCCAGGGGGCAGGAGACACAAACAGTGCAGGACAGTTTCCTCGTTCTCATTGCCATCAGAAAGCCAGAGCAGAAACAGAGCCCCAGAGGAACTTCAACACTGAATAGGTTTGGAATCAATTAAAGAGCATTTACTGCACAAGCATAGCTTTGTCCGTTCATTATAAACCACGCTGCAGCAGGTGACTTTCTTTCCCTGAAGGTCTGTTTAGACAGCGTTCTCCACCAGGTTTCTAACGGCACACGGCACTTACACGACGGCCACTGGGTGCCCCAGGAAACTCATTTCTCTTTGGTCCACAAAGAATGGCAATCGTGGGCTCCAAAGTCCTTTCGATCTACAAGTATGCACGTGCTCACACACACACACACACACACACACGCATACGCACACGCGCGCACACACGCACACGCACACACACGCGCACACACACACTCACACACACTCCGAGTTATCAACCGCACCAGCCCGCTGACAACTCTGAACGTCTACTTTTCTAATTGAATTATAAAAGAAAAGTAGCTTTTGTTGTTGTTGTCATTAAACTTCAGTCTTCAATATTGAAATCGCTAAGTTACTCCATTTTTCCAATGGGAAAAAAATAGAAAAATAAAGTTGGGGTAAAAAATAAACTTGGGAAAACATAACTAAATAGTCTTAAGAAAAATCCAGTGTTAAAAAAACATTCTAACAGTAGTTAAAACCCACGTGCAGAGCTGCCCAGCACAGCATTACTGGTAACAACTACCAGGAACAAATGAAATATCGGGCAACAGAACTGTAAGATAAACCAGGAAACAGTCAGCTGAAGGAATATCACAGGGCCTTTAGGAACAACCGCGAAGAGGAGAAGCCACGGGGAAGTGGATGACGTGAAGCCAAACGCAGAGAGACCCCGCTCCAGGAGACGGGCACAGCGGGACTGTGCGGCTCTCCCCGCCCGGGCGGGCAGCTTCCCCTCGCGGACAGAAACCACGCAGAGCTTCTGCCGGGCTGCAGTCCTTAGAAGAAAATGAAATACGCCAAAAACGACAGATCCCATAGAAACACGTCCTTGAAAAATGACTGTTTCTGAGGGAGGCAGGCTACTGACCTCAGAACTCCACCCGCTTCTCCTGGGGCACGGCCTTCTGGTCCAGGGCCCAGCCAGAACCACCTGTGGCCTGACCCCACCACCGATTTTCCCACCTAGGCCCTAATCTGTCCATCTGACGGCTTTTGTGTAATCCACGTTTCTACACCTGAGGACAGAGTTTCTGCCCACAGAACAATTCAGATGCACGACCGTCCACGTAACAAAGCAGTTCTCACGCAGCCATCAAGCTCTACGCGTCAAGTGGTAAAATGATAAGCAAGGACCCTGTGTGACGCGGTGAGGACCACTGGGTGAAGTCTACTGTCAGAGCCTCTACACAGATCTACTGCAACAAAGACATCCACCAAAAGAACACACTCTGTTTTCTATTTCACTGCTAAACGGCTGGGGCATAAGACCGGATTTTCTAGAACAGCAACAGAACAGGATTAGAAAGCCTTCCCGCTGGGCCTGGAAAGGACGGGCGTGGGGCACTCCTGATGGCTTTACGATGACAATGATAGCCTACCTCCCATTTTAGCACTCTGAAGAAAACATTCAATCAAGACTAAATCACACAAAGTATCTGCTATTGTCAAACAATTGCTCAGTAACAAAATTCTAAAATAAGAAATCACTCATTACCTTACATTGTGTTTATCAAACGTGAATAGACATGAATAATGCACGCTACAACTGAGCAGTCTAAATACTTCACACGGCTAGAAACAGCCGCAGCCAGCACGACACTCGACAGCATGACAGCGCCTCACTTTCTGCAGGCCAAGTATCTCTCAGTGACGTTCTCCCAGTTGATCACGTTCCAGATAGCTTTCAGATAATCGGGCCTGACGTTTTTATATTGCAGGTAATAAGCGTGTTCCCACACATCAATCCCCAGCAGTGGAATAAGGCCTATCAGAAAGAAGAAAAACTATAAATTTCACTCCAACACACTGCATCTTCTCTAGTTAACATATATCATTCAATTCACACAAAATTATTCTCCAAAACAATCATATCCACGTCTGTTTCTTATACAATAGGAAATCTGTCCAAGAATGACTATTCCGATGTAGAAGATTTTAAACTTTACTCTTCGGAAGGAAACATGACAAGTAGTAAAAATGATGAACACAGATTTGGAAAACAAATGCCAATGCAGCCATCCCGGGGCCGACTGCCAGCCTTCCCCAGGCGTCTCCGGAGCCACGTGAGGGGTGCGCTGTGGGGCAGCCGAGGCCCTCCGAGCAGTCGTTCCCACTTGTAGGGTTTACAAGAAACCCGCTCTGCTCCCGAAGGTGAATCTTAGTCTCAGGGCATACACAGCAGTTACGACGTACTAACAGATTAAGTTAACAGGGAAAACCGAAAGAATTAGAAATCAAATAGTGTGAATGGACTTCATTCTATCTAAAAAATGTCCACATAGGCGGGCTCTGTGGCACAGTGGGCTAAGCCTCTGCCTGCAGCACTGGCATCCCAGGTGAGTGCCAGCTCGTGTCCTGGCTGCTCCTCTTCCATCCAGCTCTCTGCTGTGGCCTGGGAAAGCAGTGGAAGGTGGCCCAGGTCCTTGGGCCCCTGCGCCCCTGTGGGAGACCTGGAGGAAGCTCCTGGCTTCAGATAAGCTCAGCTCTGGCCACTGTGGTCATTTGGGGAGTGAACCAGCAGAATGGAGGACCTCTCTCTGTAACTCTGTCTTTCAAATAAATAAAATAATTCCCAAAAAGAAAAAAAAAAAAGCTTCATTCTACAGAGAATTAGTATCAGCTTAGGTGGGTGTGCGCAGTAACAGTTACAGCTGGGATTAGAGGAGCAGCAGGAGCCAGCACAGAGCTGAGCCTGGCCTCAGAACTGCACCCCTCTGCTGAGTGCTGGGACTAGGACCCAGTGTGTGAAGGGGTTTGGCTCCGGCTGTGGGCTGCTGGCGCCCGACTCATCTGGAAGCCCGGGAAAGGTCAGCGGAGGGTGTGGGCAGCCGTCCACCGGGTGACCGCTGGTGGCCCGCCATGTGACAACTGCTGACACCACTCACTTCCTGGGCACAACTCAGATTTTTCCAGAATCTGAACGGCTCTTTTGGGCAAGTGAGATGCCATGAGAATTTGTGAAGGCCACAGCAGAGAGCTGGATCGGGGGAGGAGCAGCTGGGACACAAACCGGCGCCCATATGGGATGCCAGCACTTCAGGCCAGGGCTTTAGCCCATTGTGCCACAGCGCCGGGCCCTAGAATGAAGCTTTTATGACCAAATAGTTTTATGTGTGTGTATGAAAGTACTATCTACTGTAAAAGAATAAATGAAAAATCCAGGACCTACAAATGTTTGTACTTACCCAGGTCTCTGTGAGGACTCGCTGAGGTTAACATGTCCAAACACAGCATGTGTGCCTGTTTCTGGCTAGAGCGTCACAGAGAGCCGTCTCCCCAGATGCAACGTGTAACTTGGAATCTCACCTGTTGTTCCTTGCAGCGGATCCTGATTCGCACACGCAGCAATCTGCAAGTGTCCCTGCTCTTTATTGAAGCCGAGCCAACCCCATCCCGAGCCCTGGACGCCAACAGACACAGCCGTCAGCTTCTCCTTGAACTTGTCAAAGGACCCGAAGTCACGTTTGATGGCTTCCAGTAACTCCCCTGTTAAGAAAATTCCAAGAAGCACCACAAAATGAACAGGCTTCAGTAACTACAAACACCATGCTACATGGACTAAGACATTCTTCACGTGGCAACACCTCAGGGGAGCTGTAGCAGAATCGAGCGTGTGTGCCGCCTGGGCCAGCAGCCGCATCGTCACAACTTCCAGCCACGCGGCATCTCAAGGAAGCTGCTTAGGATCTCTTCACCCGTGTGGTTTTCATCAGAAAGCAAATATTTTCCATTTGCTTACTTTTTATTTTCCCGACAGAATTTTACTTTGACTTCTGCCCTAACGACTCTACATCCTTGCTTGGCAATAAAAAAAAAAATTCAGTTATTATCAGGTTCTTCTCCAAGGCAGCTACATTTTCCTACCTTGATTATATCATTTTAAAAAGCGTGGTCTTCATGGGACCGGCGCTGTGGTGCAGAGGGTTAATGCCCTGGCCTAAAGTATCGGCATCCCATATGGGCGCCGGTTTGAGACCTGGCTGCTCCACTTCCCATCCAGCTCTCTGCTATGGCCTAGGATAGCAATGGAAGATGGCCCAAGTCCTTGGGCTCCTGTACCCACATGGGAGACCTGGATGGAGCTCCTGTCTCCTGGCTTTGGACTGGCCCAGCCCTGGCTGGTGCGGCCATCTGGGGAGTCACCCAGCGGACGGAAAATCTTTCTGTGTCTTGGGTTCCCTCACCAACAATCTCTCAAATAAATAAACCAAGCTTTAAATCTTTAAAACACCCCACAGAATTCAGGGCTCTGCAAGGAGCCCAGAAACCAGGGAGGAAACCTAGGCTCAGACGTGCGCCCCACCTTCCCTTCCCACGGGAAAGAGGACAACTAAGCTGTCGGGGTCGCCACAGCTACACTGGCAACTGTTCGAGACCTCTCGCTCTGTCCTCCCCTCCTAACCTGCAGCTTTGGAAAAAAATCATTTGCAAACTGGAACAACTGGCTTCTACCAGTTAGGAAAAGTAAAAAAAAAATAGTACCAAAAGTGTCATCCTAAGCCCTCTAAAAGATACAATGTACTAATTCTCCCACCAGCCCCGCGGTCACTCCCGGATCACCCAGATGAACCCAAGGGACAGTGGGCAAGCACCGCACCCCAGGTCCCAGGCTCGGTGAACGCAAGGTTCACCTTCCTGAAACCCATCTCTCTCTCCCTACCGTGTGTCACACTCAGACCAGAAAGGCACCGTGTGTGACAACACACGTGTGGGCACACGCAGAGCCAGACAGCCGAACTCCCTGAACGTTCTCTCCATTCCCACACTGCCGTCCCTGTGAGTTACACTCTGCTGCACCCCCTGCGCTGAGACACACGCCACTACGATCCCCCTGGGAGAAGCATGGTCAACGCGTACTCCTCCTGCGCACACAACGCGGACACGAGTGCACCGGCGCGTACCAACCTTTGGGCTCTCCACCGCCGTTAGGGCTCAGGTTTGTCCAAAAAATGGTGTGGTTGATGTGACCTCCACCGTTGAACTTCAGGGCAGGCTGCAGAGCCACCTGGGCTGTGACATCTCCTGAAACGTTAACACGCGAACATGTGTAAAACCGCGTAGATTTTTAACCACTGTATACACTATTCTAAAACATCAGATAATTGGACTAGCTTACCTATGATAACCCTATTGTTCCTAAAAACCTAGCAATTTCGGTCTCTACACACACACGCGCACACACAAAGGCCCCACACAAATCACTGCTTCCAGTGGATCTGGGTTCCATCAGTCACATGCTGAACGACTGACAGGGACCCAGCAGCCTTAGGGTAGCAGAAACTTCACTCCCGAGTGCCAACGAGGTCGGAGTTCTCACAGAAGATTCCAGCAAATCAAACACCAAAGACAACGACCAACAAAAATACAGTAACAGAATGCTGAACTGTATGGCTCAGCACACAAACTGCACAGAACATTTTTTTTAGGAAATATTTCAAAGTTACATTAGCAAGAAACAATATACTCAAAACTGAACTCCCGATGTTCAAACCCAGACTTACCCCTCCTGCCCCCCCCCCCCAAACACCAGCTCTGTACTTCAGGACACACTCCGTAACCTTTTTTTTTTTTAAATACTTCTTTTAAAAAAGACTTATTTGAGATAAGGATAGAGTGTTACAGAAAGGGAGACAGACACAAATCTGTCTGCTGGATCACTCCCCATATGGCCACAAGCCATAACATTCCCAACAGCCCCACAGTCATTCCCGGATCACACGGATGAAGGCAAGGTCCCGGCAGGCAAGGACCACGCCCCAGGTCCCAGGCCCGAGCTCCATCCATATCGCCCTAGCAGGTGCAGGGCCCAGGCACTTGGGCCATCTGCTGCTGCCTTCTCAGGCGCATCTGCAGGGAGCTGGATCAGAAGCAGAGCAGCTGGGGTTGAACTGGCGCCCCATGGGATGCTGGAGTCACAGGCGGCAGCTTATCCTGCCCCTTTATGGATGCTCTCCCCTCACATCCCATACTCACTCCACCAACACATCCATCAGCAAAGCCAGCCCCACTGCTCACACTCAACCAAAATCCAATCCCTTCTTCCTACCTCTGCTGCTGCCCGTTGGCACACACACCAGACCCCCTCCCAGGCGGGACACTTCCCACCTCAAGTCCTGACTTCCCTGCTTGGGCCTCTGCCACCCATAGGAGACCCGGATGGGATGGAATTCCAGCCTCCGCTTCAGCCTGGTTCAGTCCCAAGCATTCCCGCATTCAACCAGTAGGAGGAAGATCAAGCTCATTTGCTCATGTATTTTTTTCTCTCCCCTGCCCACCTGCAACTCTGCCTTTCAAATAAATAAAAAAGAAATGGCATGGGGAAAAAATAATTTCAACAACTTAAAGTTTATTTAGTCACTTTAAAATTTTAATTGTGGGTGAGGGCTTAGCATCTGCTTTTAAAAGCACTTTTGTGAAATTCAGCATTTTATTTGGCTTCAGTTCAATATTTGTCCTCAAATACACTCAAAGAAAGTCAAATACTCTTGGTTCCAAGTGTTTACGGGAGCAGGCGTTCACACAGCATTTTTACACAGCTGGCTCCATTTCCGATGCCAGCTTCCTGCTGGTGTGCATCCCGGCAGGCCCACGCACTCAAGTCCCTGCGCCCACGTGGGAGACCCAGCCTGGGTTCTGCTTGCTCCTCCTCAGCCGGCCCCGCACCGGCTGCTGCAGGCACTTGGGGAGTGGACCAGAAGACGATGGCCTGTCTCTGCTCGCTCAGACTTACAGACTTAAAAACTTTTATCGGCTACATGGGATGAGATTATGATGCTGCTTTTAATATTCATTTTCCCACATTTTCAAACATAAAAACTTAACTTTTTATATTTAAAATACAACTCTGAATAACAGAAAGCTCTGCAGGTACTTACTGACAAACAGTACTACAACATAACAAATCCTTTTTTCAGGGGCTTTCATTAAACATGTAAAGGACTGAAATTAGCTGTTTAAAAATACTGAAGGGGGGCCGGCGCCGTGGCTCACTAGGCTAATCCTACGCCTGCGGTGCCGGCACCCCAGGTTCTAGTCCCGGTTGGGACACTGGTTCTGTCCCGGTTGCTCCTCTTCCAGTCCAGCTCTCTGCTGTGGCCCGGGAGGGCAGTGGAGGATGGCCCAAGCGCTTGGGCCCTACACCTGCATGGGAGACACGGAGAATCACCTGTCTCCTGGCTTCAGATCAGCGCAGTGCACCGGCGGTAGTGGCCATTTGGGGGGTGAACCAACGGAAGGAAGACCTTTCTCTCTGTCTCTCTCTCACTGTCTAACTCTGCTTGTTAAAAAAAAAAAAAAAAAACACTGAAGGGGGCAGCGTTGTGGCACCTGCACCAGCATCCCATAAGGACGCCAGTTCCAGTCCCGCTGCCCCAGTTCTAATCCAGGTCCCGCTAATGCGCCTAGGAAAGCAACAGAGAATGGCTCAAGTCCTTGGGCCCCTGCACCTGCCTGGGAGACCGGAAAGAAGTGCCTGGCTCCTGGCTTCAGACTCGCCCAGCTCCAGCTGTTGTGGCCATTTGGGGAGTGAACCAGCAGATGGAGGATCTGTCTCCTCTCTCTCTCCCTCTCAAAAAAAAAGAAACAAAAAAACAAAACAAAAAAAAAAAACAAAAAACACCTCTCTGCCTGCCAAATAAATAAATCTTTAAAAAAAAAAAAAAAACCTGGAGAGAAGTCCCCAGCTGTCAGCACACACTTTCACAGCCGGGCCATTCCCGGCCCCTCAGTGCCACACCCTTCCGCATCTGCTTCCGAAATCCGAGCCCACAGGACTGCTGCCAGTAAACCTTCCAGACTGCGCTAACTCCCCCTGTTTTGTTTGGCCAGGCACTAGCTCACACTCAGGCTGAAATACTACATTTTTCCACTAGAGGCCCCCAGTCAACAAGATGCCACTTCCTAAAAATGACTGACATTTCCCCGGCCTGAAACGCAATGAAGGTACATTGAAGGAAAAGCAAAGATGATTCTGTGTGGCTTACCAAGCAGGGGGCCTGGAACCAGGACCGCCAATTATTTTCCTTGTATAAACCACTGACCAACAGATCAAAAGGAAAATACTGTTCTGTATGGAGGCATTAAAACATAGTATTTACACACTCCCCCAAGACACAAACCCACGAAGTCCACAGGCTACCAGCCTCGCCAACTGAGCTCTTAAAAAAAAAAAAAAAAAAAAAAAAGCAGCAGTTATTTCTGTTTTATATTTTAATCAAGGGACAACATTAGACAGAAACATGTTTCAGTTTCCCACAAAATGGCTGTTTTCTCTGTGAACTTTGACCCCCCAACAGCAGCCCAGAAAAGCGCCAAGTCTAACAGGATCTGCACCGTGGCACGTTTCGGTAATGACCCTCACGATGCTAGGTCAGGGCCCACTGCACACGGGGAGCGCCGGACACCCGTGTCTCCGAGCCCCGGGCCGGGCTCCCAGGACGGTGGCAATGCCCACAGCCAGTCACACAGTCGGTGTGAACGCTGCCTGGGGCTGCGGTGACAAAGGGCAGAGCAGTACGGCTGCCCGCTGCGCACACACCACACCCTGGCAGCCAGGGCACTGGTCTGGGCCCAGGGGACAGGCGCTCCCGCCCTCCTCCACGTGACCCACAGATTTCGCCAATGGTCCGTTATACAACACAGACAGCTGCCAGCACACAAAAGCTCATTTTTCTGGAGATAACATGGTTAATTTACACCACACTCCAAGGCCTGGAGCTCACAGGGACGGAGAACAGTCTCTCGCTCTGCCAAGACACAGCAGGCCGGCCTTGAAATTCAATCAATCTAGAGCAAGCTATATATTTTTTAAAAATTCATTTATTTATTTGAAAGCTAGAGTTACAGAGAGAGAGAGAGAGAGAGAGAGAGAGAAAGGGAGGGGGAGGGGGAGAGATGAGGGGGAGAGGAGGAGGAGGAGGAGAGAGACACCCTCCACCCGCTGGTTCACTCCCCAGATGGCCATAAGGGCCAGGCCTGGGCCAGGCTGAAGGCAGGAGCTGCATCCGGGTCTCCCGCGAGGCTGCAGGGGCCCAAGTGACCACTTTGCCTCCAAACGGACCTTGGCAGGAAAAAACGTTCCGGCCCGGAAGGCTCGTGGGTAACAAAAGCGGCACGAAGACCCACAGGCGCGGTTTTCCACTGTTTTCTTTTGTCGCGGGCCCCAGCTTCCCGGACGTGGCCTTGCACGCCCCGCGGCGGCTCGCACCTACCCTTGGCCAGCGCCTCGCGGTACTTCTCCTCCGTGGCGTTCAGGTTGTTCACGTAGGCCGCGTGGTGCCTGCTGTGGTGCAGCTCCATGATCTGCGCGTTGATGTGCGGCTCCAGCGCGCCGTAGTCGTAGGGCAGGTCGGGGAGGCTGTGCTTCTGCCTGGAGCCCAGGGCCGCCAGGCCCGGCGCCAGCCCCCGGCGCGCGCTGCAGACAGGGAGCCCCCGGCCGGTCAGGCTGGGCCCCGCCCGGGCCCCGCGCCGCCCGCAGGCCCCCCAGGCCCCCCAGGCCCGGAGCGCCCACCACTGCGCGCCCCGGACACACCTGCCGCCCCCCAGGCCCGGAGCGCCCACCACCGCGCGCCCTGGACACACCTGCCGCCCCCCCCAGGCCCGGCGCGGCCACCACCGCGCGCCCTGGACACACCTGCCGCCCCCCCCAGGCCCCCCGGGCCCACCAGGCCCAGAGCGCCCACTACTGCGTGCCCCGGACACACCTGCCGCCCCCCAGGCCCCCCTGGACCCGCCAGGCCCGGCGCGGCCACCACCGCGCGCCCTGGACACACCTGCCGCGCGCCCTGGACACCACCACCGCGCGCCCTGGACACACCTGCCGCCCCCCCAGGCCCGGAGCGCCCACCACTACGTGCCCCGGACACACCTGCCGCCCCCCAGGCCCCCCGGGCCCACCAGGCCCGGAGCGCCCACCACTACGTGCCCCGGACACACCTGCCGCCCCCCAGGCCCCCCTGGACCCGCCAGGCCCCCCTGGACCCGCCAGGCCCGGCGCGGCCACCACCGCGCCACAGCCGCGCGCCCTGGACACACCTGTGCCCACCCCGGGCCCACCAGGCCCGGCGCGACCACTGTGGACCCCGCGCGCCCCTTCGCCCTTGGGCGTGACCGCGTCCCCGCCGCCGCGCGCGCCCCGCACCTGCATGCCGCCCGGCACAACATGGTGCCCGCACCGCTGCGGCCGCCACCCCCGGGCCTCGTCAGCGAACAAGCGTCCGGCCGCCGGCGTCCCCGGCCGCGCCGCAAGGGCAGCCGCGGCCCCGCCCCCGAGCCCGCCCCCGGCGCGCCCACTCGGGGAGGGAAGGGGAGCGCCGGGTCACCCGGAGCGGGAGAGGCCGTCCCGCCCGCGCTGCGCGGCCTGGGCCTGGGGCACGCGGGAAGGGGACCTGAAAACGTGAAAGTCGCGGCAGCCCCGGTACCTGCTGGCCGTGCTACGGTGGGCGTCGCCAAGGGACGGTCGCTGCTCCCCCCCGGCGGCGTTGGTACGGCCCGCAGCCCGCCGCGACTCCGCCCCCAGCCGGCGCCGGCCGAGGTGGTCGGGCCCGCGGCCGCCGCGCCTGGACCTCGGCTTCCGGGGGCCGGCGCTGCGCTGGGCGTGCGGCCTCCGCTCGAGGGGACCTGGGCTCCCGCCAGCAGCGGCCCTCGCGCCTGAGCGACCCGGGGCCGGCTTCGGGAGGACGGGCCATGGCTGCTGGCCCAGCGAGCGCGTTAGGAAGTGCACGGGGCTGTTTGCACGCGGTGCCCCCGTGACCTTGCGCTGCCAGCGAACTGCCCTTGGGCTGTCCTCCAGGCCGCCTCCGTGCCCGCAGCGGGGATCCGCGTGCGTTCGCCTTTGCTGTACCCTGGGTTGGTATGGCTGACTCCGGGACAAGCATCAGCTGCATGGCGGCCCAGACTTATTAGGACACAGGACAGAGTCCGAGGTGGTGCGCAGAGAACGAGACGCCTACTCCTTCCCGTCGGCCACCCCTGGGGTTTTTTCCTTTTCAGGGCCGCTAGGAGGAACCTCAGTCAGATGGCCCCAGCAGGTGGATGACGGTGCCTGGGATCCGTCCCGGGTTCCTGCAGGCAGCCCCGGGAGCCCCACGCGACATCCAACATCGTAAATACAGATTCCCTTGGATAAGCTACCCAGGGATACTTCCCGGCCCCCGAGGCCAACCTCAGCCCACGCCAGTGATTCCAGTATTCATATTCCAGCAACAGAGATCCAGCCACGTCTTCTTAAACCCAGGAGGGTTTATTCCCTCGTGGGAAAACGACTGGGGGTACGCAGTCACGGCTGGGGTGACAGTGGGTGAAGCCACCAGGGACAGGCTCCTCTGGCCCCAAAGCTGCCTCGTGGTTCATGACAGCTGCTAGGGCACCAGTCATCTTATCTCCTTGCCAGGAAAGAGGAGGAACAAAGGGTTCGCTCCACTTGTCTCTTCTAAGGATCCCTGTGGTAGATTTACTCAACAAATTCCTCTCACAGCTCAGTGGTCAAAATTCAGGGACAAACCTACACCTAGCCCAAAAAGGCTAGAAAATGTAGTCATCCACTTGTGTATATTTTCAGCCTGAAAAAAAACTGGAAATTTTGTAACAGGAAAAAATGAGTAAGTGACCTGGAAAATACCAGTCTGTTACATATCCTTTTTTAAAAAAAGATTTATTTTATTTATTTGAAAGAGTTACAGAGAGAGGTAGAGACAGAGAGAGGGAGGTCTTGCATCCACTGGTTCACTCCTCAGATGGCCACAACGGCTGGAGCTGTGCTGATCCGAAGCCAGGAGCCACGGGTCTCCCATGTGGGTGCAGGGGCCACAACGGCTGGAGCTGTGCTGATCCGAAGCCAGGAGCCACGGGTCTCCCATGTGGGTGCAGGGGCCCAAGCACTTGGGCCATCTTCTACTGCTTTCCCAGGCCACAGCAGAGAGCTGGATCAGAAGAGGAGCAGCCAGGACTAGAACCGGCACCCGTATGGGATGCTGGCACTGCAGGCCAGGGTTTTACCCCGCTGTGCCACAGCGCCGGCCCCTCTATATCCTGCTTTAAGGCATTATTTCCTTTGCTTGTACCTGAGGTCTGATCTTTGCTGCATTCGCTTGTTTGTATTTCTGTTTTTTTCTTTTGGGAGGTGAATATTACCCCCAGCAGGAACCTAAGTGAGAATTGCTATTCCAGTGTGCCCTTTGCATGACTGGCATTGTTCATAGGACCAAGAGTAGCACTTAAAACTGCTGAAATCGGTGCTGGCACTGTGGTGTAGTGGGTAAGGCCACTGCCTGCAGTGTCAGCATCCCATATGGGCACCTGTTTGAGTCCCGGTTGCTCCACTTCCAATCCAGCTCTCTGCTGTGGCCTGGGAAAGCAGTAGAAGATGGCCCAAGTGCTTGGGCCTCTGTACCCACGCGAGAGACCTGGAAGAAGCTCCTGGCTCCTGGCTTTGGATTAGCACAGCTCCAGCTGTTGCGGCCAATTGGAGAGTGAACCAGCAGATGGAGGATCTCTCTCTCTCTCTCTCTGCCTCTCCTTCTCTCTGTGTATAACTCTTTCAAACAAATAAATAAGTCTTAAAAAAAAAAAAAAAAACACCTGCTGCAATGGAATGACCCAGGCTAACAGAGAAATGATACCAACGGAGGTTCCTGTGTGAGCTTTCCTTTTTCCCCTGCTTCAGGCAAGACTGTAATCATTTGCCTCCAGAAAGAACACGTCAAGCCTGGAGAAGGAACAACAGATGGCCTTGGGTCAGACAGAGCTGCTGGACAAGCAGTGATGCGGGCATGCGTGCGGGGCAGCAGGAGTAGGCTGTGTCCGGGAAAGGAGCAGGGGAGCCATGTGGAGCCCCTCGATGGTACTAGGGACCAGGCCAGGTGCTGTGCTCCTGTTTACTCAAGGATCTTGAGCCAGCTGAGGTCAGCATAGAATGGTAGAGGCCAGGAGGGGGTTCAGTGTCTCTCCGATAAACCTGACATAACTCTGCCTTCAAGCAGTTTTTTTTTTTTTTAAATTTATTTACTTGAAAGACAGAGTTAGAGAGAGAGAGAGGTCTTCCATCCACTGGTTCACTCCCCAGATGGCCACAATGACCGGAGCTGAGCCAATCCGAAGTCAGGAGCCAGGAGCTTCTTCCAGGTCTCCTGAGTGGGTGCAGGGGCCCAAGCACTTGGGCCATCTTCTAGTGTTATCCCAGGCCATAGCAGGGAGCTGGATCGGAAGTGGAGCAGCCGGGACTCGAACCGGCGCCCATATGGGATGCCAGCACTACAGGCAGCAGCTTTACCCACTATGCCACAGCCCTGGCCCCATAACCTGACATAACTCTGCCTTCAAGCAGTTGCCATGCCTCCCACATGCCCCTCCCCACCCCCAAAACCTGAGCTCAGCCCTGCTGTTTATAGCCCAGGTTTCCAAACAGTAGCCCTCCTGCTGGCCCCATGCAGCTCCCCAATCCTGTCTTCTAAAGATGCGTTTATTTACTTGAAAGGCAGAGTGACAGGAAAGAAAGGAGAGACACTCCTTCCATGGGCTGGCGCACTCCCCAAATGACTGCAGTGGCTGCGATGGCTGGCCTGACCAACCCAAAGCCAGGAGCCTCACTGGGGTCTCCCATATGGGTGCAGAGGTCCACACACTTGGACATATTTCTTTGCTTCCCATGGTACATTACCAGATAGCTGGACTAGAAGTGGAGCAGCAGCCAGGCAGGACTCCAGCTGGCACCCGCATGGGATGCCCATATCACAGGCAGCGGCATAACCTGCTATGCCACAGCACCAGCCCCTGGGCACTGTTCTAAGAATGACTCTCAAATCTACCCAAGCTACTGAAGACTTGGCCCAGCCCACGAAGGACAATGACCAAGCCAGATCCCACTGGTTGTCGCCAGCACAGTCCAGGGGATACCCTGCACACCACTGGTCCACTCTAAGGATCCAGTATAGTAGGCAGCAGGCTTTGCTTCACCCAGAGGTTCACGCCAGGACATAGTCCAGCCTGTGTCTATCTCGTGCACGCCCAGAACTCCCATCCCAGCCCACGTCACCCTAACCCAGTACAGGCGTACGTCTGCACTGGTCCTTTGGGGAGACATTGGAGGAAATCACGGAAAATAAGACTGCTTTCACGGTAAGGATATACATTTGGCTTGGCGAACTGTTCCCCTATTGGCTGGTACAAAATACTCAAGGAGAGGACACAGCCTTGTGATGCAGCAGGTTAGGCTGCCACTGGCGATGCCAACATCCCTTATTTTTCTTTTTTAGATTTATTTATTTATTTATTTGAGAGGTAGAGTTACAGACAGTGAGACAGAGAGACAGAGAGAAAGGTCTTCCTTCCGTTGGTTCACTCTCCAAATGGCTGCAATGGCCAGAACTGCGCCAATCCAAAGCCAGGAGTCAGGTGCTTCTTCCTGGTCTCCCATGTGGGTGCAGGGCCCAGGGACCTGGGCCATCCTCCACTGCACTCCCGGGCCACAGCAGAGAGCTGGATTGGAAGAGGAGTAGCCAGGACTACAACCGGCGCCCATTTGGGATGCTGGCGCCGCAGGCAGAGGATTAGCCTACTGTACCACAGTGCCAGCCCCAAACGACATCCCATATTGGAGTGCCAGTTGGAGTCCCGGCTGCTAGGCTTCTGATCCAGCTCCCTGCTAACGCGCCTAGGAAAGTGGTGGGACGCGGCCCAAGTACGTGAGCCCTTGCCACTCACAAGGGAAACCACATGGAGTCCAGGCTCCTGGCTTTGGCCTGACCCAGCCCTGGCCATTGTGAACATTTGGGGAGTAAACCAGCAATCTGAAGACATCTCTCTCTCTCTGCCTTTCAAATAAATAATTGAAGAAATAATGGTTTTTTTTTTTTTTTTTTTTGACAGGCAGAGTGGACAGTGAGAGAGAGAGAAAGGTCTTCCTTTGCCGTTGGTTCACCCTCCAATGGCTGCCGCGGACGGCGTGCTGTGGCCGGCGCGCCGCGCTCATCCGATGGCAGGAGCCAGGTGCTTGGTGCTTCTCCTGGTCTCCCATGGGGTGCAGGGCCCAAGCACTTGGGCCATCCTCCACTGCACTCCCGGGCCACAGCAGAGGGCTGGCCTGGAAGAGGGGCAACCGGGACAGAATCCGGTGCCCCGACCGGGACTAGAACCCGGTGTGCCGGCGCCGCAAGGCGGAGGATTAGCCTGTTGAGCCACGGCGCCGGCCGAAGAAATAATGTTTTTAAAAATACTTCAAAACAGGGCTAATCAGTTACTCCACCGTGGGTTTGAAGAGCCCTCTCTGTGATGGACACCTGACCTGGGATTATTCCAATCTGCCTTGAGCAGGCCTCTTTTTTTTTTTTTTTTTTTTTGACAGGCAGAGTGGACAGTGAGAGAGAGAGAGAGAGACAGAGAGAAAGATCTTCCTTTGCCGTTGGTTCACCCCCCAATGGCCGCCACGGCCAGGGCGCTGCAGCCGGCGCACCGCGCTGATCCAAAGCCAGGAGCCAGGTGCTTCTCCTGGTCTCCCATGCGGGTACAGGGCCCAAGCACTTGGGCCATCCTCCACTGCACTCCCGGGCCACAGCAGAGAGCTGGACTGGAAGAGGGGCAACCGGGACAGAATCCGGTGCCCCAACCGGGACTAGAACCTGGGGTGCCGGCGCCGCAAGGCAGAAGATTAGCCTGTTGAGCCATGGCGCCGGCCCTTTGAGCAGGCCTCATAGAAACTCCCTGGCATGATCACTCAAGCTTAAAACAGATAGGTGCTCCTGGATTAATGTTAAGATTGCAATCTGTCTCTTGTCAAGACTGCAGTTGGTACTAGTTTTGTATAGGCCTCGGCCAACTTGACCCTAGCAGCCACGTATTGCCCCAATCCCAGCAACCATGGATTCCCCCTCCCCTCCTTGTGGTTTTTGCCCTGTTGCTTTGAGCTTAGGAGTTGAGAGTTCTTTAGGGCATGAGCCTGCTCTCCACCACTGGCAATAAAGGACTGACAAAGTTTATCAATGTGGGGTGCTCCTCTGTGCTCACTCGGGTACAACAATCTCTCTCTGTCTCTCTGTCTCTGTGTGTGTGGGATCACCTGCCTTTCAAGTAGGTGAACATAAACACTGGGGCCAGTGCTGTGGTGCAGTGGACAAGCCTTTACGTGTGATGCCAGCATCCCATATGGGCATTGGTTTCTGTCCTGGCTGCTCCTCTTCCCATCCAGCTCTCTGCTATGGCCTGGGAAAGCAGTACAAGATGGCCCACGTCCTTGGGCCCCTGCACCCACGTGGGAGACCCAGAAGAAGCTCCTGGCTCCTGGCTTCAGATCAGCCCAGCTCCAGCCATTGCAGCCATTTGGGGAGTGAACCAGTGGATGGAAGACCTCTGTAACTCTACCTCTCAAATAAATAAATATTTTTAAAAGGAAACATTATATATTATTTCTTTTTATATTATTTTTATTTACATTATTTATTTTATATATATAATGTTTATATACATGTAATTTCCTTATATATATATAAAATTTCTAAAAATTTAATCTGGGGCAGGCACTGTGGCACAGCAGGTTAAGCCACCACCTGCAGTGCCTGCATCCCATATGGGCACTGGTTTGAGTCCCGGCTGCTCCACTTCCCATCCAGCTCTCTGCTGTGGCCTGGGAAAGCAGTGGAAGATGGCCCAAGTCCTTGGGCCCCTGCACCAGCGTGGGAGACCTGGAAGAAGCTCCTGGCTCCTGGCTCCAGATCAGCTCAGCTCTGGCCATTGTGGCCATCTGAGGAGTGAATCAGCGGATGGAAGACCTCTCTCTCTCTACCTCTCCTTCTCTCTCTGTAACTCTGACTTTCAAGTAAATAAATAAATCTCTCTCAAAAAAAAAAAAAAAAGGTAAGAGAAGCTTTCACGCATCAGTCTGACGCGATCAGGCACACTCGCAGTCCCGCTCTGCAGCTGCAGTTGTGTTGCTGGTGGCTCCTGTCATGCTGATGTCCCCTTGGGAAACTTGCCGGGCACGTTTGAGAGAGTGGACTCTTGAAATAGCTCAACTCCATCCAAGCAGAGACGTTACTTCTCACCTGTGCTGTCCTCCAATCTCCCTGAGCCCCAGCTGACGCACCTGTCCGACGGGGCTGATGGAAGCCCTCACTCCCCGGGATGGCTGCATGTGAGGGCTGACGCAATGCTGCCGTGTCCCCTGGGCTCATACATCCCCCTCCTTTTCCCCTCCAGAAACCCAGTGACTCGGGAGTTCCGAGAGGCCCCTGCTGGGTGACGCATGTCTCACTGACTGTCCCCCCAGGGTTGAACTTGGCTTTGAACTGGACCGGACAGGCACATCCCACCTGGGCTTCCCGAGCCCCTCTGCCTCCTCCCTCCAGGCTGGGACCAGCAGGCTGCTCACAAGGCACTTATGTATTTTGCTTGTTTCCTCGCCAGGTGGCGCTCGTCCACACAGGACTGGGAAGCTTCCTGTTGTGCACTTCTGTTGATTAGGTGCAATGGTGTGTCCAGAGTCGGGCCATAATCCTACCCCGGCGTCCCGCGCGGTTGACGACAGCACAGGTCTCTGGTGTCTCCGTCAGAAGCCTTTCCGAGAGTGGCCCACAGATGTTTCTCTGACGCTGACCGAAGTAGAGTGGTTAGTGTCGCAAAGTTTTCTGTTCTGGGTGGGCTGCCCCCTGCCAGGCCCTTTGCTGATAAGGACCAGGCTTTTGTTGGGGGGCAGCTTTTGCCTGTACTTGTTTGCATTTCCAGATTCCAGACTGCCAACTCCTGGGCTACACCGGGCCACAGGGAAGCCATGGAGCTCACCCCCGTGCCATCCCTGGGTCCTGGGGCCCTTAGCCACGGGCTCCCTTGCTCCCACCCCCTCCATCAATCTCCCTCTGCTTGGTGAGAGTAACACTGAGTGCACACCTCCCAGAACTGTGTTTACAGGGGGCTTGTGGGGGGAGGAAGGTTTTGATGGGACACAAACATGGGTGGCCGAGGACTCATGAGGTCACGCGTTGTCCGTGAGATCCGGTGGACTCCTGATCGGTCAGCAGTGCTGGAACACAGTGCTCGGGACCTGGGAAAACGCTGCCGAGGCTAGGCGAGGCAGAAAACAGCGAGGGGAGTGTGCCGACCCTGCTCCTGAGGGCGGGAAGGGGGCGCTCCCTTTCCTGCCCACGATAGTGCCACGGCTGACCCCTACCACAGGAGACAGATCAACAAGAGACAATGTGCACAAGCAGGAGTCATACCAAAGCAAAACCTCAAGGGGGCAGTGCTGTGGCGTAGTGGGCTAAGCCTTGGCCTGCAGCACCAGGATCCATGTGGGTGCCGGTTCGAGTCCTGGCTGCTCTTCTTCTAATCCAGCTCTCTGCTATGGCCTGGGAAAGCAGTGGAGGATGGCCCAAGTGCTTGGGTCCCTGCACCTGCATAGGAGACCTGGAAAAAGCTCCTGGCTCCTGGCTGCAGACCAGCCCAGCTCTGGTGGTTGCAGCCATCTGGGGATTGAACCAGCGGACAGAAGACCTTTCTCTCTGTCTCTCTCTGTAACCCTACCTCTCAAAAAAATAAAATCTTTAAAAACAAAACATAAAACCTTGAGGCTCGAGTCGCACAGTGGAAGCCTGGATACCCTTCTTCCTAGGGGAGTGGAGGTGGGGGCTCAGGCAGCTTCAGAGGCTGGTGAGGGGCTTCAGAGGCACGCATCTGCTCGTGGCTTCATGAGGGCTGGGACAAAGCTTCCTAGGTCCTCACTGTGCTGATCTCCAAGTCTCTGCCGTGACAGGAGTTACCTTTCCTTGGGTGGTGACACTGCAGTGAGACTGAAGGCAACCGTGCTCCTCTTTGGCAGATCCAGGCCTAGGCAGGAGAGGGAACTGTGCTATGGAAGACAGGGGGACCCAAGAGGGAGCCAGGCACAAGGTCAGAGTGACCTTGGTCAGCAAGTCAAAGCGCCGGCCTCTGGGGAGTCACTTTCTGGGCCCCGACAGACCCAGCGGATACCCGCGGCAGCCTGGCCAGCGGTGCAACACCTGCCTCGCTGGCGGGAGCACACACCTGCACTTTGTCAGCAGGCTCTTACTCTCCTGAGCTGGCGGGACTTCAATCTGTGGGGATCAAATAACTATGGGGCAGCATCGTGGAGCAGAGGGTGAGGCTGCTGACCGCAATGCCTGCACCCCCCCACCCCGAGTGCCAGTTTTGGTTCCGACTGCTCCGTTTCCAGTCCAGCTTCCTGCTGATGTGCCCAGAACAGCAGCCCCTGGCACCCATGTGGGAAGTCAGCTTGGAGTTCCTAACTGGCCCAGCCCTGGCTGTTGCAGCCATCTGGGGCGTGAGCCTACAGATGGCAGATCGCCCCCTCCCTCTCTCCTCATCACTTTGCCTTTCAAAGAGATTTTTTTTTTTTAATATTTATTTGAACACCTCAGTGACAGAGAGACAGGGAGACACACACACACACACACACACACACACACAGATCATCTGCTGGTTCACTCCCCAGATGGCCACAATGGCAGGGCTGAGTCAGGCCTAAGCAGGAGCCAGAAGCTTCATCCGGGTCTCCCACATGGTACAGGGACCCACTTAAGCCATCTTCTACTGCTTTCACAGGCCATAAGCAGGGAGCTGGATCAGAAGTGGAGCAGCAGAGACTAGAACCAGTGCCCATATGGGATGTGAGCATCGCAGGCAGCAGTTTTACCTGCTACACCACAATGCCAGCCCCATAAATAAATCTTCTAACAAACAGAAATATTTCACTGAATGTTCAATCAAGCAAGGTCTTATCTGTTTTATGAATAAAAAAAATCAGCAAGGACCAGAGGCAAATAAAATGGTACTTTGAAAAGTTTTTTAAGTTTTATTTTATTTATTTGAAAGACAGTGTTGCAGAGAGAGGTGGAGACAGAGAGAAAGTTCTTCCATCCTCTGGTTCACTCCCCAAATGGTTGCAATGGCTGGAACTGAGCTGGTCCAAGGCCAGGTGGCAGGAGCTTCTTCTGGGTCCCCGACGTAGGTGCAGGGGCCCAAAGACAGGCCATCCCCTGCTGCTTTCTCAGGCGCATTAGCAAGGAGCTGGATCAGAAGTGGAGCAGCCGGGATTTGAACTGGCGCCTATATGTGATGGCAGCCCTGCAGGCCAGGGCTTTAAGCAGCTGTGCCACAGTGCCAGCCCCCTCATTTTAATGTAGCTAGATGCATGTCTTATAAAAGTTTGGTTTTCTGGAAGTGAATAAGTTTTTAAATTTTTTACGTATCGTATTTCTAAGCAATGAGGGCTATAGACACCATAACAGGAAGTAGGAACAGCCAGAAATTGTCAGACACTGGCTTTGTTGGTGCCTCCCCACCTTGCGGCCCTCCAAAGGTGGAAGTCAGAATGTCTGGCTGTGAAGCAGAGGCAGATGATCAGGAGCTGCGAATGTGGGGGCGCTCTGGGTGCTTGGTGCAGAGCCCGGCAGCCAGCAGCCCCGGGCGGGTCTGGTGCCAGGGACTTTACCTCCTCCGCCCTCTCAGCAGCCTGCGCCAGTTTTCGGTTGGTTGCCCCATAGTGGCAGGTGGCTTCCCTAGACACAGCCATCAGACCTCCCCTGCCCTGATAAGAAAGGAGAGGAAAGAACTTTGTTATCACCAAGCCCCAGGAGATTTCCTCTGCTTCCAGCCAGAACCCTCAGCTGGCCACCTGCCCGCAGGGAGACTGGACAATGCTCAGGCTCGCCCCAGGCCAGGGGCTGTCACTGGGAGCTTTCAGTGGTTACATGAGTAAGAGGGAGACCACCCGGGATATGATGTGCTGAAAGGCACACAGCACTTCTGCACACACAGAAAGCCTGTCTTGCCCTGCCCAAAATACCAAAAGCATGTTGGTGGAGAAACGGCATTGCGACACAGTGGGTGCAGCCACTGCCTGGCCGTGACGCCGGCACTGCTCCACTTCTGACCCAGCTCCCTGCTGGTGCACCTGGGAAATGCAGAGGACGGCCCCAGTCCCCAGGCCGCTGCACCCACACAGGAGACCTGACGCAGTTCCAGCCTCCTGGCTTGGACCCGGCCTCGCCCTGCTCACTGTGGCCATTTGGGAAGTGAACCAGTGAATGGAATTTCTCTGTGCCCCCCCCCCCGGGTGTGGGTGTGTCTTTTCTCTCTGTGTAACTTTGTTTTTCAAATAAATCTTTAAAGAAACGATGGATTATGCCAGCCACAATTCATCCCGTGGGTTGAGGACACTGTGACTCAAACCCAGCTGCAGGTGTGGAGGGAAGAGGCTCACGGCTCCCAGCGTGGGGGCCAGGGCGTCCCAAGGAAAGCTGGACGGAGCACAGCCATGCTGAGTCGTCCTAGCACACTGGTTCCTCTCAGAAAGCTGACAGGTGACCAGGACAAAGACGACAGGGATCAGGATAGGGAGGTGACTTCCAAAGGGTGCATTTATTTGCCCTAATGAAGGGAGTTCCCAGTAACTGGACAAGCCTGTTTCCAAGAACAACTGACTCTAAGTCACCCAGACTCTGTTATCTGTGCAGGGAGTGGCTGCTCCTTGCTTGCACCGAGGAGTTAGGAGTTCGGAGTGTTCACGGCCTAAGGACAGGGTCACTGGGAGACGGACTCGCCCATGCAGACCCTGTGCTTGGTGCTGTGTGGCAGGTAGTAAACCTTTCTTGGGAACGTGACACATACATTGATTCAAAACCACGCAAACAAGGCCTGAAAAATTATTCAGCACAAGGAGACAGGTAGGAAAAAATAGCATTTTAATAACAGCACTAGGAACTATGGTAGCAATGAATTATTAAGTTTAGAATGTTAGTATAATTCTTCATAGTCTGTGAAGAGAGTGAAGAGTAAACATTATTAGCTATCAGTATGGTGAACAAAATCTAAATGCTAAGTAAATAAACAATATTAGGTTAATTGAGTGGACATGTTTGCCTGTTATTCATAGTAAAACGTTACAAGAAAGTCAGTGTTGGGGCCAGCGCCGTGACGTAGGGGGCAAAGCCGCTGCCTGCAGTGCCAGCATCCCATATGGGCACCGGTTTGAGTCCTGGCTGCTCTACTTCCCATCCAGCTCTCTGCTGTGGCCTGGGAAAGCAGTAGAAGATGGCCCAAGTGCTTGGGCTCCTGCACCCACGTGGGAGACCCGGAAGAAGCTCCTGGCTCCTGGCTTTGGATTAGCACAGCTCCGGCCACTGCAGCCAATTGGGGAGTGAACCAGCGGAATGAAGGCCTCCCTCTCTCTCTGTAACTCTAATTTTCAAATAAATAAGTAAATCTTTAAGAACCAGTCAGTGTTGACCGCAATCTACTAGAAAGAAAAGTAGGCTAGGAGGTGTGGTCTAGCTTCCCTACCATATTAGCAGGAAGTTGGAGTCAGACGCTAGAGCTGAAGCGGGGCCTTGCACCCAAGCAGTCATAGATTTCTGTCTATTCAATAGCATTTGCAATCAACTATGCATTTTTCTTCAATGCTAAAATTATCCTAAATTTGGACTGTGGGAAATGCTTCAAGCTTACTCCCACTTAAAGTTTTCTTCCTTTTTTAAAATTTATTTATTTGAAAGGCAGAGTTACAAAGATACAGGAAGAGACAGAGAAATCTTCCATCCACTGGTTCACACCCCCAAATGGCTGCAACAGCCAGGGCTGGGCCAGGCTGACGCCAGGAGCCAGGAGCTTCATTTGGGTCTCACACGTGGGTTCAGGGACCCAAGGACTTGGATCATCTTCTGCTGTTTTCCCAGGAGCATTAGCAGGGAGCTGGTTGGAAGTGGAGAAGCCAGGACTTGAACTGGCACCCACAAGTTGGTAGCTTGACCCACTATGCCATGCCAGCGCCTAAAATTCACTTTTGAGAGACTGAATATACAAGTGAACAATGGCCAGACTGCACACTGTGTAAAACAGAATTCTGACCCAAACCTGTAACTGACCCAGGAAACCAGTCCCTTATCAACAGTGGCCAGCCCGGAAGCCAACCTGCTGGAATCAGACTGCTGTCTCTAGCAATAACCCAGGAAGCTAAACAGTAACTTATCAAAGGGCAGGGCTGGTGAGCTGCTACCTTCCCTAGCTTTCCTCCCAACTTCCAACTCCGGAAGAACCAGAGTTAAATGTGCACTGCAAAGGTGTCACAGGGGACACCCAGCCTCCAGTGAGCCACCTGCCGCCTCCCATCCAGGCACACCTGGAGCCACCCCGTTGCTGCACTGGAGACTCTCCCTTTCCCACTGGCCCACGGGCCTGCCAAACACAAGGGACGGCGCCCGACTCCCTTGCTACAGCAAGCTCTCAACACAGACTGTGTGTTTTTCATTCAGTTTGTCTGGGCAATTTCCTCCTTACTGAGGTATAATTTACATGCAATAAAAATGCATCCTGTGGGGCCAGTGCCCTGGGCTGTGGCTGGGCCAAGCGGAAGCCAGGGGCGAGCAGCTCCACCCGGGTCTCCCCAGGAGGTGGAAGGACCCAAGCACTTGGGCCATCTTCCGCTGCTTTCCCAGGCGCATTAGCAGGGGGCTGGATGGAAGTGGAGCAGCCGGGACTTGGCGCCCCTAAGGGATGCCAGTGTCGCAGGTGGCGGCTTTACCCACCGCACCACAGTGCTGGCCCCTTGCTGTACTTTCATAAATGTGGATTAAGGGGCAACCACAATAGAGTACTTGCTTCACCTTCTAGATTTCCCTCATTTTGCTAGCTGAGGCCCCTGCTCCTCCTCTCCTGGTCAACTGAGTTGATGGCCACCACGCGGGAAGTCTGTGTCTTGTTCACATGACCTCGCCCTAAAAATACCTGCCTCATCTTGCACTTGGCTGGAACTGCAACCAGCCAGTTCTCCAAGGAGCTCTGTAGCCCTTCAGTGGGCAATGGGATTCTATTAGAAACTCTTGCGAGCTCACGGGGACCAGCCTTCCAGGTTTGCTGGGGACTGCCCCCGTTTAACCTGACAGTCAGGGATCCCAGGAGGCCCTCTTGGTCTCTGGGGAGCAGGGACAACTGGTCACCATGCTAGGACTAGGTGCTTTCAGAGCCTAGAACTAGGGATCCTACTGTAAACAGTCATGTGTTCAGGGGCTGGCGTGTGGCACAGCGCGTAAAGCTGCTGCCTGCCTGCCGGCCAGCATCCCACACGGCTCCATCTCCAATCCAGCTCCCTGTAACGCACCCGGAAAAGCAGCAAAAGATGGGCCAAGTGCTTGGGCCCCTGCCACCCACACGGGAGACCTAGAAGCGGCTCCTGGCTCCTGGTTTCCAGCCTGGCTCAGCCTCAGCCGTTGCAGCCACCAGGGGAGTGAACCAGTGCACGGAAGATGGATCTCTCTGAACCCCCCATTCAAATAAACCTTTGAAAAAAAAAAAAACCACGTTCAAACTGGTATTTCCAATGTAAAATCCTTTCCCACCCTCTCTGATCTGGTTTCTCATTTTCCATCACACAGGAAGCCTTCACCCCTAAGAGCATCAAGTTATCTGCGTTGTCCTACAGTAGTCTCAACCCTAGCCCTGCGCAGCCCTGCTCCGGAGGCCGGCTCTCTCCAGGGATGTCACCAACTACCGCCTTCCGAAGCCCCGGGGCAAATTCTCTCCTCTGTAAATCTTCCTTGTTGCCGACTGGATTTAGAGTTCACGTCTTCCAAATCGCTTTCAACCCGGGGCTTCGCTTCCTCTTGATCACCCTGGCGCTGTCGGAGACGTCCTGCTCCTATCTGCCGCAGGTCGGAGTACACCCCCGTCCTCCCTCCGTTTGCACCTGCTGGCCCGGGCTCCCGCCTCCCCGTGCGGCGGCCGCCCCGACCGCGAGCCTTGTGCACACGCCGCCTCGGGACAGGCAGCAGCAGACACGCACAGGCGCTGGGCGCTCGGGCCGCCCTTCCTAACACCGGGAGCGAAGCCGAGCCCCGGCACTGCAGAGCGAGCTCCCCGGCTGCCCCGCGGACGAGCCTGGGGCCCAGCAGGCCCGAGGCGGGCCACCCCCCGGCCCCGCGTCGCGTCTCCCCAGCGGTCCGCAAGGCAGGCTCGCCCACCCGAGGACACGCCACTGACAGAATCCACGCCGCCGGGCTCGCCCCAGCGTCCCCGGCCCGCCCTCCGCCCGAGAACAATGGCTGCTCGCTTTCGCCGCCGGAGACGCCACGGCAGGACGACACGACACGAGGCCGCCCGTCACGCGCGGGGCGGCCCACGCAGGAGGAGGCGGCGGCGCGCGGAAGCACCGCGGCCAATCGCAGCCGCCCTCGCGCAGATCCCTCCGCCCGGGGCGGCGCCGCAGCCGGCCCACGCGAGCGCGTCCACCCGGGCCGCCTTCCCGGCATGCCCCGCGGCTGACCTCCGACCCCGGCGACCCGCCCCCTCGCCCGACGTCGCCCCCGCCACAGCCCGAGCTGGCTGGGCCCGGCGCGGCGCTGGTTCCGGGTTGCAGACGCCGGGGCGGGCGACGGGGCAGCCGCCGCGCCGTCCCGCCGCCAGGTCCCGCTCGGGCTAGGCCGGCGGCCGCGCGCTCCTCGCCTCTGCGCCTCTGGCGGGGCCGGGCGGCCGGCGGCGCCTCCACGGTGAGAGGGCCCGGCGCGAACATGGCGGACGGGGGGCGGGGCGGGGCCTGGCGGCGGGGCGGGGCCGGGAGGGGCGGGGCCTGGCGGCGGGGCGGGGCCTGGCTTCCTCCCTCAGCGCCATTTTGTGGCAGCGAGACCCGCGAAGAAAGGGGCGCGCGGGGCTGTGGCGGGAGGAGGCGCGCGGCGGCGGGGCCTCGGCCTGTGCGACTGGCGGCGGCCGCGCGGCCCCGGCCGGGAGAGGTAGGTGCGGGCGGGCGGCGAGAGCGGCCCGGGGGCCCCGTGGGAGCTGCTGGCCGCGCCGGCCGCCCGTTAGCCGCTTCCTCTTCCGCCGCCCCGGGGCCATGTTGCCTCGGCCCCGGGGCCCGGAGGCCCGGCTGAGGCGGCCCTGCGCGGGAGAAGGCGGCGCGGGCCCCGTCCACGCCGACCGCGGGCCCCTGCGGGAGCCCCAGAGGGCCGGGGCTGCGCCGGGGAAAACACAGGCCCGCGTGGGCGCGTCGCGGGCGCCTCTCGTGTGGTTACTCGGTCCCCTCGGAAGTCACCGCCGGTCACGTTCGCGTTGTTGCGTTAAGATCTGGGCCGCGGGGTTCTCGGTGTGGACGCGTGCGGCTCCGCGTGCACGCGTGGGGAGCCCTCTTGGCGGCGGCCGGTTTCCACCTCATTCATTCCGTCTGCTGAGGCGAGCGGGCGGGAGAAGGCGGCCCCGGGCGGCCGGCGCCGAGGGCGAGGCGCTGTCAGGGCTTCCGGAGCCGGGGCGGACCGCCGGATCCCGAGGACGGGGCAACAATGGGCGTGCGGCCCTGCGCGCTGGCGGCCGCCGCTCCCGGGCTCGTGGTCTTCCCAGGTCAGCTCTGAGCCAGGTCAAGGGGTGTTAGCATGTCGGTCACAAACTGTCCGGGAGGTGCGAGGTGGAGGAGGGGTGGGAGCCCTTCGATAGGCCAGCAGCTGTACCGGCTGCGCTTACGACGGTTGGTGCAGCTGCTGGGTCCGGGGGTGTGTGTGGTACAGGCTCCTGGGAGCTACGGTCTTGGTTTCCGTCTTTACAGTGTGCCTGCATTGTTTGTGTCTTGTTTGTCAGAGCTGTGTGTTGATGGACCCCTTAGCAGTATTTTGGTCCCATTCTTGTTTTTCTTTTTGAATCATCTCCCACTTTTCTACCTCCAAAGGTTTTTTATTTGATATAGTTACTAAGCCCATTAAGGACACACTTTTCCATATTCCTGTAATAGGACACCCCATTGGATGGAATATTCAGGTGTTCCATCAGGCTGTAAAGGTGTTCACCTTTGAAGATGTTGGTGGAGTTTAATTTGTACTAAATGCATGTTAAAGTTGTCCTTTATGTTCATATTTTAAAATCCTTGTTTCTACAGCACTTCAGTACGCTTGCAAAATTGGTACCCTCCTCTTGCTAATTTGGAAACTGCAGCACAGAATTAAGTAACTTGCTGAAGCTCCCACTTAAGACCAATGCAAGTGTAAGAAATAGGCGGTTCTCGAATTTCTAAGCAGTACTCTTTCTACTGTAGTGTTAAGGTTACTGCGGTATCAGGTGATGGAGTCCTAAATGCAGTTGTGATTTGTTTCTCTAGAGTACACGCCTTCAGAGAAGCACTGAGTTGCCTAATAAAGTATCATGGTGCCCCCAGAATGTAGGATGCTGGGCACCTCCTAAGCTGTTTCTCCTGTGTTAAAAGGCATCGAGCAGATGTGGATTCTGATATTTGAACGTTATCTCGGGATGATGTACAAGAATAATTGAAACCTTTACGTCATTTAAAAATCAATCATTTTTAAAAATATTTTATTTACTTGAAAGAGTTAACAGAGAGAGGCCTTCCATCCACTGGTTCACTCCGCAGATGGCCACAACGGCCGGAGCTGTGCCAATCCGAAGCCAGGAGCTTCCTCCAGGTCTCCCATGCAAGTACAGGGGCCCAAAGACTTGGGCCTTCCTCCACTGCCACCTCAGGCCACAGCAGAGAGCTGAATCAGAAGAGCAGCTGGGACTAGAACCTGCGCCCATCTGGAACGTCAGCGCTTCAGGCCAGGACTTTAACCCACTGCACCACAGCACCGGCCCCAGTTACCAACTTTTGAGAGACACTGGATTTAGGACCCAAACCTCTAGTTCATTAATAGCTGTTTTATGCTGAGCTGATCACCTAATGAGTCACATTTTCATCTTGGAAAGTGGAGACTAGTTTTGACTTTGAAAAGTTGTGATTATTGAATAAGTGTGACTCATAGACAGTGGACATGTATGTGTGGTGTCTCTGTATATGCTTTCATTTTTCACCTCTGATGATTCCAGATGATGTTATGGGGTGGCGTGGCACAGCAGGCTAAGTGATGCTGGCATCCCACGTCCAATTGCTGGTCTAAGTCTCCACTACTCTACTTCCAATCCAGCTTCTTGCTAATGTGCTTGGCAAGGCAGGGGAAGATGGCCCAAGTGCTTGGGCCTCTGCCACCCCTGTGGAAGACCCAAATGGAGTTCCTGGCTCCTGGCATTGGCATGGCTCAGCCCCAGCCTTGGCAACCATCTGAGACATGAACTGTTGGATGGAAGATCTCTTTTTCTCTATGTCACACTGCCTTTCAAATAAACAAAATTTTTTTTTTTTTTTTTATAGGCAGAGTGGACAGTGAGAGAGAGAGACAGAGAGAAAGGTCTTCCTTTTGCCGTTGGTTCACCCTCCAATGGCCGCCGCGGACAGCGCGCTGCGGCCGGCGCACCGCGCTCGTCCGATGGCAGGAGCCAGGAGCCAGGTGCTTTTCCTGGTCTCCCCATGGGGTGCAGGGCCCAAGCACCTGGGCCATCCTCCACTGCACTCCTGGGCCACAGCAGAGGGCTGGCCTGGAAGAGGGGCAACCGGGACAGAATCCGGTGCCCCGACTGGGACTAGAACCCGGTGTGCCGGCGCCGCAAGGCGGAGGATTAGCCTGTTGAGCTACGGCGCCGGCCTAAACAAAAAATTTTTAAATGTTGTTTTAGTACTTCCAGTTTTCCTGTGGAAGATTGTTCTAAGACTCTTTCTGTGAACCTAGAATCAACTGTAGATGGTGACTGAGCTTGTCAGGTTGTTAAAAACTACCTTGGGGATTAACAGATTTCTTGGTGTGTTCATGCAATGTGAAGGTAAAAATTGAGAATTGAGTTCTGTTCTGAGTAGTTGAATGTTGCATGTAATTTGTTTTCAACCTGCTAAGCCGTGGTTAAGCCTCTGACTGCAGCACCAGCATCCCAAATGGGCTCCAGTTGTCCCTGCTGCTCCTCTTCAGATTCAGCTCTCTGCTTATAGCCTGGGAAAGCAGTGCAAGTTGGTGCAAGTTTTTAGGACTGGCGCTGTGGTGCAGTAGGTTAATCCTCTGCTTGCAGTACCAGCATCCCATAAGGGCTGCTCCTCTTCCGATCCAGCTCTCTATTATGGTATAGGAAAGCAGTGGCGGATGGTCCAGGCGCTTGGGCCCCTGCACCCTCTTGGGAGACCTGGAAGAAGCTCCTGGCTTCAGATTGGCCCAGCTCTGGCAAGCCGTTGTGGCCATTTAGGGAGTGAACCAGCAGATGGAAGACCTTTCTCTCTCTCTGTCCCTCTCACTGTCTGTAACTCTACCTCTCAAAAAAATAAAATCTTAAAAGAGTTTTCAACCTGTTCTAATTTGCCTTTGACCATGAATTTATGTGGCATATCATGAGTGCTTAAGGAAGGATTGACTTTTCATCAGATACAGATTTTCTGAGGCTCTTCGTTTCCTAAGTTGAATACCCCATACATGGAATGAACTGCAACTCTTCTGAGAGCTGACCTGTGAAGATGTATGCGTATAAAACCTGTATTTATCCCTGACTTAGATTACAACTTCAGAAATTTATTTTGGGGGTTGTTTAGCCTAATGACTAAGTCACTCACAATGCATCTTAGAGTGCCTGGGTTCTGTTCCCCGCCCTGGTTCTTACTTCCAGCTTCCTGTCTCTGCAGGCCCTGGGAGGCAGCAGGGATGGCTCAAGTAGTTGGGTTGCTGCCGCCTGTGTGGGAGAGAGACCTGGATTGAGTTCCCAGCTCCCAGCTTCAGTCTGTCCTGGCCATTGGGGGGCATTTGGGGATGGAAGCTTTTGTCTCTCAAATTAAGGAAAGAAAGAAAAGTTGATGTCCTCCAAACTCCATTTTAATTCATACTACCCAACATCAAACTTTTGAAAAGGAAAATATAAATCAGTGTTAGAAAACTTAATTATCTTTCAGAATTCTAAAAATTGGAGCTCACCAAGGAATCTGTGTCCTCAGTCTGTGAATTCTCTTAGGGTTATTAAAGAAACTCATTTCTGCGGCCGGTGTTGTGGTGTTGCAGGTAAGCTGCTGCCTGCCATGCTGGCATCTCATATGTGCACCGGTTAAGCCCTGGCTGCTCCACTTCCTATCCAGCTCCCTGCTAATGCACCTGGGAAAGCAGTGGAAGATGACTCCAATACTTGGCCCTCTGCCAGCCACATAGGAGACCTGCCTGGGGTTTCAGGCTCTTGGCTTCAGCTTGGCCCACTGGCCATTTGGGTAGTATACCAGCAGTTGGAAGATCTCTCCATCTCTCTCCAACTATGCATTTCAAATGAATAAACTAATTTTTTTCTTTAGGTTAATAATTTGTTTATTTGAAAGGTAGAATTACAAGGCCCAAGCACTTGGGCCACCTGCTGTTGCTTTTCCAGGCCTTGGCAGAGGGCTGGGTCGTAAGGGGAGCAACAAACCGGTGCCCATATGGGATGCTGGAGCTGCAGGTGGAGGCTTTAGCCTACTGGGCCACAGCGCCAGACCCAACTAAATCCTTTCTTAAACTCTTCATTTATTTCTTCTCTTTCCTTTCTTCCGTCCCCCCTCTCCCCTCTCCCCTCTCCCCTCTCCCTTCTCCCCTCTCCCCTCTCCCCTCCCCTTCCCCTCTCCCTCTCCCTTTCCCTCTCTCCCTCCCTGTTTCTCACGGAGAAAGAAATTAAATGCCCATTTTTTGCCGGTCACCATACTGAAGTGTGTCTTCAAAAATAGAGTAATTTTGGACCGTAATGGTGATAGTCTTTTTTGAGACGGTGAAACTGAAGTTCAGAGTTTTCTCCTTTTTACTTTTTTTTTTTTAGTGTGATAGCATTCTAATGATCACTTTTTTTTAAAGATTTATTTATTTGAAAATCAGTTACACAGAGGAGAGGCAGAGAGAGAGAGAGCGAGCGAGCACACTTCCGTCCACTGGTTGACTACCCAGTTGGCCACAACAGCCAGTGCTGTGCTGATCCAAAGCCAGGAGCCGGGAGCATCTTCTGGGTCTCCCACATGGGTGCAGGGGCCCAAGGACTTGGGCCGTCTTCTATTGCTTTCCCAGGCCATAGCAGAGAGCTGGATCAGAAGTGGAGCAGCCAGGGCTTGAACCAGCGCCCATATGAGATGCTGGCACTGCAGGCAGCCGCTTTACCTGCTGTGCCACAGTGCTGGCCCATTGCTTTATTTTCAAAGGGTAATACCTTCTAGAAAACTTCCTTCAAGTGTCTCCCAGTCCTGTAAGTGCCCTTTAAAAATAGATTGCTACCGCTGGCACTTGGTGTAGCCTGTTAACTTGCCTCCTGCCATGCAGCTTCCTGTATGGGCACTGGTTTGTTACTCCACTCCCTTCCTATCCAGTTCCCTGCTGATGTGTCTGGAAAAGCAGTGGGAGATGGCCCAAGTGCTTGGGCCCCTGCACCCACATGGGAGACCTGATGAAGCTCCTGGCTCTGGCCCAGCCCTGGCTGTATGGCCATTTGAGGGATGAGCTAGTGGATGGGAGATCTGTCTCTCCCTCACTCTCTGTAATAAATAAAAACAATTTTTTTTAAAAAAACAATTATTTATTAATACTTAAGCTTGCAGTTACTTTTATTTTAATGTGATAAGGATCTGAATTCCTGCCTGTTAAGAAGAGAGTAAGCAAGTAAACCTAGGAGAAGTGTCAGTTGAAGCATATAATAAAGTTTAAACTGAATGTAATCTATATTGAGTAACATTCAAGGTGTTTAGTTTTTTTTTTCGAAATAAATTTTTAAGGTTTTATTTATTTGAAAGGCAGAGTTACAGAGAGAGGGAGTGAGGAGGAGACAGTGTGTGAGGTCTTCCATCCGCTGATACACTCCCTAAATGGCCGCAATGGCCGGGGCTGGGCCAGACTGAAGCCAGGAGCCAGGAGCTTGTTCTAGGTCTCCCACGTGGGTGCAGGAGCTCAGTTACTTGGGTCCTTCTTCACTGCTTCCCCAGGCACATTAGCAGGCAGCTAGATCAGAAATGGAGCAGCTGGGACTTGAAGCAACGCCCAGAGAGGATGCTGGAGCTGCAGGTGGCACCTTCACCCGCCACACCACATCAGCCCAAGATTCTACACACTGAGGAGATAGGGTGCCTAGTAACTGGATAAAAGATGGACTGTCTAGCCTTAGTGGTAAATTTGGCTGTTTTCAAATTATCACAGACTGTATCATAATACTTCTTGTATTAAGGTCCATGTTTAGTCTCAGTATTTTATGTAATTGTTATCTCAGCTGGTTCTAGAAAAAAACTTGATTGACTTAAGTAGCCTCATCTTTATGACTGTACTGGTACCTGAGGCAAATTTGTTCATACTTTAACATGTTTGCATGTCTACTATGTGTTAGTCATTGGCAGTCAATGAAGCAATAGCTGGGACTGAGGTGAGCTGAACCCAGAATCCCAGAATGCAATCCAGGCCTCCCAGGTGGGTTGCAGAGATCCAATTACTGGAACCATTACCTGCTACCTCCTGGGGTACACAGTAGCAGGGCGCTGAAATTGGGAGTGGAGCCCTGACTGCAACCCCTATACTCTTCCATGGGATGTGGGTGTTCCAACGGCATCTTAACTGCTGTGCCAGATGCCTGCCCCCAAATCAGAATTTTATGACAGTACGAGTATGGTTAGACTGATTATAAGGTAAGAGTTGAGATTGTTACAAATGTTGGAAGGGGTAGGAGTTGACCTTGCCACCCGTGAGGGAGACTTGGATTGAGTTCTCTGCCAGTGTAGGCTTTTGGAGAATAAACCAGAAGATGTGGAGTGCTCTCAAATAAATAAAATGTTTTTTGACAGGCAGAGTTAGTGAGAGAGAGAGACAGAAAGGTCTTCCTTCTGTTGGTTCACCCCCCCAAATGGCCGCTACGGCAGGTGCGCTGCGCCTATCCGAAGCCAGGAGCCAGGTGCTTCTGGTCTCCCATGCGGGTGCAGGGCCCAAGCACTTGGGTCATCCTCCACTGCCTTCCCGGGCCACAGCAGAGAGCTGGCCTGGAAGAGGGGCAACCAGGACCAAATCTGGCACCCCAACCAGGACAACAACCTGGAGTGCCTGCACCGCAGGCAGAGGATTAACCTAGTGAGCCGTGGCGCTGCCCAAATAAATAAATATTTTTTAAAATGGTAATGGTAAATCACTTTCTTTTGAGGAATCTCAAATAGTAAGAATACCTTGTTTAATATGAAAATTATTTGGTCAGATTTCTACTAGTTTCGAATTTATATAAGTACAAGTAAGTAAAAAGTAAACCAGAAATATTTTAAAATGGTAACAGAGCAATTCCTGTCAGAAATAATACATAGGAACACCTAATTTGGCTTTTCTACTGGTCAGATTTAAACCTAAGGAAGTAGTAGATGTGTTTTCAGCACAATAATTCAGTTTCTTAATTTGTATTATTTTTCCAAACACAACTTAGATGCTTTTAAAAACCAAAACTACTGGGGCTGGCGCTGTGGCATAGCAGGGAAAGCTGCTGCCTGCAGTGCCGGCATCCCATATGGTGCCAGTGTGGGTCTTGGCTGCTCCACTTCCGAACTAGCTCTCTGCTGTGACCTGGGAAAGCAGTAGATGTCCCAAGTCCTTGGGCCCCTGCACCCACGTGGGAGACCCAGAAGAAGCTCCTGGCTTCGGATTGGCTCAGCTCCAACCGTTGTGTAAATCTTAAACAAAATAAACAACCCCGATACTGCTACTCGGAACTGGTTGAACTGTTTCAGTGCTCACAGAATTTTTATACAGAAATTGCTGTTGGCATTCATTCTGAGTTAGCATGATTAGTTCTCAACTTGAATTTTTTTTTTTTTTTTATGATTTATTGAAAGAGTTAAACAGAGGAGAGGCAGAGGGGGAGAGAAAGAGAAGTCTTCCATCTGATGGTTCACTCCCCAGTTGGCCTCCATGGCTGTAGCTGCACCCATCAGGAGTCAGAAGCTTCTTCTGGGTCTCCCATGCAGGTGCAGGGGCCCAAGGCCTCGGCCATCTCTTACTGCTTTCCCAGGCCATAGCAGAGAGCTGGATCAGAAGCAGAGCAGCCGGGTCTCGAACCTGCACCCAAATGGGATGCTGGCACTTCAGGCCAGGGCATTAACCTGCTGCGCCATAGCACCGTCCCCTCTATTTGAATTATTAAGGTAGCTTTTGCAACAGTGCTAAGTGAATTTTATATAAAGAAGCTAATTTTGAAAGACTTATAGATTCTTTCATGGCATAGAATTAGAGGAATTTTTTTTTTTTTTTTTGACAGGCAGAGTGGACAGTGAGAGAGAGAGACAGAGAGAAAGGTCTTCCCTTGCCGTTGGTTCACCCTCCAATGGCTGCCGCGGTCGGCGCGCTGCGGCCGGCGCAGCGCACTCATCCGATGGCAGGAGCCAGGTGCTAGGTGCTTTTTCCTGGTCTCCCATGGGGTGCAGGGCCCAAGCACTCGGGCCATCCTCCACTGCACTCCTGGGTCACAGCAGAGGGCTGGCCTGGAAGAGGGGCAACCGGGACAGAATCCGGCGCCCCGACCGGGACTAGAACCCGGTGTGCTGGCGCCGCAAGGCAGAGGATTAGCCTGTTGAGCCATGGCGCCAGCTGAATTAGAGGAATTTTTAAAAATGTTTATTAGAAATGCAGAACACGTAGGAGAGGGATCTTTAATCTGCTTCCCTCTGCAAAGTTTCACAGAAGCTAGGCCTGGGCTGAGCTAAAGCCAGAGCTCAGAACTTCCTGGATATCCTGGTGGCTGTTAGAAACCCAGTTACTGGGCCTCATCCACTGTCTCCCAGGATCTATTAGCAGAAAACTGGATTGGAAGTGGAGGAGCCAGGACTCAAACTAGGCACTACAGTGTGGAATGTGGGTGTCTCAACGCCACAATGCCTGCCTGCCCCATAGGAATATTTTTATTATGGTATAACTGTGTGTGTGTGTGTGTGTGTGTGTGTGTGTGTATAACACTATTGAAGAGTAGTGAATCTCCATGACCAGGATAGATTTTACCTTTTTAATACAACATAATGCTATCAAACCAAAGGCTTAGAAACTGGTACTAACCTAGCAACGTGCCTAGGTTACTGCTTGAGTTCAGTATCTGACTTCAGTACTGAGTGACCACTTCTGTAGCAAAATTTGTCTTTCATAGGACAGTGGCAAGATTGAAATGAAAAATTATCTCTCGGTCCTTTGTGGCAACATCAGATGATTCAGCTTTTTACAAAGGAATTTAAAAAAATTTACTTAATAACTTTAATAAAGGGAGATATTAACAAAAAGGAAGCTGACTATAGAGTGTACGGGACCTCTATAATATCTTGCTGCTTTTCTTGCAGGTTAAAACTATTCTGAAACAGATCTTTGTAAAAAAAAAAAAAAAAAGTGGAAATAGGAGAGGGAGGAGGTAGAAGGGTGGAGGTGCCAGCTGGAGGGAGGGTAGGATGGGGAAAATCACTATGTTCCTAAATTTGTGTATGTGAGATGCATGAAGTTTGTATACCTTAAATAAAATTATTTAAATTACATTATTCTGAAATAAAAAGTTTAAGTAAAAATAATCTTATGATTAGACAATAAAAGACCCAGTAATTTTTGTTCCTACCTTAGTTGGAAGAAAATCAATTGAGCCTCTTCCTCACTCTTTTTTTGTTTGTTTGTTTTTTTCTGTTTTTAGGATTCAAGATGACCAACGAAGAACCCCTTCCCAAAAAGGTAATGTTTTTTCCTAGCAACTTTAAAGCATTTTTTTCATAATAGTGCTGAAGGGGCTGTCTGTATTGTTTTGCTGCCTCTTCACCCTCTTGCCTTTATTAGCAGTAATAGCAGTGGGGCTGTGCGTGTGCCAGAGTATCTGATATGTACTATATTTTTAGATTCTTTTCAGCTTTTGGAAAACATTTGTTAAGTGGTGTTCCCATGGTCTGTTCTTAGTCTTTGTTACATAAATACTCCTGGCTACAGATACACACATGTCAAAAAAGGAGAAACTTCATACATTCCTATAAAACCATTTATGTATTTTTCAAGAAAAGGTTACAGCTAATTCTTAGGTATCTTTTTCTCTGAACTTTCTTCTAAAGTTCCCCATTATATGTCCCTGCTATGAGTTCACTTACTCATAGCATATGAGTAACATATCTACTATATATTCATACAATGACTATTAAAAAACAGTAACAGTTTCTGGTAGTAGTTGTAATTGGATTTAGAAAAGCAGGTGTGTGCTTACTGAACAGTATTTAAGTGAACAGCTTACATAATATGTTTTACAGAAATTTTTGAAGTTTTAGAGCATTAATAAAGAATTGGATTGTGCTTAAATAACCTGAGCATTACTGTGTACCTCCTCTTTCACTCTTTGGGTATAATACCCCCTCATAGTTACATTTTATAATGCCATTTTACTGGTTAATATTAACAGCTTAAAACTTTTTTTTTTCCCAAAGATTTATTTGTTTGAAAGGCAGAGCATCAGATTGAGAGAGAAACAAGTATCTTCTCATCTGCCAGTTCACTCCCTAGTTGGCCATAGTGGCCAGGACTAGGGGTTCAGGCCAGAGCTGGGATCCAGGAATTCCATCCTGGTTTTCCACATCTGTGGCAGGGGCCCATGTGCTTGGGCCGTCTTCCCTGCCGTTAGCAGGGAGCTTGATGGATAGCAGAGCAGCTTGGACTAGAACCGGTTCTCTGATACGGAATGCCAGCTTTGCAGACCACAGCCCTTGAAAAAATGTTTTTAGAAGATTTGTTTATTTGAAAAACAGTTACAGAGAGAGGGTGAGACAGAAGTCTTCTGTCTACTGGTTTACTCCCCAAATAACTGCAACTGCAGGGGCTGGGCCAGGCTGGAGCCAAAAGCCCAGAACTCTGTCTAGGTCTTCCACGTGGGTGCATGGACTAAACACTTGGGTCATCTGCTGCTGCCTTCCTAGGCATGTTAGCAGGGAGCTGAATCAGAAGTGGAGCAGCCAGGACTTGAACCTGTACCCATATGAGATACCAGTGTTGCAGGTGGTGGCTTTACCCTCTGCCATACCACCAGTCCCTAAAATGTACTTTTTTTTTCTTTTCTTTTCTTTTTTTTTTTTATTTTTTGACAGGCAGAGTGGACAGTGAGAGAGAGAGACAGAGAGAAAGGTCTTCCTTTGCCGTTGGTTCACCCTCCAATGGCTGCCGCGGTCGGTGCGCTGCGGCCGGCGCACTGTGCTCATCCGATGGCAGGAGCCAGGTGCTAGGTGCTTTTTCCTGGTCTCCCATGGGGTGCAGGGCCCAAGCACTTGGGCCATCCTCCACTGCACTCCTGGGCCACAGCAGAGGGCTGGCCTGGAAGAGGGGCAACCGGGACAGAATCCGGCGCCCCGACCGGGACTAGAACCCGGTGTGCCGGCGCCGCAAGGCGGAGGATTAGCCTGTTGAGCCACGGCGCCGGCCCCAAAATGTATTTTTAAGTCTTAGAAGGGAAGCTAATCAGATTTTAATTTTTTTTTAAAGATACATTTATTTGAAAATCAGAGTGGTAAAAAGAGAGAAAGAGATACCTTCCATCTGCTGATTCATTTCCAAATCTCCACAACAGCCAGGGCTGAATCAAAACTAGAGTCAAGAACTCCATCCAGGCCTCCCACATGGGTAGCAGGAGCCTAGGTACTTGGGCTGTCCTCTGCTGCCTTCCCAGGCACATTAGCAGGGAGTTACATGAAAAGCTGAGCAGCTAGAATTTGAACTCATATTAGGTATGAGATACCAGCGTCACAGCAGTGGCTTAACCCACTGTGCTGCAACGTCAGCCCTGTGCCTCCTTTTTTTTTTTTTTTTTAATATTTATTTATTTATTTGAAAGTCAGAGTTACACATAGAGATAGAGAGAGGTCTTCCATCCGATGGTTCACTCCTCAATTGGCCACAATGGCTTGAACTGTGCCGAACCGAAGGCAGAAGCCAGGAGCTTCTTCCAGGTCTCCCACGTGGGTGCAGGGGGCCCAAGGACTTGGGCCATCTTCTATTGCTTTCCCAGGCCATAGCAGAGAGCTGGATCGGAAGTGGAGCATCCAGGACTCAACCAGCGCCCATATGGGATGCTGGTGCTTCAGGCCAGGGCGTTAACCCACTGCGCCACAGCGCCACTGCGCCACCGCGCTGGCCCCAGCCTCCTTTGTTTTTAACTTCTTTTCAAATAATCAGATTGACAGGGAGTTTGGAGTTGCAGAGAAATGTACAGGGAGACTCTATGCTCCCTTTAGCCTCCTCCAGTTTTAACATATTGGGTGACTCCAAACATTTTGAACAACAAAATGAAAACAAGGAAACTGATAATGCCACAGTCCTCAGAAATTCTGATTTTACAGTTAGCAAGTACCCTGTGTGTAGCTTTGTGTAGTTTTATCAAATATATAGCTTTGTATAACCACCACCAATGAAGATACATATCTGAACTACCTTCCCAAGACTCCCAGTGTTATTCCCTTATAGCCGTATCCACCTTTTCTCTCTAACTCTTGGCAATACCTAATCTGTTCTCCATTTTTATAATTGTTATTTTGCTAGTGTTATATAAAGGAAATCTTGTAGTATGTATCTTTTTAGAATTTTTTTCCACTCAGCTACTTTCCTTTAGGTTTATCTAGGCAGTTTCGTGTATCTCTTGATCTGTTACTCTTTACTGTTAAGTAGTATTCCATGCTATGAGTGTATCATAGTTTAAACATCACTTCTCGGCTGGCGCCGCAGCTCACTAAGCCAGTCTTCCGCCTGCAGCGCCGACACGCCAGGTTCTGCCCCAATTGCCCCTCTTCCAGTCCAGCTCTCTTGCTGTGGCCTGGGAAGGCAGTGGAGGATGGCCCAGGTGCTTGGGTCCTGCACCCGCATGGGAGTCCAGGAGGAGGCACCTGGCTCCTGGCTTTGGATCGGCACAGTGCGCCGGCCGTAGTGGCCATTTTGGGGAGTGAACCAACGGAAGGAAGACCTTTCTCCCTTTCTCTCTTACTCTCACTCTCTCACTAACTCTGCCTGTCAAAAAAATCACTTCTCAGAGGGTATTACTGTAGTTTCCAGTTTGGGGACATTAAAAATGCAACTGATGTGAATATTTTTATTTCTTTAAAATACATGCTTAATACATAAAGATAATTAAAAATGAATCTTAATCAAGAATGGGAAGGCAGAAGGAGTAGGAGGTAGGATGGCAGTGGGGGTGGGAGAATGGGTATGGGGGGAAGAACCACTATAATTCAGAAGCTGTACCTGTGAAATTCACATTTATTAAATAAAAAAATAAATTAATGAAAATACATGCTTAAGAGGGTAGCTCCTGGGTCATCCATTCACTTTGAAATGGTTTTTTAGAGTGGCAGTACCATTTTACAGTCTTCCAACAGTGTGTGAGATTGTCATCAACATTTGGTGCTATTATTTTTATTTTGGCCGTTCTAATCAGTGTGTAGTGATGTCCCATGGAAAGTTAATTTGCATTTCCCAAGTGAAGATGTTCATTGTTGCAAATAGTTCACCTTCCCAGTAAAACAAGATTTCCAATAAATGATAATACATGCTGACGCGTTTGTGTTTCACAGTGCAGAGCTGTTCTGTAGGCCCCTTTTGGGAAGAGCTTTGTCTTCAGGAATAGCAGTTCATATTTTAATTTTTTTTATAGGTTCGACTAAGTGAAACAGACTTCAAAGTTATGGCACGAGATGAATTAATTCTAAGGTAAATGTTCTTTTATCCAAAATATAAGCTTTTCTATAAAATATTATATTGTGACTACATTGAGTATTTATAATTTATGTCAAATATGTTTCATTTTTAATGTTACTATTTGCTCATATCACTTGATACCAGATTGGAACAGATTGCTTAATGGCCTTTTTTTCATTTTTTCGAAGAATTATTTATTTATTTAAAAGGTAGAGTTACAGAGAGAGGGGGAGAGAAAGAGGTCTTCATTATATAAGTATGGAGGAAAATTGAACCTTTTAACAAACTACAGCACTAGTTGGGGAAACTTCCTGGACTAACAGTGATCTGAGTTTCTTCCCTTGCAGAGACAAAGCATTAAGGATTGATACTTGGGAAGCATTTTACTTAATGTGTAACTTGCTATAGGGAAAGACTCTGATCTCAGAAATCTGTTTTAGATACGTGGGTATTTTTAAAAATTCATGGAAAAATTAAATAAAAGATAATGTGGGGGCTGCCATTTGTCATAGCAGTTAGAACAGGTATGTCCCATGTCACAGGACTTACTTGGGTTCGAGTCCTGCGTCTTCTCTGGAGTCCAGTTTCCTGCTAATGTGCACTCTGGAGGCAGCAGGTGATGCTGGTGTAAGTAGTTGGACCCCTGTCACCACTGTGAAGACCTGGATTAAGTTCCTAGCTCCCAGCTTCATCCTTATCTGGCCGTTCTAAGGATTTGGAGGGAGAACCAGTGATGGGACTTCCTGTTTCTCCAGCTTGTCGAAACCAAAACAAATAAAAGATAATGCACATCTTCCATGAACTCTTTGGGAGACAGCTCATACATAGGCTTGTTTTTGTTTTTCCTTGTGTTTAACATTTTAAAAATTAAATTTTTTGCCGGCGCCGTGGCTCAACAGGCTAATCCTCTGCCTTGCGGCGCCGGCACACCGGGTTCTAGTCCCGGTCGGGGCGCCGGATTCTGTCCCGGTTGCCCCTCTTCCAGGCCAGCCCTCTGCTGTGGCCCGGGAGTGCAGTGGAGGATGGCCCAAGTGCTTGGTGCCTGCACCCCATGGGAGACCAGGAGAAGCACCTGGCTCCTGCCATCGGAGATGAGCGCGGTGCGCCGGCCGCAGTGCGCCGACCGCAGCGGCCATTGGAGGGTGAACCAACGGCAAAGGAAGACCTTTCTCTCTGTCTCTCTCTCTCACTGTCCACTCTGCCTGTCACAGAAAACAAACAAAAAAAATTATATTTTTTATTTTAAGATTTATTTATTTATTTATTTGAAAGGCATAATTACAGAGAGAGGGAGAGACATATCTTTTCCTGCTAATTCACTCCCAAATGGCTGCAACAGCTGGAGTCAGGAGCTTCAACCAGGTCTCCCACGTGGGTAGCAGGGGCCCAAGCACTTGAGCTATCTTGTGCTGCTTTTCCAGGCACATCATCAGGGAACTGGTCGGGAAGTGGAGTAGGCGGGACTTGAATAGGCTCCCACTTGGGGTGCACGTGCTGCAGGCAGCAACTTTACTTGCTAAACCACAGTGTCACCCCACAATTTGTACTTCTAAGAAATTTAGTTTTGCTTTCAGAAGAAATACATTGCTAATAACATGAAGTTATTTTTCAAAGCATGAATTTGGCCATCTCCATATACTTATGTTCTTTATTTTTTCATCTATAAGTTGAGATAGAGTTAATTTTTTACGTGTTACTTATTTTTTTCGTTTTATTTGAAAGAGACAGAAATCTTCCATCTGCTGATTAACTTCCCAAATGCCCACAACAACTGAACCTAGGCCAAAGCCAAGAGCTTATAACTTCATCTGGGTCTCACGTGTGAATGGCAGAGACCCAAGGATGTCTTTGAAACATTGGCTGCTGTTTCGTGGGTTATATATTAGAAGGGAGCTGCAACTGGAAGGAAAGCGCTCCAGTGTGTGGAGTGAGTGGTGTCTTAACTGCTGTGTCCAGTGCCTGCCCTGAGTTATTTTTAAAGGTTACTTCCTGTTCTAAATTTCTGTGGTTCTCTTGTGAATGTATTACAAGCGTAGACTATCAGGGCCGGCGCTGTGGTGCAGCGGGTTAATGCCCTGGCCTGAAGTACTGGCATCCCATATGGGCATTGGTTCTAGTCCCGGCTGCTCCTCTTCCGATCCAGCTCTCTGCTATGGCCTGGGAAAGCAGTAGAAGATGGCCCAAGTCCTTGGGTCCCTGCACCCGTGTGGGAAACCTGGAAGAAGCTTCTGGTTCCTGGCTTTGGATCAGCGCAACTCCAGCCGTTGCAGCCATCTGGGGAGTGAACCAGGGCATGGAAGACCTCTCTCTCTGCCTCTCCTCTCTTTGTGTAACTCTGACTTTCAAATAAATAAAATTTTTAATAAAAAAAAAAGTATCAAGTACAGCATTGTGATATTTTTTAAATACAAAAAATAAAAAAGAGAGACATTCAAGAATCACTGTAGAAATTTTAAGTTACTGTTACGGTTACTGAGTCATGTGGTTTATATATTTGAGGTCAGGTCAGTTTTTTCTTTAGAGAATCTTCATTTAAAACTCTTAGGTGAGTGTTTTCTCTCTCATGCCCGTGGTGATCTGAAATCAGCTGCTACTTATTCAGCTAGTCTCTGCTTTCTGTCCTTTTAATGTGGATATTCTTGCATTAAGTTTTTATATTTCTTGCTCCTGTGAAATAGTTCCTATATAGCTGCCACAAAGAGCCTTGTGTATACTTTCCCAGACATGTAATGAACTAGACGTGTTCCAGGTTTTAGAGGCCATAAAATAAGTATTGCTTTGGCTGAACAATTACAATTGTCTTTTAATTAGATAGGTGAGGTTTGTCTTAGGAAGTTTTTTTTTTTTTTTTTTTTAAGGATTTATTTATTTGAAAGTCAAGAGTTACAGAGTGAAAAGGAGAGGCAGAGAGAAGTCTTCCATCCTCTGGCTCACTCCTGGCCAGGAGCTTCTTCCAGGTCTCCCATGTGGGTGTAGGAGCCCAAGGACTTGGGCGAACTTCTGCTTTCCCAGGCCACAACAGCCACAACAGAGAGCTGGATTGGAAGTGGAGCAACTGGGTCTTGAACCAGCGCCCATATGGGAAGCTGGCAGGTGACGGCCCAAGTCACTACCACAGCGCTGGCCCCAGGATTTTTTTTTTTTTTTTTCTGGAACTTAGTACATTGATTTTAATCTTAAGAAATACCTACTTTTATAGATTATGACATACAGAGCTGGCATGGTACAACAGTTTAAGCTACTGTGTGCAGTGCCAGCATACATATTAGAGTATCAGTTGGAGTCCTGGCTACTCCCATTTGTTCCTCTAAATCTTTAAAAATAAAGGTTATAGGGGGCCAGCGCTATGGCATAACGGTTAAACTGCTGCCTGCAACATCAGCATTCCATGTGGATGCTGGTTTGAATCCCAGCTGCTCCACTTCAGATCCAGCTCCCTGCTAATGCAGAAGATGGTCCACGTCCTTGGGCCCCTGCACTCATGTGGGAGACCAGTAAGATGCTGCTGGCTCATGGCTGCAGCCTGGCTATTACAGCTGTTATTGCAGAGAACCAGTAGATGGAAGAACCTTCTCCCACCCCCTACCTATCTCTCTCTTAACTGCTCATCAAATAAGTAAAATGAATCTTTTTTAAAAAATTAAAAACAATTTTCTGAATTTTAAGTGTTACCAAGACTAGCTAGTGGCCTCTCTACTAATAGAGTAGAGGGATATAATAAGGATGAAAATTCTCTAACACACTGATAGCATATGATATTTATGTAGGCTGCTCCTGCTAATTAGATAATTTTTATAGTCTTGAGGGGCCGGCACTGTGGTGCAGTAGGTTAATCTTCCGCCTGCGGCGCCAGCATCCCATATGGGCGCCAGTTCTAGTCCAGGCTGCTCCTCTTCCAATCCAGCTTTCTGTGATGGCCTGGGAAAGCAGTAGAAGATGGCCCAAGTCCTTGGGTCCCTGCACCCAGGTGGGAGAACGGGAAGAAGCTCCTGGCTCCTGGCTTCAGATCAGTGCAGCTCCAGCCATTGCGGCCATTGTGGGAGTGAACCAACAGAAGGAAGACCTTTCTCCCTGTCTGTAACTCTACCTCTCAAGTAAATAAAAAATCTTAAAAATATATATATATAGTCTTGAAAAATGCTAATCTCCCGCCCGCCCCTCCCCCCTTTTAAAAATTTATTTGAAAGGCAGAGTTATAGGGGTAGAGGGCAGACAGATCTTCATCCATGGTTCACTCCCTAAATGGCTGCAGTGGCCAGGGCTGGGACAGTCCAGAGCCAGGAGCATCTTACAGGTCTCCCATGTGGGTGGCAGGGTCCCAAGCACTTGTGCCGTCCCCTGTTGCTTTCTCAGGCACATTTTAGGGAGCAGCCAGGGCTCAAACTGGTGCCCACATGGGGTGCCAGTGTTGCAAATTGTTATAAATTGAGAAAGAAAAAGAAATGAATCGGTTTATTGGCTAGATTAGATTTATAATTAAAAACCATCCAGCAGAATTTGTAGTGTTTTTATAACTATGATTTTCTAGCACAGTAGTTTCAATGTAACGAGTAAAATATGGTCTTCTTTTTGTACTAGATGGAAACAGTATGAAGCTTACGTCCAAGCTTTGGAGGGCAAGTACACAGATCTTAACTGTAAGTTTGAGTTTTGTTTTCCTAAATTTTAGGTTTATGAATGGTCTCCTTGTAGACTATTACAAACACATGATAATTGGTTGTACTAAGACAAATGTCATTTTATTCGAGCGTTTTGTTAGTAAGAACTGTTCAGGCATTGTGTTAGGTACAACAAAATAGAATGAGACATCTCTTGGGTAAGACATGATAATATAGTGGCATGACTGTTTTAGTAAAATCATGTGCAAGGTTCTGAGAGAGTATATGTAGGTTAATGCAGCCATTTGAAACTTTTCTTGATGTGTCCCTAACATGTTCTGCATGAGAATTTGAATTAAACATGAGTTATTAGTCCAGCAGGGAAAAAAATCCAAGCAACCAGTAATAAATTTATGGGAGCTTAAATTGTAACCTTAGGATATAGATACATATTTACAGATTTTCCAAAATCTGCTAAAAACAATACAAGTGTATAATTTATTTTTTAAAGATGTATCTATTTATTTATTTGAAAGTTAGAGTAAGAGAGGCGGAGAGAGAAGGGTAGCTCCTCCATCATTGGTTTGTTCCCCAGATGACCACAACAGCCAGAGCTGGGCCAAGCCAAAGCCAGGAGCTTCTTCCAGGTCTCCCACATGGGTGCAGGGGCCCATGGACTTGGGCCATCTTCTACTGCTTTCTCAGACCATAGTAGAGAGCTGGATTGGAAGTGGAGCAGCCGGGACTAGAACTGGCACCATATGGCTTTACCTGCTATGCCGCAGGGCTGGCCTCAAGTGTATAATTTAAACCACTCAGTCTGTCACTGTTCAGAGTGACATACTATTTGTGAATTAGGAAGCTGGTATGGTTTTCCAGGTCCAGAAAGCTTATTAACACCCTGAAATTTTAATTACATGACCATCAAAATTTTGAACGTTAAGGAAACTTAAAGTACTATTTGTTCATACAGTTACTGGCATTTTTATATTGAGTAGGTTAAAAATGGTAACTTGGGATTTTCTAAGTAGCAAGTAATGAGGATTTTCTAAGTTCCAATGAGAACAGATTATTTTATATGATTCAGTCTACCCTTAGGTAGTTGTGAAGCATCGTAATACCATTGCCTTATGAAGTTGATCTCATGGTCACAGACATATGTATCTTTATTATAAAAATAGGGTAGAAACTAAAGACCTGATTTTTTTTTTGCCCACTGTTTATGTTATTAGGTAATTTGAACTTTCTATTGGTTTGTTCAATTTGGTCTTGAAATTCTTTGTAATGTTGTGGAATTTTTAAAATTTTAATCCAGCTAATGATGTAACTGGCTTAAGGGAGTCTGAAGAAAAACTAAAGCAACAACAGCAGGAATCTGCACGGAGAGAAAACATCCTTGTAATGCGACTAGCAACCAAGGAACAAGAGATGCAAGAGTGTACTGTAAGTATAAGTTACTCCGCACTTTCTGTGCTTTGCGAGTCTGGATATTTTTCTCTCTCTTTTTTTTTTTTCTTCTCTTTGATTTGATTTGATTTGATTTGATTTATTTGAAAGTCTGAGTTAACACAGAGAGAAGGAGAGGCAGAGAGAGAGGTCTTCCATCCGATGGTTCACTCCCCAATTGGCTGCAGTGGCTGGAGCTGTGCCAATCCAAAGCCAGGAACCAGGAGCTTCTTCCTGGTCTCCCATGTGGGTGCACATTTTCTATTGCTTTCCTAGGCCCTAGTAGAGAGCTGGATTGGAAGTGGAGCATCGGGTCTCGAACCAGCACCCATATGGGATGCCGGTGCTTCAGGCCAGGGCATTAATCCACTGTGCCACAGCGCTGGCCCCTGGATATTTTTCAAATATAACTGACGGTATGACCAATAGAAGAATGTTTGCTCCTTGTCTCTTCCTCTGTCTACTAGCTGTCTGATTATTTTATCTTCTGCTGTCTTGTCTCTTCTGTGTAGAACGATATATATATCTTTTTAATTTTAATTTTTTTTGACAGAGTGGACAGTGAGAGAGAGAGACAGAGAGAAAGGTCCTCCTTTGCCGTTGGTTCACCCTCCAATGGCTGCCGCGGACGGTGCGCTGGGACTGGCGCACCGTGCTGATCTGAAGGCAGGAGCCAGGTGCTTCTCCTGGTCTCCCATGGGTGCAGGGCCCAAGCACTTGGGCCATCCTCCACTGCACTCCTGGGCCACAGCAGAGAGCTGGCCTGGAAGAGGGGCGACCGGGACTAGAACCCAGTGTGCTGGTGCTGCAGTGCAGAGGATTAGCTTAGTGAGCTGCGGCACCGGCCAGAATGATATTCTAATGTCAGCAACTTCTGTGTTTTTTGTTTTTTTAAGATTTATTTATTTATTTGAAAGGCAGACATGGGGTGGGCATGGGGTCTTCCATCTGCTGGTTCACTTCCCAAATGCCCTTGATGGCCAGAGCTGGGCCAGGCTGAAGTCAGAAGCCTGGAGCTTCTTCTAGGTCTCCCATTTGGTTTCAGAGGCCCAACGAGTTGGGCCATCTTCCACTGCTTTCCCAGGCCACAGCAGAGAGCTGGATCAGAAGAGGAGCAGCTGTGACTGAAACCGGTGCCCATATGGGATGCTGGCACTGCAGGCGGCGACTTTCGTGTATTTTTAATTGTTCAAGCTTTGATTTAGACTAAATGTTTGATGTTCTTAGCTATTCTTTTATTATTGTGTGTATGTATAAATTTACCAAAAATTAGCTCTCTCCTTTCTCTTGATTTTTTAAAATAGAGATTTCTTCTTTTATTTGAAAGGCAGGAGTTGCAGAGAGAGGAAGAGACAGAGAGATCTTCCGTCTGTTGTTTCACTCCCCAGATGGCTGCAACAGCCGATCCACAGCCAGGGGCCAGGAGCCTCTTTGGTTGGTGCACGCTGGTGCAGGGGCCCACGCAGCTGGGCTGTCTTCCACTGCTTTCTCAGGTGCAGTAGCGGGAGCTGGATAGGCAGTGGAGTAGCGGGAACGTGAACTGGTGCCATAAGGGATGCCAGCATCATAGGTGTTGGCTTTACCTGCATAACACAAGGCCTGTCCTCTTTCTTTCTTTCTTTCTTTTTTTCTTTTTTTGATGTATTTGCTTGAAAGGCAGAGAAAGACAATTTTCCTCTGCTGGTTCATTCCCCAAATCTTGCTTCTAATTTTAAAATCTACATGTTTCTTCAACTCATTATATAGTGTTCTTTCATTTGATACATATTGATTGAGATCTTCCACAGTGTTACACATTTCTGGTCACTGTAGACACTATATGTATGAACACAATCTAGATTGTTCTTTTAGGCTTAGTCACAGTCCTTTTATTTCTGTGTAGAAATTAATTTCTCCATGGTTCCTATTTTCTCTGCCTTTCCTTTTTTTTAAAGATGTATTTATTTGACAGAAGGGGAGACACTCTGCAAATGGCCTCAACAGCCAAAGTTGGGCCAATCCAAAGCCAGGAGCCCAGGAGTATATCATCGTCACTTTTTTTCCCTCTTGTTTCTAACAGTTTAGTTTCAATCCTTACTGTCACTAATGTTGTTTTTCTTCCGGTTCATCAGTGAGTGTGTGTTGTGTTTTTTTAAGATTTTATTAATTTGAAAGGCAGAGTTATAGAGAGAGGTCTTCTCTCTCATGGTTCACTCCCCAAATGGCCACCACGGCTGGGGCTGGGCCAGACTGGAGCCAGGAGCCAGGAGCTTCTTCTGGATCTCCCACGTGAGTGCAGGGACCCAAGCACTTGTGCCATTCTCTGCTGCTTTCCCAGGTGCATTGGCAGGGAGCTCGATTAGAAGTGGAGCAGCTGGGACTCGCTGGTGCCCATATGGGACACCATCACTACAGGCAGTGGCTTGCTTTACCCCATACGCCAGAACACCAGCTCCATCACCCAGTGCTTTAATGAATCTACGTTTTATGCAGATGATTAGTCTTACCTTCCAATGCTGATGCCTGAGAGATGCTATTTGAGTGGACAGTACCAGCAGCAGTAGCTTGTATTAGTGAAGTGTCTTGAATTCTTTCTGTCTTGACATTGTAGCTCAGATTCTTTTTTTTCCCCCTTCCCTTGAAAGGCGTAAACAATGACACAGATTATACTCCCATCTTCAGATTCCTTTCTCAAAGACCAGGGTTGCATCAGGGCCAAAGCAAAAAGCCAGGACCTCAGTTTGAGTCTCCCCCTGGGTGGCATGGATTTAGTCACTTAAGCCATCACAGCTGTCTCCCAGGATCTGCATTAGCAGGAGTCAAGAGCTGGGCCAGGTATCATGCCCAGGTACTCTAGCCTGTGTCTTAGCTGCTATGTTAAATGCCTGTCTCTTGGGTACTTTTAACCACATAATGTAGGCATTCTTTGCTGTTGACTGACTTCTGATTTTTTAGCTGTCCTGATAGTTCTGATTATATGCCTTTGGTGATTCCCTATCACCTTTTTGTTTTTCAAATCTGGATTTATTTTTTCCTTTAAGATTTATTCTTTATTTTCTCTCTCTCTCTCACTGTCTCTAACTCTCTCTGTGTCTCTCTCTCTCACTGTCTCTAACTCTGCCTGTCCAAAAAAAAAAAGAAAGAAAGAAAGATTTATCCTTTAATTGAAAAGCAAAGTCACAGAGAGAAGAGAATAGAGATCTTCCATCTGCTCGTTCACTCACTAAATGGCCACAATGGCCAGGGCTAGGCCAGCCCAAAGCCAGGAGCTTCTTCCGGGTCTCTCTCGTGGGTGCAGGGACTCAAACACTTGGGCTGTGTTTTGCTTTCTCAGTTGCATTTGCAGGGATCTGGACTGGAAGTAGAGTAGCTAGAACACAAACCAGTGGCCATATAGGATTCTGGCATTGCGGGAGGAGGCTTAAACCAAACCTGCTACACCATACCAGCTCTCCTGTACCTGGAATTATTTCCTCTTATTGATTTATTTATTTGAAAGAGATCTTCTTTCTACTTGTTCACTCCTCAGATGGCTGTGATGGCCAAGACTGGGCAAAGCCAAGAGCCAGGAACTTCTTCCAGGTCTCCTATGTGGGTGGCAGGGGCCCGGGCAGTCGGGCCCTCCTCTACTGCTTTTCCTATGCCATTAGCAGGGAGCTGGGTCAGAAGTGGAACAGCTGGGGCTGGAACCAGTGCCCATGTGGGATGCTGGTGTCCCGGATGGCAGCTTTACCCAGTGTACCACAACACTGGCCCCACTAAACCTGAATTTTTATTTTTTATTTTTTTTAAGATCTGGGACCAGTGCTGTGGTGCAGAGAGTTAGAGCCCTGGCCTGTAGTGCTGGCATCCTATATGGGCGGCAGTTACTTCCAGTGCAGCTCTTTGCTGTTGCCTGGGAGAGCAGTAGAAGGCCCAAGTGCTTGGGCCCTTGCACAGGTGTGGGAGACCCAGAAGAAAGAAGGTCCTAGCTCCTGGCTCCTGGCTTTGGATCAGCACAGCTCTGGCTGTTACAACCTACAGATGGAACCAACAGATGGAAGACCTCTCTCTGGCTCTATCTCTCTCAATTCTGTTTCTCAAATAAATTAAATAAATAAAGGTTTTTTAAAAAGATTTTATTTATTTGAGAGATGGAGTTACAGAGAGAAGGAGAGATGGAGAGAAAGGTCTCCCTTCTGCTGGATCACTCCCCAAATGGCTGAAATGGCCAGAACTCGGCCTGCAAATCCAGGAACCAGGAGCTTCTTCTGGGTCTCCCACCTGGGTTCAGGGGCCCTAGCATTTGAGCCATCTTCCACTGCTTTCCCAGACCATAGCAGAGAACTAGATGGGAGTGGAGCAGCCAGGACTCGAACTGGCACCCTATAGAATTCCAGCATCTCGGGTGGAGGCTCAGCCCACTCTACCACGTACTGGCCCCTAAATCTGGATTTTAAGGTTATTTCAAGTAGAGCTAAATCTTTTCTAGCCTCTTCTCCCCTGCACAGTCTGCCTGTTCTTGCAAGGTGAGGTTTGCAGACAGGACAACAGGAGCAGAAGCAAGGAAAAGAAACGGTTGTGTGTGGCCAAGGGGGTGGAAATAAGAATAAAGGATTAGAGTGAGGGCCTAGGACTTTGGACAACTGAAGAATTTTTAAGTAGGAGGTGTATGTGGTTGATCAGATTTGCATTTTAGGCAAATCACTCTGGTTTGAATGTGGAAGATGGACTTAAAAGGAATAGGATTAAAATAACCAGTTGGGAGGCTCTTAAACACGTCCAAATGAGTTAATAATACCAGTGCTGACAGGGAAGCAGGGAACGTAGGGTAAATATTTTGGAGACAGAATCAGTAGGACTTGATTCCCTGGTGGGGAAAGAAATTAGGAAGTCCAGGACGGAGTCACAGGTGGCTTTCAATTTTACCTTTCGGTGTGACTTGGATACATCATGATGCTGGGAAAGAACCTACAAACAAGGTAGATTTAACAAGAAAAAGTGTATAGGAAACAGGAAATTCAGTTTTCCCTCCCCTCCAAAAAAGAAAGCAAAAAAAATGATGAATAGTGTCAAAGACAAAAGAAGCAAGTTTACTGGCTCCAGTGAATGGAAGTTTTGGGAGTTAGAAGCACAGCCCACATCTCAGGAGGGTGGGATGGGCTAAAACCAGGAGGACTGATTGAAAACTTGGAGAAGAGGTTGCCCCGCCCTGTCACTTGCACACCTTTGTCATTCCTGAGGTTGAGAGAAATTTCCTTCCAGTCTGTTTGAATCAAGGACTCTGGATTGAGGACACCAAGAAGAGCTGAGATTGGTTTCTGTGAATGGTAGCGCCTCCAGCCCGTTTAGCCGCTGGAAGGTTGGCCAGTAGGTTTAGGTCATGCTTCATTATCATGGTCGTCTTTTCCCTTGCGCAAGCTCAGAGTCTTTCTGCAGAAACTGACAGTCCTAAACTAAAATAAAAGTGGTCGTCCCGTGAACCACAGTGAAGGAAATCAAAAATGAAATAATTTGGCTCTGTAGGAAAATATGCTTATGTTCCATGGAATAAAGAGTTGAGCAGGTTAAACAAAAAGTCTCGTAACTGTCGAGAACCCTCGCCAGCAAGGGTCCAACCCACGGATTCACGCACGACACGACCACTGTTGATCGGTTCTCAAGGAACTTTTATTTTTAGTGATAGCAGAAGGAAAGGAGAGAAAGAAAGAGAAGAAAAGAGCAGAAGCAGCCGAGAGAAAGAAAAGACTGAAGAGGCTGCCCCCTTTCCCGCCCCTATCCTCATCTCTTATCCATTCTCAGTCCCCTAGGGCAAGCAGTCCATTGATCAGATCAAAGGGCATGCATATCCTCAGGTTGAAGGTGTATCTCTTGCATGTCTATTGGTCAGCACTTCCTTGACTTTGTTATGCTCAGCAGGTTAAGGCAGATTGCGATGATGAGGTCCCCACAGGTGGCCGGCCGGCCTCTGGTTCCCCACAGTAACAGGTAGTGTTTTAACAACATACAAAGAAAGAAATACTTGTATGCCAGCAGGTGTAAGATTTGGGAGGCTGACACAGTAGCACAGTGGTTCAGCTGCTGCCTATGTTGCCAGTATCCCATACGGGAGTGGCATTCTGAGTCCTGACCACTCGCTTCAGTCCTTCCTGTTAAGTGCCTGAGAACAGCAGCTCACATATTTGGGCCCCTGCTGTCCACATGGGAGACCAGGAGGGAATTTCTGGCTCCTGGTGTGGCCCAGAACTGACTATTGTGGCCATTTGGGGCCCAGTTGATGGAAGATCTCCATTCCCCCACACCCTCCCTCCTATCATTCTGCCTTTAAGATGAATACATTTTAAAAAAAGATTTTGGGTGGGCGTGGGGGTACCCTGAAGTAAACTGCCACTTGGTCACTGCGTCTGCTGTCAGAGTGCCTGGTTTCATCCCACTTTTGATCCAGCTTCCTGCTGATGCAGTCCTGGTAGGTAGCAGCTGATGGCTCACTCCTCGTGTCCCTGTCAGCCATGTGGGAGACCCCTATGGAGTCCTCTGTTCTGGCTTTGGCTTGCCTCAGCCCAGGTGTGGGCATTTGGGGGATGAGCTGCAGGTGGAAGACGGATGAGTTTCTGCCTTTTGAACGAGATAACAACATGTTTAGGAGCCAGACAACGGGACGGCGCTAGGGCACAGCGGGTGAACCTGCCGCCTGCAGTGCTGGCTCCCTGTATCGGCATTGGTCCATGTCCCGGCTGCTCCTCTTCCGATCCAGCTCTGCTATGGCCTGCGAAAAAAGTAGACGATGGCCTAAGTTCATGGGACCCTGCACCCTTGTGGGAGACCTGGAAGAAGCTCTTGGCTCCTGGCTTTGGAATGGCCCAGCTCCAGCCATTGCAGCCAACTGGGAGTGAACCAGCAGGTGGAAGACCTGTCTCTCTCTCTGCTCTCCTTCTCTCTCTGTAACTCTGACTTTCAAGTAAATAAATACATCTTTTTTTAAAAAAGTATTAAAGGCAAAAGTAAGGCTCAGTAAACTAATCTTAAGGCAAAAGTAAGGCTCAGTAAACTAATCTTAAATGTTGGATTTGGCACGAGAGCATGATCACTTTAGGGCAGCCCGTTTCAAGCTTGAGGGTTGAGGCTGAAGCAGTATTTTCAGTGGTTTTAATAGGACATAGATCAAATAGAAATGTGGCTAATTTTTAAAAATTTTTGTTTATTTGAAAAAGAAAAATCTTCCATCTTCAGATTCACTCCCCAAATGACCATAACTTCCATTGCTGAGTCAAACCTAAAATCAGAAGATTGGAGCTCCAGCCAGGTCATTTTCTGCTGAGTCCCCAGGCACATATGTTAGGGAGCTGGATCAGAAGCGGAGCGGCTGGGACTTGAAATGGCAGTCCAATGCGGGATACTGGTGTCGCAGGTACAGCTTGGCCCACTATGCCACAACACCAGCCCCAATACTGTTTTCTTAATGAGGTTGACACTAGTTCTTTATCACTTATTAGGCAAGGTTTGAAGTTGTCTTTTGTGGGGGGCACTGTTACGATGTAGTAGTTTAGCCCTCAGTCTGAAGTGCCAGCATCCCCTATGGTTCTTGTTCAAGACTGGGCTTCTCCCTTCTGATTCAGTGCCTGCTAACGTGCCTGGGAAAGCAGCAAATGATGGCCCAAGTACTTGGGGCCTCACACCCGTGTGGGAGACCCAGAGGAAGTTCCTGGCTTGGGCCTGGCCCAGCCCTGGCCATTGCGTCCATTTGAGGAGTGAACCAGCGAACGGAAGATCTCTATTTCTCTGTAATTCTGCCTCAAATAAGTGAATCTTTAAAGGAAAAAAAAGATGAGTCACTTTGGAATATGTATGCACTGTAGGAGAATCTTAAGCCTCATGTGAGGCTTAAAAATGAGGGATTTAAAGGGAAAGCGGGTGGAAGTGAGGTAGACGAGCAGGAGGAGCAAGTTACACAGTCGGGCTGAGTAGCTGGTTTGGAGGCTTCCCCGCTCTCTGAGACGACTGGTGCTGTCTGTCCTCCACAAGAAGAGCTTCGGGGCGGGCTGTGGCACAGCGGGTACGTCTGCTGGACACTGCATCGCGTCTCAGAGCTTGGTCTGCTTCCTGGTCCTCTGCTGCCAGTCCAGCTGTCTGCTGATGTACACCTGGAGGCAGGAAGTGTATGTACTTGAGTCTGTGTCACCCACGTGGGAGGCCCTGGCTGTTGCCAGCATTTAGAGAGTGAACCAGCAGATGGAATGTATTTCTCTGCCTTGCAGATAAAGTGAAAATAAGTAAAATTTGAAAAAAGAGCTTTTCCTTTTTGCCTTCAGTGATTCAAATTAACGAAACAATGGAAAATGGAAAATGAATCCTCAGGAGTTAACTGTTTCCTGATAGATCTGTTTGCCTGATGTACTAACTCATCTATTGGATTTTTAAAAAACGTGAATTGATTTATTTGAAAGAGTTACAGAGAAGGGGTGGGAGGAGAGGGAAAGATACCTTCCTTATGCTGGTATTTCCCAAATGGCTGCAATGGCTGGGGCTGGGCCAGGTTGAAGCCAGGAGCCAGTAACTCCATCTGGTGGTAGGAGCCCCAGGTACTTGGGCCGCCTTCAGCTGCTTTTCCAGGTGAATTAGCAGGGACCTGGGTCAGATGCAGAGCAACCAGGACTCCAGCTGGCACTCAGAGTGTAGCAGGCAGCGTAACCCACACAGTGCCATAACACTGGCCCCTCCTGGATCTTTAAGTTACGTAATTCTTCCTTTGTCTACATGAAGTCTTTGTATACTTAACTTAGCTAATATCAGACATAAGTTACTCAGAGTAGTAATTATTAGATTTTATAAGACTTATTTAACTAGTTTGCTTGTAAATATAGTACATTGTTTTACTTTCCTTTGGTATTCTTGTTTTTCATTTAGTCTTTTGCTGGTTAACTCAGAATAGCATTAGGAATAAAACTGACTTTTCAAAGATATTCTGAAGGTTTTTTTTCCTAGGACATGAAATTTAGTCTTGTCAGATTGCCTGTCTTTCATGACTAAAAATATTGACTACTGGAACTTTGTAAACTTAATAGTAACTAAGTTCAAGTCAGTGTTTTAGAGACTGTTTTAATTACTGACATCAGTACATGCAGTATACTATAAGACAGGCTTTAGTCTCCTTAGAGACTCCTTAGCTGACCTTATTGAATGAGCAATTAAAGCTTTTTGTTTGGAATGAGTATATTTTTAGGGAGGGTCTATGCAAATTAGGTATTACACAGAGAGAGAAGAGGGGAGAGAGAGAGAGAAGGGGGGTGATCTTCCATCAGCTGGTTCACTCACCAATTTGCCACAATAGCTGGAGCTGCATTGATCCAAGGCCAGGAGCCAAGAGCTTCTTCCATGTCTCCCACGTGGGTGCAGGGGTCCGAGGCCTTGGGGCCACCTTCTGCTTTCTAACCCATAGCAGAGAGCTGGATTGGAAGTGGAGCAACCGGGTCTCAAACCTGCGCCGATATGGGATGCCAGCAGCTGCTTTACCCGCTAAGCTGCAGTGCCAGCCCCTACACAATATTTTAAATTTTGCTTTTTTTAAAAAAACCTGAAAGAGAAACAGATTTCCCATCTGGTGGTCCAGAATGTTGCTGGACCAGCCTTAATCCAGCAGCGAGGATGGGACCTCAGTCCAGATCTCCCATGTGGGTGATGAGGACCTAACCACTTGAACCATCACTTCCTGTCTTCGGGGTGCACATTAGAAGGAGGTTGTAATGAGGGGCAGAGCCAGAGTCAAACCCAGGCCACTCTGCTTAGATGCAGGTGTCCTGTGTATCATTTAACTGCTACACCAACTACCTGCCCCAACATTTGTTTTTGCTTTCTTTTTTTTAAGGTTTATTTATTTGAAAGGCTGAATTAGAGAGAGAAATCTCCTATCTACTGGTTCACTCTCCAAATGGCTGTAATGGTTGGGGCTGGGTCATGCTGAAGCCAGGAGCCTGGAACTCCATCCAGGTCTCTCATGTAGGTAGTAGGGGCCGGCTCAAGCACTTGGACCATCTTCTACTGCTTTGTCGGGCTCATTAGAAGGAAGCTGGATCAGAACTAGAGCAGCCAGGATTCCAGCTGGTGCTTAAATGGGATGTAATGTTAGAAGTGGTGACTTAAACCTGCTGTGCCACACAACACCAGCCCCTGACATTGGGTTCGGTATTGATTGGATTGCTGCAAAGTAAGACATAACCTCTTTTTTTTTTTTTTTTTAATTTAAAGATTGATTTATTTGAAAGAGTTACACAGAGGAGAGGCAGTGAGAAAGAGAGAGGTCTTCCATCCGATGGTTTACCCCACTTGGCTGCAATGGCCAGAGCTGCACCAATCCAAAGCTGGGAGCTTCTTCCTGGTCTCCCATGTGGGTGCAGGGCCCAAGGACTTGGGCCATCCTCCACTGCTTTCCCGGGCCACAGCAGAGAGCTGGACTAGAAGTCGAGCAGCCCGGACTAGAACTTGCACCTATGTGAGATGCTGATGGATTAACCCCAGCACCAGCCCCAGCCCCAGCCCCAATCCAATGATTTTAATTCTTACATGAATAACCTGAAATAATTGTTTTAATTGTATGATATTTTAAGAAGAGGAATAGCTTAACACTTCAGTTAGTATATTTTCTTTGATTTGATAGTAATTGTCTCTTTTGCTTTGCGCAGACTCAAATCCAGTACCTCAAGCAAGTCCAGCAGCCGAGTGTTGCCCAGCTGAGATCAACAATGGTGGACCCAGCGATCAACTTGTTTTTCCTAAAAATGAAAGGTGAACTGGAACAGACTAAAGACAAACTGGAACAAGCCCAAAATGAACTGAGTGCCTGGAAGTTTACGCCTGATAGGTAAACAAATCATACTCCCCAGTCAAGACCTCCCTGACAGTCCCACTACGAGAAACTGTGGTGGGACAGCCAAGTACTCGTTTCCTCACCAAGACTCAGACTTTTTGAGCCAAAAAAAAAAAAAAAAAAGCCACATTCTTACTGTCCAGCCTGTAATGGTTAATGTAAAACTTACAGATGAGCCTTGTGTTTCAGCTTTTCTCTCTTCCCCTTCCCCTTGCTTCAGAGGCCTGATGCCGTCGGACTATTCCGAAGAAGTGGCCACCTCCGAAAATTCCCCTTCTAAAACATGTAGACACTTGAGAAATGTTTCTGTTTGAAGAAAATAGAGGGAGAAACAGAAGTCTTAAGTCTGAGGCACACTGTGTCTGCAGACAGTTTGGAGGAATGAAAACCTAGAGCCTTTAAATCATGAATTGAACATGTAAAATTCCAGTAAAATGTAAAAACGGAATATTCATCGCTCTTAACCTTGAGCATAGTGACTTAGAGACACTGTATATCAGTTTTGCCAATAAGACTGTGGACTTCACCATTGTTCTTGAACTTCTGGGTCAAAACTCAACTGAGGTGATTTTGCCTTTAAAAGGGTTTTTTTGTTTTCATTTTTGTTTTTTTGGTTTTTTTTTTTTTTTTGGGTTAAGAACCAACTTTGAGTAGTCATGAGAAAATCAAGCAATAGATGTCAGTACAAGTAGTGCATACCTTTAACCATTTAGCTTGGAGCTCTGTGTTTCTTGATGGAGCCTTAAATCAATGTGGTTTAATCAATGGTTTGTTCTTGGAATGGTTGCAAAAACTGTAGATAATCTTACTAAGGACTGTATAAACATGAAGGTCTGGTATCAAACTTCAGGTTTAAACTGTTGGAAGCATATAAACATTCATTTCATAACTAGATTGTATAAGGATACTGGCTGTGATGAGACTCACCGCGTTACTTTTCCCAGTAGTGAACATTATGAAACCCCATTCCATTCAACAGGCACATGTGAAAAGAGCATTGTCGTTGGTGGTAATGGGGGAAAGTGTTCCTTCATTGTATTTGGACTTTTTGTATTGAACTCCTGATATTAAATTAAATGTGCCTTGAAATAGTTGGTTTTTTTTTTTTTTAAGTTCAAGGAATAATATGATTTTGTTGTACTCTGAAATATTTTAATTTTGGGGGGCTGTGGAGAGCAGATTGCTTTTGGAAAATTGTTGGTGTGCCCTTCAAAGTGAAAGAACAGGCTGTCTTACTTTTAAAAGATGACTTCATTCCAGCTGTATCCTAAAGACAAGGAGACACGACACTTGTTGCTTGACATGTTGTCCCAGGATATTGCAGGGGAAGTAACTGTGGGACAGCCTCACAGGGTGCCTGCCCGAAGACTGGGGAGATGATATTTTGGAACTGTGGGCGGCCTAAGTGAGACTTTTTGTGAATTGGAAAAGATATAGTGATCATTTCTAGCAAATTCATTCGATCATTTAGAGAAATGAGGCATTATTTTCTTCATGCTTCCATCCAATCCTGGAGGTGAATTTTTTTCGTCAGATCACTATAAGTCACCAATTCGAATGTTTCGCTTGGTGATAATGGAGTCTGAGATGAGTGGAAGATAAATGTTCCAGCTTGTCCCAACGTTTAAGTGCAGTTTTAACATGAGTGACTTAAGTTCTCTCTTAATCATTCAAACCAATTGTAAGTATCTTGTATGTTTGTGCTTTAGGGAACTGATTGTGGGGCAGAGGGTGGGTTGAAGGCATGGTTTGTGTGACTCAGCAAGAAGTCCACCTCTAAAATTCTCATTGTCTGTGGGGGTTGCAGGGTAAGTAACCGAATGTGTTTGAATCAAAGTTGGCTTACTGTGTTACAGGCTTTTATATATCTTGAAGATCTCAGTAGAAACGGCCTCTATTCTCAGTAGGTCAAGAAGTAATTCATAAAGATGTTATTAACATGTACAGAATTCAGCCAGCGTCTCTGCTGTATACAGTTAACAGTCACTTTTAAAGTCTGTGGACTTTTTTTCTTATTGGTAAGCGTTTCTCTGCGATTGTTAAAACAAGGAACACTTGTGTATGAGGTGAAACAGTGGAGGAAGGTGGAGATGAAGAGTGTCCCCTGGCTGTGACCTTCAGCCTTCCCTGTTTACTCTCAGGAGCAGTGACTGTTCATCTCTTCAGTACTGGCACGACACTTTCTGTGCAGATGCAGTCATTTTATGTGTATTTGTCTTACAGCGAATGTGATCATACCATTCATACAGATGATCTGCAAGGTTTTTTTCCCACTCTTTATCTCAGGCACTTTTTAAAAAATTTTTAGTATGTCTAGATTATTATATTTAAATGGTTAATATACTGTTTGCATTATAGTAATGAGTCATTTATCCTAATCACTTATAAATAGATTTCTTGTCTTGTAAAATTATGCTATAAGTCAGAGTATGTCAGATACCAAAAAGTATATTATTCATTTGGGACAATAGTCAGTGCTCTGGGAAATTCACATAGAATGAGTTTGGTGTTTTCACTTCCCCGTTTTTCTCACTTTTAATTGTGAAGGAGAAAGAGCCCCAGAATTTTCTTGTTCACCTTAGTTAAAAAATTTCACTGATGTGAAATGCATGCATTTGAGAGTGGTTAGACTGAGGTGTGTTTCAATTTGCATTTAGTTAGTTATGTACACATTTTCCCAGAATAGCCTGCTACCCTTCCTCTTGATAACAAGAGCAACATACAGCATTCATTGCTTTTCTTAAGTTCTTCTCTTGAAGTATTTCCCACTGTATTTGTTCTGTGAGTTATTCGATTTTGAGAACAGCTTGGATTTTTTGCTTTTAATTTTTAAAAATTACTTCAAAAACAGTGGCAATTAAATCATTTTTTGGTGTCGTGTGGGGCACATATTTTACATGACATAGTTAATGTAAAATTGCAGAATGTTTAAAGAACAGTTTTTTTTTTTTAAGATTTTATTTATTTTATTTGAGAGTTAGAGTTACAGAGAGCGGTAGAGACAGAAAGTTCTTCCTTCCATTGGTTCACTCCCCAAATGGCTGCAACGGCCAGTGCAGTGCTAATCCGAAGCCAAGAGCCAGGCGCTTCTTCCTGGTCTCCCATGTGGGTGCAGGGGCCCAAGGACTTGGTTCATCTTCTGCTTTCCCAGGCCATAGCAGAGAGCTGGACTGGAAGTGGAGCAGCCAGGACTAGAACCAGTGTCCATATGGAATGTCAGCGCCGCATCAGAGGATTAACCTACTATGCCAGGGCACTGGTCCCCAAGAACAGTGGTTTTATTAAGATTATTTTAATCACTAAATTTAGCAAGTTATAAGATTATTTTAAAATGGCATTTGTTTATTAAAAGGTATGATTTTTTGCATTTGAGTTTGGTATTTTTGTAGGGGATTAAATCAGGTCACTAGTTTATATGTTCTGTGGTTGCCTATAGGGTTTGTATTTTCTGCTGTAGCTGGAAAGAACTAATGCTTTGTGCCTTGCAAGAAAACAAAGTTGTGGGAGCATAGGTAGCCCAGCGAACAAAGCCCAGTGTTTTTGACAAAGGGTGTCTGTTTTAAGATTTACTTTATCTTTTTGAAAGGCAGTTAGAGAGGGAGAGGAAGAGAGAGAGAGATGGAGGTGTCTTCCGTCTGCTGGTTCACTCCCCAGGTGGCAGATGGCCTCAGTAGCCGGGGCTGGGCCAAGCCAGGTCACCCACCTGGTGCAGGTACTTGGATCACCCTGCACTGCTTTCGCAGACTCACCAGCAGGGAGTTGGACCAGAAGTGGAGCAGCCAGGACTTGCATTGGCACCACATAGGATGCCGGTGTCACAGGCGGCACGCAGCAGCTTTATTTGCCGTGCCGCAGTGCCAGCCCCATTGTTTGGCTCCTGAGTGCTTGCTCACTGTAGGCCATTCTAAAGATGCTGATGGGGAGTCTGGAGCTACAGTCACAAGAACAGCAGCTAACAGTTGCCATGGAAAGGAATAAAACCCTATCGTGCACTAACTTGGTTCACGTGTTCACAGATTTTTGTAAGGAGACTTAATTACAAGCCTTTTCCTTGAATTATGTTAGAACACACAAGTATAGGTAAAAGAACCTTGCAGTTTGCTTCAAAGAAAGAGAACTATAATTTGTAAAGTTCTAAGGCTTGATAGGATCAGATGGATTCGGGCAACTGAATGCCATTACAATAAAGACAGACTAAAATTTACAAAACATTTTGAGTATTCAGGTCATTCTGGACTTATCCTAATGATGGGAATGTAAAAGTATCCCTATCCCAGTCTCAGACATAATATCAAAATTACTACTTCAAAGTCGAACCCTTTTTATAAAGATTTATTTTATTTGAAAGGCAGAGTTACAGAGAGAGAATGAAATAGATTTTCCATCTGTTGGTTCGGGTTGGGCCAGGATGAAGCCAGGAACCGAGAACTCCAGTCCGGGTCTCCTACGTAGGCCTAAATCCGTGCTTACCTTCTGGTGCTTCCACAGGCCTGTTAGCTGGGAGCTGACAGCTGAAACCAATGCTCGTAGGGAATGCTGGCATTGCAGGTGGTGGCTTAACCTGAGGCACTGCTGTGCTGACCCCTAGATCCCGTTAAAAATGTGATGATTTCTCTTATTACTGAGGCTGAAGACAAGCAGTAAAGTTGTATTAAGAACCTGTCATTTGGGCTTTTCATTACATTTGTGCTGGAGATACATGTGTGGTTTCTATAGTCTGTTGCACTAGCATTTGGAAACTAATTTGTTGAAAGTATAGCCTTCCAAATTTGGTGGATATTTTCGTGTTTGCATTGTTTATGATAAGTAGCCCAGGCCTTAGTGTCACAAAGATGATGTTTTTGCAATATCAATAAAATGTTAACCACATAATGATATTGAATGGGGGGGGGGGGACTATGTCCTGCTTGACTGCTCAAAAGTATATAGTTCCTAAAGAAGTTAAATAATTGAGGGCTTGATGAGTGGAAGAGTCTTAAAACTTCAAGCCTCACTTAATATAATAGATAAATTAAGAGGAATGGGAAATAAATGTACAAAGAATACTGTGTTTTTCTCAAAAAAATACATTCTTATTCATTTCTAGGTACTGTCTTATAGTACGTATTTTGAAGACACACACACTTGTGACCAGTACCTCATGTACCTTTGCAATCACAACACTTTAGTGTTAATTAATATTGGTATATCCAAGGTGTGTGTGTGTTGCCTGACCTGTTGCTATTTCAAATGATAATGTGTGAGAAAAATGATAGATTTCAGAATTGATTGTTGAGTAATACAAACACACAAGTCTGGGCATGTTTCGTTCAGGATTTGTTTTTGCTGCTGGTTGCAAGGCGCGGCGGTGCAGAAGACGGATGTGTTCGAGCGGAGAAGACGCTAACTGCAGGCGGCCTCAGCTGTGACGTAGTTCTGTCTGTACCTGCTGCATCTGTCACTGTTGCGATTGTAAGCGAAGAAGATAACAGTTTTGTCTTCATTTTGTGATGGATGGCTCTTTCCTTTGCAGCCAAACAGGCAAAAAGTTAATGGCGAAGTGTCGAATGCTTATCCAGGAGAATCAAGAGCTTGGAAGGCAGCTGTCCCAGGGACGCATTGCACAGCTTGAAGCAGAGTTGGCTTTACAGAAGAAATATAGTGAGGAGCTTAAAAGCAGTCAGGATGGTAAGGGTGTTTTTTGGAGTTCGCTTAACGTTGCACTGGCTTTTTAGTAAGCCGCCAGGCATGGCTGTTACATAGGTTCTGTACGTGTTCCTCTCTCCCTTACATAAAATTGAGTGAAACATTTCTAGTGGAGTCAACAAATAGACCACACTTAATGATTTTAGCGATTTTCCCCCCACTCACATAACTGTTGTGTAAATTTCCTAAGAAGTTTTGAGGGGACTAGGAATTGGTGAGAGATAAAAAAGCATGTTGTTACTAAAATGTACAAATTCAAATTTATATTCAGCACTTGGAAAGGAAGAGTATCTTCAGCCATTTCTCTTTAAGTTTAAAACATCCCGGGGACATTTGGCAGTTTCCAAATTAAAAGATTTGATGTTCAGATTTGCTGCTGAGTCAAACCAAGCTTGTCAGTCCCTCTGCCTTTTTGTGCAGGTATGCCAGCATCTGTGCTGGTTCTCTGTGCAGATTAATATTAGAACAAAATCCAAACTCACTGGAAGTTGTAGTTGAGAACTAGTGCATCTGGTGGCTAATGAGATCAGCAGCCAGGTAATACCTTTTCTGTTTTTGAAAGGCAGAGTTAGGAAGAAACACAGATTTTCCATCCGCTGATTCACTCCCCAAATGGCCACAATGGCTGGGGCTGTCCCAGGCCTAAGCCAAGAGCCCAGAGCCTCTTCCAGATCTCCCACATGGGTGCAGGGGCCCAAGCACTTGGGCTATCCTCTGCTGCTTTCCTGGGAGCATTAGCAAGGAATTGGATCAGAAATGGAGCAGCTGGGTTTTGAACCTGACCCTATATGGGATGCCAGCATCTCAGGCAGCTGTTTACCCAGCTTTGCCAGCACACTGGCCCCTCAAACAACATTTTGAAAGTGATAGTTCGGGGCTAGGGCTGTGGTGTGGTGGGTGGGGCTGCCGTCTGCAGTGCTGGCATCTTGTGTGGGTACCTGTTTGAGTCCCGGCTGCTCTGCTTCTGGTCCAGCTCACTGCTGTGGCCTGGGAGGGCGGTGGAGAATGGCCCGGGTTCTTTGGCCCCTCCTCCCGCGTAGGCGGCCCAAAGGAGGTTCCTGGCTCCTGACTTCGGAGTGGGCCAGCAGATGAAAGATCTCCCTCTGCCTCTGCCTCTCTGTGACTTTAGCTTCCAATGAATAAATAAATCTTAAAAAGAAGAAAAGTGATAGCTCTTAGCATTTGTTATCTGTAAATATGTAAGTAGATTGTATAGCAGGGAAGGAGTTTTTTCCAAAGGCCTCTTAGAATTTAGGAATGTGTGCATTTTCATAGTCAGCAGGAGTTATGTTCTGTGATTTTTGCTTTCCTCTGTACCAGAGAACAGTGTTCAGTTATGGCATAAGCTTACTTGGAGTATTAATGTAGAAAACCACGCTGTCCTAAGAGCCCCACCTGCGTGGAGTGAAGACCCTGGCTAGGAGTGAGGAGATAGGAACTGGCTCTGGGGGCCTGCAGGTAAATGTAGGCAGATTTTGGGGGTTGTCATCAGTTCTTTATGGTGAGATGGTTTGAATCAACTTAACTTGCTTTGATATGTGTATGTAAAGAGACATATTAACAGTATATTCCTTTATACAATCTACTTCTCTGAATGAGTTCTAATTCTTGAATGGCTATTTTTAAATTCTAAGTACATTTTTAAAAAATAGTATTGTGATTTCAAAATTGTATTTGTATACTTACTAAGCACTTGACTGTGGCCTTGTGGCAGCACTAGGAAATGTTCAGTGAATTCTGAGATATTAAAGTAGGTCTGACTCTCCTTTGCGCAGAACTGAACGACTTCATCATCCAGCTGGACGAGGAAGTGGAGGGCATGCAGAGCACCATCCTCGTGCTGCAGCAGCAGCTGAAGGAGACGCGGCAGCAGCTGGCGCAGTACCAGCAGCAGCAGTCTCAGGCCCCCGCGCCGGGCCCCAGCAGGACTGCGTCCTCGGAACCTGCAGAGCAAGGCGACGCCGCGAGTAAAGACTGCAGTCGGCTGGCAAACGGACCAAGCAACGGCAGCTCCTCCCGGCCGAGGACGTCTGGGTCTGCATTTCACAGGGAGGGCAGTGCGACTGAGGATGACTTTGCGTCTTCTCCAGGGAGTGCTAATAAGGCCTCCAACAGCTCGGAGGAGAGAACCGGCAGAGGAGGTAGTAGTTACGCAAACCAACTCAGTGCGGGGTACGAAAGTGTAGACTCTCCCACGGGCAGTGAAAACTCTCTCACACACCACTCAAATGACACAGACTCCAATCATGACCCTCAAGAGGAGAAAGCAGTGAGTGGGAAAGGTAACCGAACTGTGGGTTCCCGCCACGTTCAGAATGGCTTGGACTCAAGTGTAAGTGTACAGGGTTCAGTTTTGTAATATTTTTCCAGCAGATTTTTATACAGTGTCATTTAATTTGGGAGAGGATACTGTCCAGAAAAGTAACGCATACTTCTGTCACAGTTTGCCTTTTTGTGGGTGTGTGTTGTTTTGTTCTGTTTTTTTGCTTCAATACCTCTGCCACCTTGGAATTACAGCAGTTAATTACTTTGAATGTTGCTAAAAGGACATTTTTGTGTAGGGTCAAGTTATTTTTATATGAGTTAATGTGAAGTTGTACATGGAAATCTTTCCTTAGCGTATCCCGCGATGATGTCGTGTAGCCCTGTCTCTAGACCCCGAGCTGTAAGGCGCCCCTCCTGCCCTTGCACTTGGCACCACGCAGACTTGTTAGAGTAGATGTGGCCCGAGGACTGCCGCGGGGCCCAGGACACTAGTTTTATCACTGAGAGTTGGACTTGCTGATGGAGTCCTGTAGTAGTTCAGTGTTAGATGCAGTTTTTCCCACCACACATCTGTGCATTTTCTCTTTAGGTGACTGAATGTGTAAGAAATTTGTGTGCATAGTTACTCAGTTTTTATGAACTGTTGTATCCTGTTAATGCATATTGCTCTGTGACTCCAGTATATCTTACCTGTACTGACCAAACCTAAATAAAGATTTTTATTGTAACTCCTTTATTGGTTGTCTTGTTGTATTTTGGATGTGTTTGGTAGTCATTTATTTTCCTTGAATTGGCTGAATTTCTGCTCATTATTCTTGAATATTTAACAAAGGTGAAACTTAAAGTGCATGCATTGATTTTGATTGTGGACATAATTTTTAATTTTTGCCCTTGTAAATTGAAGTCACAGTGTAGGAAATAGTTTTTCCTCTGAGTAACAAAGGTAACTGTTATAAAACGCTGGAAAATACATCAAAGACTACAAAAAATATCTAAATATTTTAACTTGTTGTGATCTGATTTCAAGTAATTAGGTTTTCTATACAGTCTGATAATTTTTTAAAAATATTTATTTGAAAGTTATACAAAGAGAGGAGGAGAGGCAGAGAGAGAGAGAGGTCTTCCATCTAATGATCCACTCCCCAATTGGCTGCAACGGCTGGAGCTGTGCCGGTCAGAAGCCAGGAGCTTCTCCAGGTCTCCCACATGGGTGCAGGGGCCCAAGGACCTGGCCCATCTTCTACTGCCTTCCCAGGCCACAGCAGAGAGCTGGATCGAAGGGGAGCAGCCAGGACTAGAACCAGCACCCATATTGGATGCCAGCACCGTAGGCAGTGGCTCCGATAATTTGTTTTAAAACATTGGCCAGCACGTGTTTGCTAATAGCATACCAGTAAGCCTGCCAGATACTAGAATGTAGGGAAGATGGTTTTAAGGTGTGAGACTGTCAGTGTTCTATTTTTTGCCTCTTGTAATTAAGGATCTAGCTCTATGTGGTATTGAATGTCTTTAGAATCTGCCTTTCCGTATATGGTTAGGATGAAACTTGTTATTTCTGCTAAGAGCAGACTATTCAGTTGAGCTAGGTAGAACTTGTATAACCAAGCGACTTCCGAGGTGGAGCCACGGTCACACCTGTGACTGAGGCACAGACATTTCTGCTGTGTCACTGACGCAGGTATGTCTTATCTTCAGTGCTGAGTCTTAACTTACCGTGCAGTTTGCTCAAGGGATTAAATGTTTACCTTTTAAAAATAAATATACATAGGCCGGCGCTGTGGCTCAACAGGCTAATCCTCCGCCTTGCGGCGCCGGCACACCAGGTTCTAGTCCCGGTCGGGGCGCCGGATTCTGTCCCGGTTGCCCCTCTTCCAGGCCAGCCCTCTGCTGTGGCCCAGGAGTGCAGTGGAGGATGGCCCAGGTGCTTGGGTCCTGCACCCCATGGGGAGACCAGGAAAAGCACCTAGCACCTGGCTCCTGCCATTGGACGAACGCGGTGCGCTGGCCACAGCGCGCCATCCGCGGCGGCCATTGGAGGGTGAACCAACGGCAAAAGGAAGACCTTTCTCTCTGTCTCTCTCTCTCACTGTCCACTCTGCCTGTAAAAAAAAATAAATAAATAAATAAATAAATAAATATACATAATTAAACATTGAATCGATTCACCAAATTCTGTGAACTCTGGCTTTTGTTCATGGATGTTCTTTTAATCTTTTACCTTGTTTGAACTCTGTCCTGTGGGTGTTAGGTAATTCTTGATACGTAATGGGAAATTTTCAGCCAATAGTACAGTTGCAAGGATTCGATTCTTAGTCTTCAGTTATCTTTATTGATGTATTTATTTTAATAGAGTTAGATCTCCCATCCTCTGATTCACTCTCCAAATGATCGCAATGGCCGGGCTGAAGCTAGGAACTTCTTCCAGGTCTCCCAGTTGGGTGACAGGGGCCCAAGCGCTTGGGCTGTCTCTCCTCTCCAGGCCATTCAGCAGGCGGCTGGGTCGGGAGTGGAGAGCACCTGGAACTCCAGCACACCGGCACAGGATGCTGGCACGGCAGACACGCAGGCAGTGACTTCACCCACTATGCCACAGCACCAGTTCCATCAGTAATAGAGTTGTGTAACCTGGTATTAATACAGGTTTGTCGGGGTGGGGGGGGGGGGGAGCCACAACAATACAGAAGTTGCACTTTGTAAATTCACATTTATTAAAAAAAACCAAAAAAAAAAAAGATTAAATCAAGACATTGCCACAGATATTGAAATCCAGACCTCCAAATGCATGATCTTGTTGGTGCTGTATTGCCACAATTGGAAATTTATGTTTATTTGAATAAAAATGAGATTCATAGACAAAATAAAATACAGGTTTGTCAATGTGATTATGAGTTTTCACATTTCTGCTGATGAATAACTTAGGCATGTAATTAATATTTCTCACTTCTGGAGTTGGCTGCTTCATTGCGGGTGTGATTCAAATCTTCTGGGTCTTCCCCCGGGGGTGCAGGGCCCTGAAGACTTGGACCGTCTAACACTGCTTTCCCAAGCGCATTAACAGGGAGCTGGATCCGAAGTGGAGCAGCTGGGACTAGAACCGGTGTCCATACGTGAAGCTGGTGCCGCGGGCAGTGGTTTTAGCCGCTCTGCCCAGCACAGGCCCAGGGCCCAAGTTCTGCTGCCTCCCAGGGCACACATTAGTTGTCTACTGGAAACAGGACTCGGACCCAGGGACGCCAAGATGGGTCGCAGGCATCCCCGGAGGTGCCTCGCCCACTGACTGGAGGTTTTCCCTAGAGGAGACCGAGGTTTAGAGGATGGCTCCCTGGGCTCACAGGTTGAATCCTGGCAGTGCTGTCCCTCTGGTGCGTGCCTTCGGCAACCGCTTAGCCTCACTGTCCTCTCTGCTTGAAAGCAGATTATACATGCAGAGTGCTTGTAGCAGTGCTCAGTTGGGCTGCTACAAACAAAACCGGTTTCTCAGCAGTTGAGGCTGGAGGGTCAGGCAGAGCCTGTTGATGTTCCTACTGAGGGCCCTCCTAGCCTGCAGAGGACTGGACTGCTTGTTCGCCGTCTCCTTCCCCAGCTGCTGCTGAGGGCGCTCATCTGTCTGAGGGCTCATGACCTTGTGACCTCCAAAGGCTCCCCTTCCTGAGGCCAGCGCCTGGGGAACGAGGCGTCAGCATTCAGGCCCCGAGCGGCAGGAGGCTGGGACACCTGTGGATCACCACCAGGAAGCAGGGGAGAGAGGTTTTATGGAGGAAGGTGGTCCTTGGCTACCTGAAATGCACCAAGCACCAACCTTCCTAGGGGACTCTGGGCTGGTTGATCTTAATGACTCAGTCTAACCAGCAGTGAGGGCCAAAGTGCCTTCAGCAAGTCCAGCAGAATGCCTGTCTTGCATTTATTCTTGGTTCTCTTCTGGCCCATACACGCTTTGAACAGATACTGAGGAGCTATAACGAGGGTGGCCAGGCCTTCAGAAGATAACAGATGGCTGTTATTTTCTGAAGGTGTACTCCAGAGCTGGTTCTGACAAATCCTGGAGGTCAAAGACAAGTGAACGTGTTCGTACTCAAACATGCATTTAGAATGGATGCGCACTCCCCCATATCCTCAGTGTGCCAGGAGCTGGTGCACAGCAGTATGTCAGGGTCATCTTGTGAAATTTACAGTCTAGTAGAGACAGATGACGAACTCCAGCATGGGCGGGAGGAGGCGCCAGAATTCCTGGGGCAAGTGATGTCGGTGAACTTCAAGAGGCTTGGCTAACAAGATAGAGGCTCACTGAGATTTTATAGATACACGCTGTGTCTATTTTTTATTTTTACTTAAAAGGCGGAAAGTGGCTCTGCTGATTCACTCCCCAAATGCCCACAGCAGCTGGAGCTGGGCCAGGCAGAAGCCAGGAGCCTGGAACTCATTCCTCGGGGACCCAACGTTTGTTTTAATATGTAAGTTTATTTGAATGGCAGAGGTAGAGATTGTCCATCTGCTGGTTCACTCCCCAAATGGCTGCAATGGCTGGAGCTGAGCCATCCAAAGCTAGGAGCCAGGAGCCAGGAGCTTCTTCTGGGTCTTCCCCCGGGGGTGCAGGGCCCTGAAGACTTGGACCGTCTTCCACTGCTTTCCCAAGCGCATTAACAGGGAGCTGGATCCGAAGTGGAGCAGCTGGGACTAGAACCGGTGTCCATACGCGAAGCTGGTGCCGCGGGCAGTAGTTTTAGCCGCTCTGCCCAGCGCAGGCCCAGGGCCCAAGTTCTGCTGCCTCCCAGGGCACACATTGGTTGTCTACTGGAAACAGGACTCGGACCCAGGGACGCCAAGATGGGTCGCAGGCATCCCCGGAGGTGCCTCGCCCACTGACTGGAGGTTTTCCCTAGAGACCAAAGGCTGGGAGCGCTGCATCCGGCTTGATTCGACGTTCAATCGGATGCGTTGCAGGACATTTCAACAGGGCCAGCGTGCTCCTGAGACAACTGGGCTAGGTATCAGAATTTCCGAGTTGTCTGCACGCAGACGGTAAAGGGAGCTACCAGCGGGAGCCTCGGGCGGAGTCCACGAAGGAGAGCAATGGGCCAGGGAGGGCCGCAGCCTTCCGGCCGGGCTGCGGAGCGCTGCGCGGGCAGGGGCACCCCGGGCGCCTCCCGGAGGGGCCCGCACCCCGCATCCTCCCCCTAACGCGGGCCCGCAGGAGGCCCTCCCGAAGCTCCCGGGGCCCGGGTGGCGCGCCTGGCCTGGGAGCCCCAGCCTCCGGAGGGGCACGCGCGGGGTTCCCAAGCCAGGGCGCACCCCGACCCGTCCCCGCAGCCGAGGCCGGACGGCCCTGGACAACGCGGGGAGGTCTGGAACCCTGCCCGGCAGTGACCGGCTGGGGCAGGCTCCGCGCCGGGGAGGAGACCCGCGGACCCCCACGGGGACACGCACGAGCGCACCCCGGCAGCGGGCGGGACTCGCCAGCGGCTCCGCAAGGCCCGGGCGGAGCGCGACAGGGGATCCGGTCCCCCCTCGTCGCCACTGTTCAGAGCAAACGCAAAGCCCAACCCCGGGGGGAGCCGTCCGCGGACCCCGGGACCCCCACCCCCGGACCCCGCCTCGCGCCTGCGCGCGGAGGGCCGCGGGGCGGGGGCGGGGCGCGCCCTGGCTCCGCCCCTGGCTCCGCCCCCTGGCGCGGCCGGGGCGGTCCGAGGAAGGGCTTCTCGTCGCTCGCCGGCAGCTGCGGGCCCACAGCGGCAGGCGCGGGAGACCTGACAGGATGAGTGCCGGCTCGGACCCCGTGGTCATCGTCTCGGCGGCGCGGACCATCATAGGTGAGTGCCCGGCCGCCGCGGCGCTCGCGAGGGCCGCCGCGCGCGGGACCAGGGTGGTGCGGGGCGCGGCGTGCGGGGCCGGCCGGCCGGGACCCCCGCAGCCCGCAGCCCGGTGCCCCGCGGGGCTCGGCGGCGCCCCCTCCCCGCCCTCGCCCGGCGGGTCCGCTCCGCCCCTCGAGCTCCGATTGGCTGGCCGTGGTAGAACCACGGCGCCTCCCGGCTCTGCTATTGGCTGGCGCGGAAAGGCGTCTTCTCGCGAGACCCCTGATTGGCCAGCTCCGGGAGGCGCCATCGGTCATCAGGGGCTGGGCCGCTCGGTGGTGCGAGCCGAGCGCTGGGCGGGGGTCGTGCGGCTGATGGACGACGCTGGCTGCTTGCGGCCTCCGCCCCCGTGGTCGCGCCGAGTTCCCGCGGGCCGCCGGCTCCCGGGGTCCCGAGGCTTGGGGCCGCCTCGGTGGCCGGGCGGCGCGCGGTCCCCGGGGCTCAGGGGTCCTCTGTCTCCGCCCTTGTGTTGCAGGCTCCTTCAATGGCGCCCTGTCGACCGTGCCCGTCCACGACCTGGGCGCCACCGTCATCAGAGAGGTCCTGAGGAGGGCCGCGGTGGCCCCGGACGAGGTGTCCGAGGTCATATTTGGACACGTCTTGGCCGCAGGTAACCCCCGGAGCGCTGGCCGGCAGGGCGCGGGGGCCCTGAATCAGTGCGCCGCATTCGGCCGCTGCCCCAGGCCCTGGCGAGGTGCTGGCCGAGTGGCCGCGGCCACGCGGGGACCGGGCAGGGGTCCCGCATGGCCGGCCACTGGCTTCACCCTCCCGCCCTGAACGTTACCGTGGGTTGGATTGATCCCTGGGAGACTCAGGCCAGCACCGGTCCTCAGGCCACCAAGACCCGCTGCTTTTCCGTGTCCAGTCGAGAATCCCTTTATCCTGGACGGTTACGATTCAGAGTGTCCAGATGTGGGTTTTTCTGATTTTGGAATATTTACACACACGTGTTGAAGTATCAGAGGGGACAGGGTTCACGTCTGAACACATGATTTATGTTTCACAGACACGCATACCTCGGGAGGTTTGCGGGAAAATGGAATGAGAGGATGAGTAATGGTGCAAGAAATTTTGAAAGCCGCAGTTTTTTCACAGTCCACGTTTCCCTGAACGTGTTCAGGATCCCTCCTAGGCCAGGATTGCGAAGGCTTTTTGCATCAAAAGTAACTTACCTGCTCATTCCATTGTCCAAGAACTTTTGAAGGACAGATATATAAAAAAGATATATTTTACCAGTTTGAAAGGCAGAGTGACAGAGAGGGAGATGCAGAGGGAGACAGAAAATCTTCCATCCGCTGGTTCACTCCCTAAATGGCTGCAAAGCCAGGACTGGGCCAGGCTGAAGCCAGGAGCCTGGAGCTGCATCTGGGCCTCGCACCTGGGTCCAGGGGCTCAGACACTTAGACTATCTTCAGGTGCTTTCCTAGGCACATTAGCAAGGAGCTGGATGGGAAGTGGAGCAGCCGGGACTCGCACCCGTGCTGTATGGGCAGCCTGACCTGTGCATCCCAGTGCCCATCCCCCGAGTCAGGTGTGCGGAAAGTCCCACGGTGGTGTCAGTCATTGCTGAAAACGTTCAGATTCAAGGACACTTCAGATTTTTGGATTAAGGATGCTTAAAATAGTCATGATTTAGTTTTTTTTTTCTGCCTACTTCTCCTTTCTCAACTTGTCTTTATGGGCCTTGAAGTCTTTTATGAACCATGCTAAAAAAAAAAATGTACACATAACGCCCTCAAACCGGCTCAGTTCTGAGCACTCCCGGCTCTGCCTCTCCGCTCCCCACTTGGACTTTGTCGGCTGTCTGGGGGCCCCCCTGCCGGTTTCTCCAGTACCTGTCTCCCTGCCGTCTGTGCACTTGTGTAATCGTGATCAAACTAACAGTTATGCTTATCGAGGGCTCACTTGGTGCAGGACGTTTGAGGCACCGAGCCAAGTGCTTCCATTTTGTCAGCCCTTTAACCCCCATCATGAGTCGGTTGGATCCAGTTAGCTCTTTCACAGGTGAGTGCATGAGACGTTGAGAGCTCGGGTAACTGCCAGGGGCACAGTTTGAAGTGGAGCCAGCACTTGAGTCCAGATCTGTGTCCGGGATGCGAGTCCACAAGCTGAGGACTGGTCCAAGCCAGGAGCTTCTTCCAGGTCTCCCACGTGGCTGCAGGGGCCCAAGCACTCGGGCCATCTTCTGCTGGTGCAGGTGCATTAGCACGGGGATGGATCCAAAGTGGCGTGGCCGGGGCAAGAACCCGTGCTCCTATGGTATGCCTGCGTCACAGGCAGCGCCAGACCCCTGCTGTGTGTGTGGTCAGTCATGTGTACATCCCAGATTAATAACCTTGTGATGAAGATAACTTTTAGCAGCTGGTAGCCATGGGGAACGCCATCTCTTGATCCAAACAGCACTCTCCAGCCAGCGGGCCAGCAGAATGCCGAAGGGAACGCCCAGTTGTCCGGAAGTCAGCAGAAGTGCTAGGATCGGGCGAATCTGAGAGTTGGCGTAAGACCCTTTGGCGGCAGACAGTGGTGCCTGAGAATATTTGGGACTCTTAACTCCACCCTTTCCACTGCTGCTCTGCGTAACCGGTGTTTCTAGTCCCCACCGCGGCCTCAGGGAAGGCCTTTGTGGGCTCTGATTCCGTGGGCATCTCGTTGGGTAACCAGCGCACCGCAGTGTGGTGACTAAGGACGAGAGGAGAAGAGCTGCCGAGGAGGAGGTGGCTGCCTGTGGGCTTCGGCCTGGCTGGCAGCGCTGCGTACCCTCTCAGCCCAAAGCCTTTCTGCTCAGTGCCTAAGGCCTCTGTGTTGCTGCTTCCAGGTTGCGGGCAGAATCCAGTCCGACAAGCCAGTGTGGGTGCAGGCATCCCCTACTCCGTCCCGGCCTGGAGCTGCCAGATGATCTGTGGCTCCGGCCTGAAAGCTGTGTGCCTCGCCGCGCAGTCGATAGCCATAGGGGACTCCAGCATCGTGGTGGCAGGCGGCATGGAGAACATGAGCAAGGTACGGCCTCGGACGACACGGCCCCGGTGACCTCACTGACGTAGGACCAGACGCATCTCGGTGACCTCACTGACGGGCTCCTGTCCCTGCTCGGCAGAGCCGGAGCCACACAGTTAATGAATAAGCAACCTGGGTTCAACCTTGACCGCTACCTCCATGCTAATCATTCTTCAGATTGGTTGGGAAATCCTAATTGAGGAAAAATCCTCCCTGCCCGTGTGAGTGGAACAGAGTGCACAGTTCTTAAGCTGTGCTCACGAGGCATGTGATGTCCAAGCCCCAACAAGAGGGTGCTTCCAGAAGTCAATGGAGGGCACCAGAGCTGTGGCTCCAGCCTCCCGTGTTCCTGGGATCAGGGCGCAGCTCTGCTTACAATGCAGCTTCCTGCTAATGGCCCAGGAGGCACCAGACGATGACCCAAGTCATCGCCACCCACGTTGGAGACCCAGATGAGGCTCCTGGTTCCTGGCTTCGGCCTGACCCAGCCCCAGCTATTGCGGGCATTTGGAGAATGAACCAGGGTGTGGCAGATCTCTGTCTCTCCCTCTCTCTCTGACACTCCTCCTCTCAAATAAATACATACGTAAAAGCACAGGCCGTCTGCCAGTGTCTGCTTTAGCAGCATTCAAGCCCAGGCCTCCATAACTGCAGGTTACCTTAACTGCCAGGCCAGATGTCTGCCCCTATACACACTCCTGAAGTACCCGCTTACTGGTCAGCTGCCATCCTTGGTGACAGAGGGAGAGAGACAGATCTTCCATCCCCTGGTGCACTCCCCAAATGGCCACAGCAGCCGGGGCTGGGCCAGGCTGAAGCCGGGAGCCTGGAGCGTCATCTGGGTCTCCCACCTGGGTTGCATGGGCCGTCTCCTGCTTTCCCAGGTACGTTAGCCAGGAGCTGGATCCAAGAGCAGTCAGGACCGAAGGTGGCGCTCGTGGGATGCCTGTGTGGCCGGGGCGGCCTGACCCGCTGCACCGCCACGCCGCCTCCCCAGGACAGGAGTGATCACCGTCACGCCTCAGCTGCGTTTATTTCTCGTTCCCAGGCGCCACACTTGGTTCACCTGAGGACAGGAGTGCGGGTTGGGGAGACAGCGCTCGCTGACAGCATACTCTGTGACGGCCTTACCGACGCCTTTCACAACTACCACATGGGCGTTACGGGTGAGCACTCCCAGAGGGTCGACAACCTCGCACGCGACTGCCCCGTGGGTGCACTGCTCCTCACGGGCAGATTCCCCCTGCTGGAGGATGAAGTCCCTCTGGTGAACTGCGGTGTGGCGAGCCAGTATCTCCCCCGACCGTGTGCCTCCCTGATCAGCACAGCACTTAGAAGGGGGGTCCCTCGGAGTTCTGCAGCAGCCCCCATAAAGAGGGTTCTGAGCAGAGGCCAGCCAGTACTGCTGGGCCCTCACTGTGCGATCTGCGCCGTACAACTGGGTCGAGTCACCCGTGTACGAGGCCCTGTGGTCTAGGTTTCCTGCAAAGTAAGTGGGAAGTTGTCAGAAGAGCTCGTGTCCGTGTGAGACTTCGAGTTAAAGAAGCAGACCCGAGAGGTGGAGCACCTTGCCCAGACGCGTGCAGTGTGGCTCTGGCTCGTGAGTGAGGCAGGAAAAAGGTATTGAGACGGGCAGGACTTCACCAGCAGGAAGTGCGGGCAGAGAGGGGAGGCCTGGCGGTGTGGGCGACGAGTGGGCCGCAGCAGGCCAGGCCGAAGGGCAGGGCGGACCCTGGGAGCTGTGTGCCGGCCAGGGGCTTGTCACAGCGTCAGGTCAGTTTCTCAGGTGTGGTACTCGGGCCTCCCGCCACCAAGGGTTGTAGATTCAGGCCCTCAGTCTTGTCCAAGCTGTGTCCCCACCAAAATGTGCTTGTTAACCCCTAACCGGAAGCCGCTCAGCACGAGACTGCGTTTGGAGACAGGGCCTCTAAGGACGCTGAGTGGACAGCGAGGCCGTGACGGTGGGCCGCAGCCCAGTCTGAAAGGTGTGTGTGAGAGGAGGCGGCCGAGTCAGGCTCCAGGCATGAGCACACGCAGGCACAGGGAGGGGGCGGCCGTCTGCAGGCCAAGGAGGCGCTGACCGAGGGATCGCCCAGGCTCGTGCCACTCACCAGCACTCCCCCTGGGGCACGCTACGCTGGTGCAAACAGCCAGAGAAGCAGGGCCTGCTGGGACGTCTGGAGTCAGCGGGACAGGGGACAGGGGAAGAGGGAGCCACCAAGAAGAGGAGCTCCGGAAGTCTGTCCGAGACCCCCGAGGTCTTGGTCAGGTACAGCGGGGCACGTGCAGCCCACACCCACCTGGCCTGGTGAACAGGGCTAGGGAACCGCACCGGGTGGAGACTGAAGAGCTTGCCGGAGACTCGGGAGCTCTGAACATATGACAGGAACACATCGTAGTCCATCGAGAACCACTTAGAACATGCGAAGTTATGGTCCTACTGCAATCCCATCCTTTAAAAAAAAAAATGTTTATTTGAAAGGCAGAGTTTGAAAGAAGGAGACGTCAGATTTTGGTTCCATCCGCTGGTTCACGCCCCAGATGGCCTTGGTGCCAGGGCTGTGCCAGGCAGCGCAGCCGTGTGCACTCGCAGCCTCTGGGCACGAGAACTCTGGAGTGATGCGAGTTACATATGTGTGCTAGACAGTGCATCCGTGGGTCAGCTCGCTGAGATGTATGCACTTAGGATTTTTATATTTCACTCTGTTTCTTAGTTTGCTTTTCCCAGTGGTATAGGTTAGCAAATTCTGAATGTGTGTACATGCTGGGTTTGAGCAAATGAGGACAGAAAGCAGGGGTCGCTGCTGTAGAAGAGGCCCATGGAGAGGGCTACATGGGGACGAGACTGCACAAGACACCAGTGTCATTCAGGGTGCCATGATGCGTGTGTGTGGCAGAGCGTCAGGTTCCCACGAGCGCTGCACTCTGACAGCCCCAGGAAAAGGAGCGAGGCCTAGTGCTGATTCATGCACGCAGAGGAGTCATGAATGCAGGCTAGAACTGCTGAGCAAAATCGTTAAGATATTTCCAGAATCTCCAACTCACTCACCACAACGTACTGAGTAGTTCTGAGTGGGAAACAGTGAGTTTACGGCAGTGTAGACGGGAGGATGCCACTTGAACCCAGTGAGCCCAGGTGTCCCGAGGGTCACTCACCTGGCCTCCAGCACCTCTCACCTGGAGAAACCCTGAGACAGAGCCAAACTGGCGGATTACAAAAGCATTGGCCCTTGCTCTTCCAAAAACGAGCCGCAGGGTTGTGAAGGTCGCCGCCCGCCCCGCACTGGATCCTGGCCTGTGAGGACTTTACTGGGCAGGAGAAATTTGGATTCGATGATAGTACTGAGACGTAGGAGTGGACGGGGGTTGTATCTCCAACCTTCTGTCAAGTGGGGAAGAAAGTGGGGAAGCAAGTGGGGCAGCCGGACGTGCCCGACCGGGGCCAGCACTGCGGTGGTCAAAGAACCCTCCCGGCGGTGGGGGCGAGCAAGCAGAGCCAGGCTCGCTGAGCACGCGGGAGCCTGGTAAAGGGTCTGCCCGTTCAGTCACACCGGAGAGGAGGGAGAGCAGCTTCGTGCCTGCCGTGCCCAGGCCCCCTCTGCGTCCAGCAAGACCCCGCCCAGCAGTGCCCTCCGCCCCAGCAGCTGTGTGCTGCTGCCAGGAGCCGCTTCAGGACATTGTGTTGTTCTCCTTTCCCAGCTGAAAATGTAGCCAAACAATGGCAGGTGAGTCGAGAGGACCAGGACAAGGTCGCCGTGCTGTCCCAGAACAGGACGGAGAACGCGCAGAAGGCCGGCCACTTCGACAAAGAGATCGTGCCCGTCGTGGTGTCTTCCAGGAAAGGTGGGCGGTTTGCGAGCGGCCTCGCGGTCAGGTGTCTCAGGTTGCTTATCTTGGCCTGGTTCCGCCTGTTAGCTCACGCTGTGTGCACAGGGCGTGACCTCTCAGCCCACACTGTGTGCACAGCGGCTGTTGGCAGAAACCGGAGTGATGGGAGGCAGCAGTGCCCTGTTCCCCGCCCGGGCTGACCCTCCGAAGGGCACAGCCTCCTTCCTGCGGCTGTGTGCACCTCCCAGCCACACTTCCAAAGGGGGGTCTTCTGGGGGCACTCGACACTTGCCTGTAGCTACTTTGCTCAGAGAGGGCTATGGAAAGTTCTCATCAACAAACATGAGTAGAGGCAGAGCTCCCCCGCATGACTGCAACAGGCTGGCTTGGGCCAGAGTGACGCCAGGAGCTGCGGACTCCTCTAGGTCTCCCGTGGGACAGCAGGAACCCACGTAACTGAGCCATCCTCTGCCGCCGCCCAGTGTGCCCACCGGGAGGCTGGCATGGGAGCGGGGCCAGGCCTGCAACCCAGCTCTTTGGTCTAGGTGTCGAAGCAGATCCGCACCCGCGAGGAGTTCATGCCCTCCTCTCGTCCCCAGGCTCTCTGCCCCGCATCTTAGCAAACCACCCGTTTCCCGGCCTCTGCGCCCTGTGCCGATGCTGGGTGGGTGGGTCTCTTTTCAGGACCTACTGAGGTGAAAACGGATGAGTTCCCTCGCCACGGCAGTAACTTAGAGGCCGTGTCCAAGCTGAAGCCGTACTTTCTGACCGACGGAACAGGCACCGTCACGCCAGCGAACGCTTCAGGTGAGGCTTCCGGGGAACACGGGGCTGTCCCATCATCTAGCTGTTATTTGAAAGGCAGAGTGATGGGGAAAGAGGGACATTCTGCTGGCTCAGTCCCCAGATGGCTGCCATCATGGGGGCTTCGTCAGGCCAAAGCTAGAACCCAGGATTCCAGTCTCCCACGTGGGGGCAGGGCATCCGAGCACTTGACCCCCCTTCTGCTTTCCCAGGCAGATCGGAAGTGGAGCGAGCTGGTGTCCATGTGGGCTGTGGGTGTCACAAGCTGCAGTGACCTGCTAGGACACACCAGCCACTGCACCTCTCTTAAATTCTTTTAGCTGTCACACAAATGTAAAACGTTTATACTTTCCCAGTACCCAAAAGTGCCAGTATTTCCGTGTGAGGCCTGCCTTTCGTAACTCTCCGCCCTTCTACCTGGTGGCGATGTCATTACTGTCCCACGGTCAGCTGTGCAGATGGGTGCGGTAGCGGATGTCTTCTGAAACCTGGTCACTGCACCTTGCAGGGATGAACGACGGCGCGGCCGCCGTGGTGGTCATGAAGAAGTCGGAAGCTGCCCGTCGCGGGCTCGCCCCTCTAGCGCAGATAGTGTCCTGGGCACAAGCAGGCGTGGAGCCTTCCATAATGGGAACAGGGCCGATCCCAGCAATAAAGCAAGCCGTGAGTAGCCTTCCCCACCTTCTCCTCGCCTGCTGTGCAGTGAGCCCTCTGGGAGGCCGCGGTGTGGGCGCTCCCGTGGTCAGCACTCCTCTTTAAACCTCTGCTTGGTCTCCACTGCTGCTCTGGGATGCAGCTGGTCTTCCCGAGCCCGACGCACTCCCCCGTGCAGCTGTGGCAGCAGCGGCAGACCTGAGAGGGCAGGGAGGACCATCCAGGTGTGACGCGGTCTCCTGACCCAGAGCACAGCTCTGCTCACCAACTCACGGCCTGGGATTCCCAAGTGATGCTTGGATGGAACCGGCACCAAGGCGTCACTGGGCTACCTCCAAGCATCACAGCCGCGGTGTCTAAGTCCGTACGAACGTGCTGCCCCTACGCTCTCGCCCGTTCCTACGCTGTGGTTCACTGCCCTTTTCTTCAGGTTGCCAGAGCTGGCTGGTCGCTGCAGGATGTCGACATATTCGAAATCAACGAAGCCTTTGCAGCCCTGTCAGTGGCAGTTGCTAGAGAACTCGGCCTGAACCCAGAGAAGGTAAGAACAGGCTGGGAACCTGGACTAACCCAGCTTCTGTGGGCCACAGGTCCCTGGACACGCCTCCGCCTGTGTGGCTGCCAGGCTGTCCACGCACTGTGAGCAGATTATCTCCCCGTGTATCAGCCAATTGGAAATGAAGAAATGCTGGTTAAACTCCTACTGGGACTCAGTTCACTTTGTTTCTTCCCAAGGGAGAAAAAAGCCCCTTCTAACAATGTTAACATTTAATGAAGGGACGAGGGGAGTCAGAAATGGATGTAAAAAACTTTATTTCTTAGCAGCCAGGACACACGTGTTTCGGGTGCGCGGCCTAACAGACCCTTCCTTCCCTCAGATCAACATCCAAGGAGGAGCCATAGCCCTGGGGCACCCTCTCGGAGCATCCGGCTGCCGCATCCTGGTGACCCTGGTGCATGCACTGGAGAGGACCGGAGGAAGGCGCGGCGTCGCGGCCCTTTGCGTCGGGGGTGGGATGGGAATAGCCATGTGTGTTCAGAGGGGGTGAGCGGTGAGCTGTGCTCACATGCGCCTGGGCCTCGTGTGCACTAACCAACTACTAAGGACCAAAGTGAGGATGGAAACCATTTCCTACTTCACAAGAATCCGAGCAGACAACTCACTGTACTTTAATGTGTAATTTCTGAGGTACAAGACAATTGCATCTAACATTGTTATAAATAAAGGAGACATCCCGTCAGTCATCAAGGGCTCCAGAGTGAACAGCATCTTCGTAGCCTCCATGCTTATCATCTTTAGTTTCTGGATGTAACTTGATGAGGTCATCAATCCGGAGGATGGTGATCGCCGCTTCCGTGGCAAACTTCAGACTCTTTACTTTCACTATGGTCGGTTCAAACACCCCTGCCTGCTTGTTGTCCCGAGGCTTGCCATTGATCAGATCAAGGCCGATCCTGTGGTTAAAGGGGGAAAACACAGCCTGAGTTCTGGGGCAGCCTACATGCAAGGTCAGCGTCTCAGCCGTCTCGGTGTGTCTAAGCGCACCTTATGATGTCATGATAAAGCACCCAACACACTTCCCCTCCTTGTTAGGCAACGCACAAGCGCAGCAAGGCTGCCTGAACACCAGTGTAGAACCACAGGTCAGGTGACAACACTCAGGCCCGGAATCTTCTCAAGGCCCTGGAATGGCTGAAGAGGTGTCATCCACGACAAAGTTACGAACCAAACTACCACACAAAGTCTAGTCAAGGAGCAAGGGCACTCCCGTTCTTACCACTTCAGGTTTTTCCGTTCCGGGTTCACCTGCGCCTCGTTGTGAAACGCTCTTAACTTTGCAACCAGGTCAGTGGCGTCCTGGGCGGCGTTCACAGCCAGCGTGTTAGGGATGACGAGCAGCGACCTTGCGAACTCGGCGATAGCGAGCTGCTCCCGAGAGCCCTGAGACGAGACAGACAATCCCTTTTCACACAGGGAACAAGGAAAACCCGCAGCAGCGGCTCAGCGCTCAGCAAGGTGCGTTATTAAAATTTACTAAAATGCCAGAGCTGCCCACGCCACTGTGGGAAGCAAGCAGCTCCTCTTACCATGCTGGTGGCGTAGTTCTCAAGGTATATGGAGAGCGCTGCCTCGACAGCGCCCCCACCTGGAACCACAGACTTTGACTCCAGAACTCTCTTCACCACACAGAGAGCGTCGTGCAGAGAGCGCTCCATCTCGTCACACATGAAGTCGTTGGCACCGCGCAGGATGATCGATGCAGACGTACGAGCCTTTGTGCTGCGCGAGAGGAAGCACTTCTATAAAACCCGCACAGCAACGCCACACGCACCGCTGACTGAATCCTGGGTGCACGCGGCCATGTCTAGACCATGGAGCAGAGATGACTCTGTTACGTCACCTCCATTTACCATTTACAACGGCCCAGTGTTATTTTATCCCACGCGTATAACTGCTCATAGCACGGAGAGACTACAGCAGCAAATAGATGGGAAGGACATTCTACAACAAAAGCTGCACTGCTTCCTAACTTGGAAAGTAGCTTACTTTTTGATTAAGATCAGCTCGTCATCACAGATTCTCTCCTGTACCACCTCTTCTGCTTGTCCCAACATCGCAGCTTCAAAAGTCTCTTCACCTTCCAAGTTGGCCAGGGTTGACAGAATACTTGCTATTAAGAGAGTCATAAAGGTGTAAATAATGTTCATGATGACCTGGTCTTAGGTTCAGAACATTGACTTATGATAAAAGCGACCCTGTAAGGTCACGGTGTCACCGAGATGAACAGAGTAAGCTGACACATTCCCCGGTTTGCAGAGCTTCCCCAGTGCGTGAGCAACGAGCACACGCTCCTGTCTGCAGCACAAATCACTACCACGCTGTTCCTGAAGCTGCTCAGCACCAGTGCCCGACACAAACAGGCCTTCCACGGCAGGTGCTGGGCATCGGGACGCCGCCTGACGCCGCCACGAGACTTACCTCCAGAAGCTTTCGCGATGCGCTTAAGATCCCTCTTTAAAACTCTCCTAACGGCCATCGCCCCAGCGTCCACGAAGTACTTGAGACACATATCGTCGATGCCGCCGGTGGTGAGGATGACATTGGCACCAGTGGCCAGGATCTTCTGAATCCTTTCCTTGGTGATATCCGATTCTCTACAAAGGAAAGGCTTTTAGTAGCCCACAATTACCTCCTCTTTCTTAATACAGCTCTAACTTCTGCTAAGTATTCATTCACAAAATCACTCTAGATTAAATGTAAACCCTTCTTTCCCATCTACATCTAGAACTTAAACTAGTCCAGTTTTTGGAAGCTCAAGGAATGGAAAGGACTACTTGCTTCCCACAATCCCTGGCTGAGTTCCTGACTGAGAGGTGTGGTTAGGGGGACGCAGTGGGGCAGGCGTCGTGGAACGGGCACCAGGCTCCTGCCTGCGAGCCCAGCTCCGCACTGGAGATCATTCTGGGTGCTCCGCTCGCAGACCCAGCTCCCTGCTCACGCTCAGGGGAAGGCAGAGGGTGATGGTCCACACACTTGGGTCCCGACACCATGCACGGGTCTAGATGGAGTTCCTGGCTTCAGGCTGGCATAGCTCTGGCTCTTACAGGTGTTTAAGAGGTGGACAAGCACATGGAAGCCATCATTCTGCCTTTGAAATACCCCTCCCCCAGACAATACAAAGGAGCCTGCCCTCAGGATCTCTTGGAGAGAGGAATTACTAATCATTCCCCCTGCAAGTGTTAACTACTGTTGTATGCAAAGATGGACATAGGCATAAACCGGGCTAAGAAGGCCTAGAAAAGGATCCTGGGTAGACTCTGTGGAACAGACTAGAAAACGAGGAGCTTTATGGGTGAGGTGGCGGAGAAGCGGAGCATTTTCAAGGAAACCCCCTTATCAGTCAAGTCCAGTCTCAAGTGTCTGCAGAGAGGTCAGGTGTGGTGCGGAAGCTATAAGACTTGGGGCAGCAGAGGCGTGCTGCGCACTACAAACTGCACTCTGGTCACCGATGGGCCCATACCAGGGAAAACAGCTGGAACCACCCCACTGCCTCGTGACACCACAGCAGCTGTGAACGCAGCACAACACGCCGGTCCAGTGGCTGTGGGATGCTGCTCCCCACCAGCTCTTTAGGCATGCTTGCCAGGGCTAACAAGGATCATAAAGGACCCCATCACTGGGTGGGCGTCTGCTACTGCTGACTGCAGAATGCTGAGTTATGCCAAGCCTCATGCACCGTGTGCTGACACTGTTTCCCCTTGTGCCCAACTCTGCAGTTCTGTTGATCAGAGCCCTAGGCGCAATCATCTGTACCACAAATCAATACGATGTAGTCCAGGTGTGTAAAGTTAAGGCTACACCACCTAGGACCTGGTGCTGTGGCTGAACGGATTAACTGCTTTCATCTAACACTGTGCAAAATGGTGTGACTTTGCTAGAAATGTTAGAGTCCTTCAAGATATTCACACTCAGAAACTTCAGTTCAACAACACATGCTACTGCCTTAAAAATGGTTCTTAAACCAGCTCCATGACCTCAGACATAGCACTCCTTTTAGCTTATTGTCACCTAGTCCAGTAATTTATAAACCTCCTTGTCAAAGACCAAAATTATTCTCTCAACATACCTCTGTCTAATTTGGTCCAATTTTTCAGGGTCTGTAATGACCACCTGTACACCAAGCTTCATTTTCGTTTTCTGCAGGCTGAAGTCTAGGCAAGCAATTTTTGCATTGACTATTCTCTTGGGCATGCCTGTAATTGAACATAATATTCAGTTCCATTACAGTCACCATAACAGTGCTGCTTCATCAACCACGTTCACCCCAGACCCCAAGAGTCACAAAGGCGTTAATCTACATTTCACCTCAAAGACTGAATGGCCCCATATGAGCAGCATTTCCTGCCATGTGCACCCATCCCAACCAGCTGCATGTGTCCAAGTCACAGAACACGCAATGCATGCAACCCAGAAGGCCAGTGCTGTGGCGCAGGGAGCCATCAGGGCGCCAGCTCCCTGCTAACGCACCTGGGAAGGCAGCACAAGATGGCCCCTGGCTCTTAGGCCCCTGCCACCCACGTGAGAGACCCAGATGGAGTTCTTGGCTCCTGTGGCCTCTGCTCTGGCAGGTAAGCCAGCAGACGTGAGATCTCCCTCACTCCTGCCATTCAAATAAATCCACCCCACTCTCTGAGCAGACTCCACCCCTCACGCTGAGATCCCAGCACCCACTCTCTGAGCAGACCCCACCCCTTACCCTGAGATCCCACCACACAGTTGAGGGCATAGCCACTGACGAGCATGCTCTCGGTCTGGCTTCTCCCGTGGGCTTTCAGAATATTGATGGAGTTGACTGGGTAGCGAGGCTGGCCTCGTACGTCTGTATATTTAACAGCAAGCACAGCATCTACCACCATATTAGAGAAGAAATCTCCGTTTCTAAGCCAACAGTTAAGGATAACCACAAATTTGGAATGAACACAGGGCACACATGAAAATCAAAGGCAATGCGAGGAGACCCCCATTTGGTAATCTTATTTATCAAACAACCATTATTTATACCATCAAAATCCTGCAATATTACTTACCACTATCTGCAATTCAATCACTTTTGTACGTGCTTTATGTATCTTTTCACTGTAAAAATTCAGAGACGGCAACAGGCAACTCACACAGCACCGCTCACCTCTACTGCGACCTCACTTTGCACGGATACACACTACTCCATAAGAACGAGCACAGAAGTCTGAGCCTCACTGGTAACCACAAGGATACATTCCGATGATTTTGGAAGACATGGATGTCTTCGCGGCGTTAATCAGGCAATCTCTCCCGAGTTCATCCGTGTTGATAATCAGGTTTTCACTGATATAGCGCACGGCTTCCCTATTTAGTGAGGGGAGAAACACTGATCAATTCACCACCCAAGGGTTTGGTTTTATCACATTTCAGTGCATCCAACTGTCACAGGCCATCTTCTGTCCAGCCATTTCATATAGAAGGAGGGTACCAAACCCCCTCCCTCTTCAGATCATGGCAGTTTTAATCTATCCCATAAGCATAGCCACTGGAATCTATCAATCAGAGAAAACGTGGTAGTCAAATGGGAAAAACAAGATACCGGCCTCACCATGTACTTCATGCATAAATGCTAAAGTGCTAGAATGCAGCTTTCTCAAACTGAAATTTAGTCATAAAGAAAAAAAATTAGCCACTAGCCAAAACGTTAACAGACAGCCTGTTTATCGGTACATCAAATACATTTTTCTAGGGCCTGGATGATGCTGGCATTCCATATGGGTGCAAGAGACCCAGCTGCTCCATGTGGACCCACCTGCCTGCTGGTGAGCCTGGGAAAAGGATTTGGGGCCCTGCACCAACGCGGGGGACCTGGTAGAAAGCCCTGGCTTTGGCCTGGCACAGCGCTGGTCACTGCGGCTATCTGGGGAGTGAACCAGCGGATGGAAGCTGTCTCTCCCCCTCCCCTTAACTCTACCGTCCAAATCAGTATTTCAGAAAATGTCATTTCCTCTGAACGTAAACAATCTTACTTGCAAGCAAGCCGGTAGCCACTGATAACGGAAGTGGGGTGAATCTTCTGCTTGACCAGCTCGTCGGCGTTCTTCAGCAGTTCCGCTGCAATGATGACCTGTTGAGAAGACGCACAGGGCCCTGACCACACGCATCGGTGTCTGCCACCACCAATGCATCAGCCAGACCGGGCGGTGATGCCGGGGAATCCACAGCTGGTTCCTAGAAGCCGGACAGGAACCGCGAGTGCCTGGACAGAGGAGGCTGCCAAGGGTTCTGGCTGGCCAGAGTCCCGCAGGGCACAGCACGGGACGCACCCACCATCTTCAGAGACCAAGTGCTCAGCAGGAACCGAAAACCTGCCATCTACACTTCCAGGGATTCGTGCTGCCGTGGGCCGTGTGGCCCTTTGTGCTTAACCATTCTGGTGAGAAACACCGAGTCATTTTCAATAAATAAAAGAATTAAATCTTGCCTGCTTCTTGGGGGCAATCGTATGGAAGCCATATTAAGCAGGTTGCGGGGACAAAGCCCACCGATGCCTGAGAGGAGTGGCCGACGTCCCACCTAGTGACACCCCCCAGCACTCTGACCTGGTCAGAGTTAACCCCGTCCTCCCCAAGCCCTGTCTACAGCTCGGCAGCCCCACGACAAGCCCACTCTGCGGTCAGCGCGTCCTCACCGCCCCATGGCGAACGCGCCAGCCGGGCCGCCCACCTACCACGGAGGTGGTCCCGTCTCCAACTTCCTTGTCCTGCAGGTCGGCCAGCTCGCACAGCACTTTGGCGGCGGGATGCTCCACCTCCAGCAGCTTCAGGATGGTGGCCCCGTCGTTCGTGATGGTCACGTCCTTGGGAAGCCGCGGCCACACCGTCACCCCCCGCCCCTGCCGCGCGGACACCCCGCCCAGGGCGGACCAGGCGGCGTCCCGCGGAGCCCCCCGCCCACCGCGGGGCACTTACGCCGATGTCGTCCACCAGCATCTTGTCCAGGCCCACCGGGCCCAGCGAGCTTTTCACGATATTCGCGATCGAAGCCGCGGCCATCACTGCGCGCAACGGGACGCCACGTGCGGTCAGGAGACCCAGCCTCCGCGGTCGAGGCCCGGCGGGCGAGACCCCCGCCCGCGGACCCCCGCGACCCCACGCCCACGAGCCCAGGGTCGCCGCGCGGACTCCCGGCCGGCCCGAGCCCCGGCCCGAACGAAAGGGCGGCCGGGCACGTGTCCGCCGCCCCGCGTCCCAGGCCCCTCGTCCGGGCGGCGAGAGCGGCCGCTGGGGCGGAGGCCGCCCGCCACGCCAGGCCTTACCGTTCTGGGAGCGGATCGCCTCCCCGGTGCTGCGGTCCCCGAACACAGACAAGGGCCCCTCCATCTTCGCGGCAGGCGCGCGTCGACTTCGCTCAGACCGCCGACAACCGGGCTGTCGGTAGCGACGTCGGGCGGCGGCGTGCACAGGGCCCGAGCGACGCCGCGAGGGCTGCTGGGAAACACCGCCTCGCCGCCCCCCAACGCCCCCGGCCCGGCCGCGAGGCACGGCGGGAAACTAGGAAGAGGCGGGGAAAGAGGGACGGGCACGCGAGCGCGCCGGAAGTGAGGTCACACACGGGGGCGGGCTCCGTAGCTTTGTCCAATTAAAGAGCAGGTAAGAAGGGCGCGAAAGCGGAGACCGGAAGTCAGGCTCGTGGACTGTCGGAGGAAAAGGAAGCGCTCGGCTGCACCTCTTGCCGGGCAAGGTTGCGCAGGCGCACTTGGACATTCTAGTGCCTTCTAGAAAATGTGATCGGGAGGGCGGGGCTGTAATAGGTGGGCAAGCCCCTAAGGGCAGGAGTTCTGAGCGAGTCTCGCCTTGGGACGGTTTCCGCTCCTTTACTACGTAAACACTCGCGGAGCATGAGGCGAACCGGCCAGGTTTTCATCCGGGTCTTGAGCCTGGGTGAGAAAGGCACGGTTTTTCTGTGGGCCGGCGGAGAAAATGTCCATTTCGGGGAACAGCCTTTAGAGGAGGAAACGATCTTGTGCCCATTCTCTGTTTCCAGTCGCACGTGCGCAGCCCACAGCGACAGGCTCCCCGCAAGTAGCGTGACAGCGCCCCCGGGGCGGGGCCTGTGGCCTCCAGGGCCCGCGTGCGTCCCGACGTAGGCTGTGATTGGCCAATCGGGGATAACAGACAGCCCCCTTGGCCACTCAGCGGCCAGGGGCTTGTTGGTTCCGGGTCCGCCGAGTTACTGACCTCCGGCTAGCATGGCTGCGGCCGGACAGTCGCTGAGGTCCCGGTGAGGAGGAGGCCTGCGCGGTCGGCAGCGTTGCCCGAGATCCGCTCCGCGATGGCCCTTCGGTCGCGGCTCCGGGAGGTGGTGTGGGTCAGCAGGAGCCCCGGTAATTGGCGTCGCCCCGTCCCTCCCTCCGTCCCCACCGCAGAGCATGGCGGCCGGGGCCGAGCTGTCCAGGGCCGGGGCGGGAGCGCGGGGCGGCTGCCGCTCTGAGCCGCGGGGTCGCTTGCGTTTCTCAGGGTGCGGGCTGGCGGCCCTCTCGACGGGGTCCGCGCCCGCGGCGAAGCCTGGAGCGGACCCGCAGGAGAACGAGGCCGTGGCCCCGGAGTTCGCCAACCGCAACCCCCGCAACCTGGAGCTCCTGGCTGTGGCGCGGAAGGAGCGGGGCTGGGGCACAGTGTGGCCCTCGCGCGAGTTCTGGCACAGGTAACCCGCGGGCTGTGGCGCGCGTGGGACGGGGTCCGGGGAGCGCACGGGGCCATCGGCGGCAAAGGGGCGGGTAGGCGGGAGTGGGGACCTGGGGTTAAAGTTCGGGCCTGAATGTTTGCTGTAATAAGGCCATTTTGGCTGCAGCAGGGAGAGTCCATGTTTTAGCGTATGGCGCGGGATACTCCGGGTGTTCGGCAGGTTGATCATGTTCGTGTACTTGATAAGCGCACCAGAGAGACGGGGCTCGAACCAGCGCTCCGACACGGGCTGACCCGGCTGCCACAGCCCAGAACGAGTCTTCCGCTCACTGTGCTCCCCTGCGATGCCCGGGGTAGGCCAGGCCAGAGCCGGGAGCCTGCAGCTCTAACGTGAGTCCTTGTGAGTGCAGGGACCTGAGGCCGCGGGAGCTGCCCAGAGCGGGGACTTGACCAGGTCTGTGTGGTGCAGGTGCCTGACTCCTGCCCCGGAGAGCAGATTCTTAGGAGAAGTGTGTTAGTGCAGACGTGAGATGCTTGGTTACCGAGGTCGCTGATTCGACAGCAAAGCAGGTAAAGCCGCTGCCTGCACTGCCACATCCAGTGTGGACGCCAGTTCAAGTCCCGGCTGCTCCACTTCTGATCCGGCTCCCTGCCAATACACCTGGGAGAGCAACAGAGGACGGCTCAAGTGCTTGGGCCCTGCCACCCACATGGGAGACCCGTAAGATGCTCCTGGCTTTGGGCTGTCCCAGCCCTGGCCACCATTTGGGAAATAACCCAATGGATAGAAGACATCTCTCTCTCTCTCTCTCTCCCCCTCCCTCCCTCCTCCCCTGCCCCCCTCCCCATGACTCCACTTTTCAAATAAATGAATCTTAAAAAAAAAAAATAAAATAGTTGGTTAACAGTTTTTGTTTGCCAGGAACTAAGCTAGTATTTTATACGTATTTTCTCATGTAATCTTTAAAACTACATTGAGAAACAGATGCAGTAGTCGTCCCCATTTTACAGGAGCAGGGAACTTAGGGAGACAGATTAGTAAGTGGCAGAGCTAAGAGTCAGCTTTTTTTTTTTTTTTTTTTTTTTTGACAGGCAGAGTTAGACAGTGAGAGAGAGAGACAGAGAGAAAGGTCTTCCTCCTGTTGGTTCACCCCCCAAGTGGCCACTATGGCCGGCGCATTGCAGCCTGCGCTGCGCTGATCCAAAGCCAGGAGCCAGGTTCTTCCTCCTGGTCTCCCATGGGGTGCAGGGCCCAAACACTTGGGCCATCCTCCACTGCCCTCCCAAGCCACAGCAGAGAGCTGGCCTGGAAGAGGGGCAACCGGGACAGAACCGGCACCCCAACCGGGACTAGAACCCGGGGTGCCGGTGCCGCAGGTGGAGGATTAGCCCAGTGAGCCGCGGCGCCAGCCTCAGCCAGGACACTGAGTTATCACTGCCATGCTGCAGCTGTGGGCTGTATTTGCTGCTTACCTGCTTGGTGGGAACTGTGAGCGTGCGTGTGCGTGCATGTGTGTGTGTAAGATGTATATGAAAGTTAGAGAGACAGACAGAGCTTCTATCAGCTGGCTCACTCCCCAGGTGCTGCAATGGCCAGGGCTGAGCCAGGCTGGAGCCGAGCCAGGAGCCCCATCTGGGTCTCCCATGCAGTGGCAGGGCCCCAAGCACTTGGGCCAAAGTGGAGCAGCCGGGACATAAAGTGGCACCCACATGGGATGCCAGCATTGCAGGCACGAAAATAAAGCATCTCTTAACGAGTATACAGAGTTACAAGGACAAATTAAAAATCCTAGCTGCGTGTTGTGTTTATTTAACAAACACAGGACCTATATCACTTACTAGGCATTGTGCTGGCTGAAGGAGGCGGACACAGTGAAAGTTCTCTTTGTCACCAAAAGCCCTGAGTCTCATCGTAGTGGACGGGGACGATCAGTGTCACAGTCGCTGTGATATGTTTGCACATAGAGTTGGGAGGGGGTGAAAGAAAGGGAATAGGCAGTTCAATTTAGAGATAATTTGGAACTTAAGTCTGAAAATCTTTTGAAACTCCCAACTTGAGATCTTCACTCATTATGCGGATCGTTTAAATGACTAGACTAGACGTAGGTAGCCGCTCTCCGCCCCCACCCCCGCCCCCACCCCCCGCCCCCACCCCGTCAGCCCTATTTATAACTGTAAAGAGACTTTTGGAAAATCATAGGAAATGACCTCAGAGATAACGCCTCCTGACCTCTTCAGTGAACAAGTGATTTGAGACAAGGGTCAGTAAACTGGCCTCTGGGCGGCAGCCCGCTTCAGCTTACGAGTTAGATTGTTTTCAGAGTCGGTGTGTGGCACAGCAGGTGAAGCCTTGTGGCGTCCTCATCCCATCTCAAAGTGCTGCTGCACACCCGCCGGCCCTGCTGAGCCAGCCCTGCTGACACGCTGGGATGGCTGGAGGACGGACTGAGCCTGTGGCCCCGCCAGCCTTCTGGGAGACGTGCCTGGAGTTCCTGGCTCCTGGCTTCAGCCTGGCCCCCCTCTGGCTGTTGCAGCCATTTGGGTAGTGAACCAACAGATGGAAGACCCCTCTCTCTGTCACTTGGCCTTTAGAATAAAGAAAGAAAGAAATCTTGTTTAAAAAATGTTTTTGCGGCCGGCGCCGCGCCTCACTAGGCTAATCCTCCGCCTTGCAGCGCCGGCACACCGGGTTCTAGTCCCGGTTGGGGCGCCGGATTCTGTCCCGGTTGCCCCTCTTCCAGGCCAGCTCTCTGCTGTGGCCCGGGAGTGCAGTGGAGGATGGCCCAGGTGCTTGGGCCCTGCACCCGCATGGGAGACCAGGAGAAGCACCTGGCACCTGGCTCCTGCCATCGGATGAGCGCGGTGTGCCGGCCGCAGCGCGCCGGCTGCGGCGGCCATTGGAGGGCGAACCAACAGCAAAGGAAGACCTTTCTCTCTGTCTCTCTCATTGTCCACTCTGCCTGTCAAAATAAATAAATAAGTAAAAATAAAAATAAATGTTTTTGCATTTTTAAAAAGGTTAAACGCTATTTGGTAACATGAAAATGGACTGGAATTCAGTTCTCATTGTCGGCAAGGAACGTTTGCTGGAGCGCCGCCGTGCGCGTCGCCATGTCTGGCTGCTGGAGCACCGCAGTGGCTTGAGCAGTTCTGACAGACTGGGCCCCAAAGCCTGAAGCAGCTGCTGTCTGCAGCTTTGTAGGAAAAGGTTGTTGATCCAGGTTAACAGACTGATTTTTATTTCATTTGCTAGAACTATCAGCAAAATTAAAAGTAGAACCCATATTTCTAAATCTAATGTTTTCTATTTTGCATTAAAAATCTTAGAGTCTTTTAATTTGAATGTTTTCTTGAACTCAAGTTTAATTTAAAAGAAGATTCATTAAAAATCTACTTGGAAGGCAGAGAGCGACCTCTTCCATCTGCTCTTTCTTTCCCCAGATGCCCGTAACAGCCTGGGCCGGGCCAGACCCAGACCAGGAGCCTGCCCAGCTCTGGGTTCCAATTAACTGACTCCCTGTTGAGGATTACCTTTTATGATTAGAGTTTTGCTATGAATGGGCTTGTCCATGCTTTTTATCAGTGAGGTTGAACGTATTTTCATGAGTTCAAGAGTTATTAATATTTTTCTGCCTGTTAAATTATTGGTCATTTTCTTATTTTGCATGGGAAGCTTTTTATGTATTATGGAAATTGGTGCTTTTTTCCCATTCTATTTTTTTAAGTTTTATTTATTTACTTGAAAGAGTTACACAGAGAAGGAGAGGCGGGGGGCAGGGGTCTTCCATCCGCTGGTTCACTCCCCAGATGGCCACAATGGCTGGAGCTGCACCAATCCGAAACCAGGTGCTTCTTCCAGGTCTCCCACACAGGTGCAGGGGCCCAAGGACGTAGACTATCTTCTGCTGCTTTCCCAGGCCATAGCACAGAGCTGGATCAGAAGTGGAGCAGCTGGGACTCGAACCGGCACCCATTTGGGATGCTGGCACTGCAGGCCACGGCTTTACCCACTCTGCCACAGCGCCGGCCCCTCCCATTCTATTTGAAAGGCAGAGTTGCTGAGAGAGAGATCTTCCACCCACTGATTTACTCCCCAAATGCCTGCAGCACCAGGACTGGGCCAGGCTGCAGCCATTGGCCCAGAACTCCACCTGGGTCTTTCATGTGGGTGGCAGGACTCGCCTGAGCCGGCATCCGCTGCCTCTCAGGATGTGAGTTGGCAGGAAGCTGGCTTGGAAGCAGAGTAGTCTGGATGCAGTCTGATACTCCCACTGGGGCCGTGCGTCCCAGACGGCGGCATGAGCCACTGGGGCTGTGCGTCCCAGACGGCGGCATGAGCCACTGCGCCAGGAGCCCACCCATCCCCTTTACTTACAGGGTGAGATTCTTCATTGTTCAGGTTAGTTACTTGAGACATGTACTGGTCACTCTCCAAATGCCTCCAGCAGCCAGGGCTGGGCCAGACCCGAGCTTGAGGTGCTCCAGGTCTTCCGCATGGGGCCGGGAGCCCCGTTATTTGAGCCGTCTCTGCCACCTCCCAAGCCCTGCGTCAGAAGGAAGCTGGGGTCAAAGGCAGAACTGAACCCAGGCACTGACTGTGAGGCTGAAGGCCCAGTTCTTGGTGCTTGTCCTCTGGTTTCATTTTACTGTTCTTTTACCATGCACAAGGTTCTGTCCAGCTTTGCTTTGTTAAAAAGCAGTATGATGCAATTTGATTTTTTTTTAAGAAAATATTTATTTATTTGAAAGAATTACAGAGAGGGGGAGAGACAGAGAGCGGTATCTTCTCTCTGCTGGTTTACTTCCCAAATGGCCGCTCTGTAAGACTGGGCCAGGCTGAAGCCAGGAGCTCCTCCTGGTCTCCCAGTGGGTGCAGGGGCCCAAGCACTCGGTCATCCTCCTCTGCTTTCCCAGGCCATAGCAGAGAGCTGGATCAGAAGTGGAGCAGCCAGAACGTGAACCAGTGCCCGCATAGGATGCTGGTGCCGCAGACGCTGGCCTACCTCCCTGTACCACAGCACCGGCCTCTGGTGTACATCTAAGTAGGTTTACCCGCCTAGAAAGCGCCAGGAGTCCCCCGTGTTTTCTTCTAGTACTCTTCGGTTTGTGCATTTAGGTCTTCGTCCCTTCTTATGTTTACTCTGGTGTTAGTGAAGTAGATTCAGCCGGCAGCTTAGCTTTGCCTCTTCCAGGTTCTCCTTTGAAGTAGGCGTGAAAGTAAATCAACCTGAGCTCTTCAGGATTACCCAGTTTCTCCTTTCTCAGTCAGCAGACGCTGGATCCTGAGAAATGCCCGGCGTGCATCCCCGCGAGGCAGTTGCGTGGGCGTGCCTCCGCGCCGGGGGTTGTGTGGGCAGTGGTCGGGCCTCCACACCGGGGGGTTGTGTGGGCGGTGGTCGGGCCTCCACACCGGGGGTTGTGTGGGCAGTGGTCGGGCCTCCACACCGGGGGTTGTGTGGGCAGTGGTCGGGCCTCCACACCGGGGGTTGTGTGGGCAGTGGTCGGGCCTCCGCGCCGGGGGTTGCGTGGGCAGTGGTCGGGCCTCCGCCGGGGGGTTGTGTGGGCGTGCCTCCGTGCTGGGGGTTGTGTGGGCAGTGGTCGGGCCTCCGCGCCGGGGGTTGTGTGGGCAGTGGTCGGGCCTCCACACCGGGGGTTGTGTGGGCGGTTTCGGGCGCCGGGCGGCGCTGGTGGCCGGGTGGGTCCGTCAGGCGCTCTCCTCCCCCGCAGGTTGCGCGTGGTAAGGACCCAGCACCACGTGGAAGCGCTCGTGGAGCATGGCAGCGGCCAGGTTGTGGTTTCGGCGTCCACTCGTGAGTGGGCTATTAAAAAGCACCTGTACAGGACCAGGAACGTGGTGGCCTGTGAGAGCCTCGGCCGGGTGCTGGCACAGAGGTGCTTAGAAGCAGGCATCAACTTCATGGTCTACCAGCCCACCCCCTGGGAGGCGGCCTCGGACTCGGTATCTGGTTTTCATGTTTTTACTTAAAAGATATTGTTAATTTCTTATGTGTTTTATGTATTTGAAAGAGTTAGATCTTCCATCTGCTGGTTCACTCCCTAGTCGGCTGCAAAGGCCAGGACTGGACCAGGCCACATGCACGAGCCAGGAGCTGCATCCTGGTCCCCACGTGGTGCTGCTTCCCCAGGCCACCAGCAGGGAGCTGGATCGGAAGTGGACCACTGCCCACGTGGGATGCCTGCATCTGAGTGGCGGCTCCACCCATGAGGCCACAATGCCGGCCCCTATGTTAACTCCTGACCTTAGACACATACTGACAGTTTGAATGTGCCAAGTGCTTCCCTGTCACTCACAGTGGTCCCTAGGGGAGGCCCTGGTGTTCCCACTCCAGTGCATACCTGGAGGCTGAGTTGGGCAGCAGCCTGTGGGTTCAGGCCCAGGTGACTGATGTGGCCACACTGTCCCTGGAGTAGTTACAGTGCTGACCCCCACAGCTCTGCCTCCCCTTTTTGTTACTTAATGTCCCTTGTAAGATCTTGCTGGCAAACCAGGGTAGACTGGGAAGAACAAATCGGTTGCTTCTTCCCTTTTTTTTTTTTTAAAGATTGATTTATTATTTGAAAAGCAGAGTTAGGCAGAGGCACAAAGAGAAGTCTTCCATCTGCTGGTTCACTCCCCAGATGGCTGCAGTGGCCGGAGCTGTGCTGATCTGAAGCCAGGAGCTTCTGGGTCTCCCACGTGGATGGGGGCCTGAGGACTTGGGCTATCTTTCATTGCTTTCCCAGGCTGTGGCAGAGAGCTGGATCGGAAGTGGAGCAGCTGGGACTCAAACCGGCCTCCGTATGGGATGCTGGCAGTGGCCTTTCCGACTATGCCACAGCGCCAGTCCCTGTCTGTCTCTTGAGAAGTGAATTCATTTCCAGGGTACTTGTGGCGCTGACTTACTGGTTTCCTGTTTTTCCTGATCTGCCAAACCAGATGAAATGCCTGCAGAATGCCATGACGGAAGGTGGTGTGGTGCTGCAGGAACCTCGCCGGATCTATGAATGAAGCCCGAGCACCGCTGGTTTTGGGGGTGGATCCAGAACCAACAGCTGCTGCGGGCGTCAGAGGAGGCGCCCGGAGGACCCCCAGCTGGAGCCCTGCCCTGTCATGGCACAGTGGATGTCCTTGATGAAGGTCACCCTCTCCCTCGGCGTCTGGTTTCTACATCAGGGTCTTCATTCTTCCCTGTCCTGGAGATGAAGAAAAGTTAGAACTGTAATTAACTTTTGTGCAACAAAAGTTGTTTGTAAGTTACGAAATAAAAGCGTGTTAACTATTTCCGGGTCATCTGGAATTCCCTCTGCTTTCGAACTCAGGGTAGCAAGAACACAGGTGAAGTTTGCATAAAAACTCTTATTAGAGTGAGGTCCTGGTGAGTGATGGCGGTGATGTGGGGGCCGTGGGGGCAGAGGCGAAGAGGCCAGCGCTGAGCAGAGAAGCAGACCTGAAGGACAAGGGCAGTGCCGTTCAGAGCTGGGAGCGGGTGGCGTGCGCTCCGTCTGCCATGGAGGGACAGCCTTCCGCGGGCAGGGCGCTGCGGGCTGGTGGAGAGCCTGGGTGGAGGGGAAGCGTGGCAGCCCTCAGAGCAGCTGATGCGGCAGACGAAGGGGTTCACTTTCTGGCCGGCAGATGGGAGGAGTCACTCTACAGCGCGCTGCTTTCCAAAAGACAGAAGCCAGACTTGAAATTGCTCCCACCTGCTGGTGTGTTCCCCAAATGCCTGCCAGGCCCGGGTCTGACGCCAAGAGCCGGGAACTCGAGGCCAGTCTCAGGTGTGGGCCGAGGAACCAACTGCCTGAGCCGGCAGGGCCGGCAGGGCAGGAGGCTGGAGCCAGGCCCTCCCAGGTGGGCGCGGCGTCCTAACTGGTGTCTTAACCAGCAGGCTACACCACCGCACCAGATGTTTTTCATGTATCCACTCGTTTACAGTGAAATCTTGTTTTAAAAAAACAGAGCCCTTCAAAACCCAAGGATTTAGTGGTCCGCTTTTGATCAGTAAATGTCTCACTGGAGACATTTAAAAGTATGTCGCTTTAATAATTCCCACTCCTTAAAGGTGATGTGCTCCTTGGGACCGGGTTCCGGGCTGGAGTGGCTGGTTCCAGTCCCGCTCCGCCTGGTCCGGCTTCCTGCTGGGGCGCCCTCTGAGAGGCAGCAGGTGCCGGCCTAGGTGCTGGGGAGACCGCGGTGGAGTTCTGGGTTCCAGGCTTAGGCTGGCTCAGCCCTGGTTATGGCAGGCGTCTGGGGAGTGAACCAGCCGATGGAGGACCTCGCTGCCTTTCAAGTAGACGTGTAGGAAGTTCTTGCCACTAGTCGAGAGAGGACGTGAGCAAGACGTGCGCTGAGAACGGGGCGTGGGGCGTGGGGCGTGGGGCGGGGACTGGGCGCTGTCCGGGCTTTGTGCGTCCAATGCGGTGCCAGGGTCCCGCCGGCGGGGTGGGGCGGACGGGCGCGCGAGAGCTGCGGGGGAGGAGACCTCCCAAGGCCGGAGGAGCGGGACCTGCTCGCGGTCTCCTCCCACCCGGCCCCCTGCCACTCCGCGGCCCCGAACCACCTGCGGGCCCAAGGGATTGCCCTGAGCCAGGTGGTCAGGCTTCGGTCGCCGGCAACCGTCGCCGATCAAGCGCCCCGCGCGGCAGGTGCGCGGGCGGGGGCGGGCCGGCCGCGGGGCGAGCCCTTTAAGGCCAGTGCACGGCGGAAGCGTGCGGGCAGCACGTGGCTGCGCCGGCGCCTTCGGCCCAGCGGCGCGACCATGGACGTGGGCGCTGACGAGTTCGAGCAGAACCTGCCCCTGCTCCAGGAGCTGGTCCTGGGCGCCGACTTCGTGGGTAAGCGGCCGCGTTCCGAGCCTTGTCGCCAGGGCCTGCGCCTCGGTGAGGCCGGGGGTGGGAGGCGGCAGAGGCCGGACGGAGCTCCGGACCGGCTGCACCGGCTGCTTCGCGGACCCTCCCGGCGAGGGACGTTAAGCAGCGCGCCCGAGGCCTCTCCTTGTCGGCGGCGCTTCCGTGTGCCCCGGGTACAGCCAGGTGCCTTGCTCCGCTTTCGCTTCTGGACTCGCCTGGCGTCCTGAGCCCGGGCGCCGGCCACCTGTGGACTGTCGACTCTCTCGTCTGCCCGGCAGGTCTGGACATCGAGTTCACCGGCCTTCGGTCCAACCTGTCTGAACCCCATCAGATAAGGTACAGCAGCCGCTGCCTTGGGGGCCAGTGGGAGGCCGCTCACCTGCTCGGCCGGCCCCTTGCTGGCATTGGCGGGGGCTGGGGCTGGGGCCTGGCCGGAGTCCACCGCGTGCTGGCGCCCCCCCACCCCCGCGCCTGTGGAGTGAGACCCCCGTTCGTTCGCAGCCTCTTTGATCTGCCCTCCGAGTGGTACCTGAAGACACGGCGCAGTGTGCAGCAGTTCACCATCTGTCAGATCGGTGAGTTCTGCCCTCGGCTGTGTGTGTGTTTCCTCCTGGTGGAAACCGGCTCCCGTGTGTCCCCCAGGATGCTGCGTGTCGCTCTTGTGTGCTCGCTCTGCTGTTTCCTCCTGGTGGAAACCAGCTCCCGTGTGTCCCCCAGGATGCTGCGTGTCGCTCTTGTGTGCTTGCTCTGCTTTTGGCCTTGCCTGTGGGGTCAGCGTTGACCTCAGAGTGCGCAAAGTGTTAGCAGTGTTTCTGTGTCTGAATAAACTCGCCCTGAGGGACAGTCGGGTACCTGTTCCGTCTTTGAAATTTAAGAAACGAGCCGTTTGTTAAAGCCTTACGCATACAAGGTCTTAACTGTGTTTTGTCTGCGTCTTGGTTTCCTTCCTGCTCCTCCCGCGTGGGGTTTGTTGAACTTTCTAGATCGGCACACTCGGGTCTGAACATTGCAAGGTGTTCCAGGTGGTGGGCGTGCCTTCTGACCTGCTCTCCTGTCGGTCCGTGCTTTGACTGTACAGACGAGCGGGTTCACACTGCAGTAAAGTGTGATGTGTGCGGCCAGAGCCCGCGGCGAGCTGCACCAACATGGAATGTGCCCGTCGGTGCCCTCGCCATCACTGGGTATCCGATAATGCCTTAAGCTTGGCCTACTTGGTAGAGGAAAAATGATTATTCTGATTTTGTGGGTTTTTTCCCCCCCAATTTTTAACTTATTTGAGAGGCAGAGTTACAGACACAGAGGTAGAGATGGAGAGAGAGGTCTTCCAACCGCTGGTTCACTCCCCAAATGGCTGCAACAGCCAGAGCTGAGCTGATCTGAAGCCAGGAGTCAGGAGCTGCTTCTGGGTCTCCCGCATGGGTGTAGGGGCCTGAGGACTTGGGCCATCTTCTGCTGCTTTCCCAGGCCACAGCAGAGAGCTGGATGGGAAGTGGAGCAGCCAAGACTCCAACCGGTGCCCATATAGGATGCTGCTATGCCCCAGTGCTGGCGCCAATTTCATGGTTGGTTGTTTGCTTTAAAGATTTATTTATTTATTTGAAAGACACAGTTACACAGAGGAGAGGCAGAGAGAAATGTCTTCCATCTGATGGTTCACTCCCCAACTGGCCACAATGGCTGGAGCTGCGCCGATCTGGAGCCAGGAGCATCTTTGGGCCTCTCATGTGTGTGCAGGGGCCCAAGGACTTGGGCCATCTTTTGCTATCCCAGGCCACAGCAGAGAGCTGGATTGGAAGTGGAGCAGCCGGGTCTCGAACCATACGGGATGATGCCGGCGCTTCAGGCCAGGGCGTTAACCCACTGCGCCACAGCGCCAGCCCCGCCAATTTCATGTTTAATGCAAGGGTCAACAAAGATTTTCTGTAAAAGACTAAAATAGTAAATGTTAAGTTTTGCAGGCAATGTGGTTTCTGTTACAACCACTCAATCCTGAAAACCACTGATAGTTAAAGAATCAAGCTTTCGTTTACATATTAAGTAAAATTATAAAAGAATAAGCCATGGATTTTTTTCTTTGAAAAAATTTTTTTAGATTATTTGAAAGTTAGAAGAGAGGGAGAGAGAGAGAGGTCTTTCATCCCCTGGTTCACTCCCCAGTTGGCCACAATAGCTGGAGCTGAGCCCATCTGAAGCCAGGAGCTTCTTCCAGGTCTCCTGCATGGGTGCAGGGGCCCAAAGACTTGGGACATCTGCTGCTGCTGTCCCAGGCCATAGCATGAGAGCTGGGTTGGAAACGGAGCAGCTGGGATGCAAACCGGCGGCCATATGGGATGCCAGTAGTGCAGGCTGCGGCTTTACCTGCTACGCCACAGCGCCGGCCCCTGGATTAGGTTTTATTGATCCTGCTTTTACTATAAATGGTGCTGAGTGTGTGTTCTCTATCCTTGTTCTTTGGTGCTCTTCTGTTGTAGTTCTTTTCCTAAATAAGACCACTTTGAGAAATATGGAAAACAGTAGCGTGTTGTTCTTCTGTTGAAAGATTGTTCATCCATCTGCTGGTTCACTCCCCAAATGCCCACAACAGCCTGGGCTGGGCCAGGCTGAAGCCAGGAGCCAGGAACTCCATCCGGGTTTCCCATGGGTAGCAGGGACCCAACCACAAGAGCCATCACCCACTGCCTCCTAGGGTGCACATTAGCAGCAAGGGAAATTGAGAGCAGAGCTGACTTGAGCCCCGGTGCCAGGGTTTCAGGTGTGGCTGCCCCAAGCCGTGTCTTCCTGCTGTGCCAACACAGCCACCCTGGCAGCGGCTCTGTGTCGTTTCTGTTCTTCTACTTTGAAATGTCTTCTTACTTTGTGTATTTTTAAGCCATGTAGACACTTGAACAGTAAACTTTATAAATCTTCTAGTGCATGGTTTTGGTGTTTTCCCCCGGTTATTTTATAAAGGGTATTATTTTTTAAAAGATTTATTTGAAAGGCAGAGTTGGAAGGGGGAGATCTTCCATCTGCTGGTTCATTCCCCAAGTGGCTGCCACAGCCAGGGCTGGGCCTGGCCAAAGCCAGGTGCCTGAACTCTATCTGGGTCTCCCATGTGGGTACAGGGGCCCCAGGATTTGGGCCATCTTCTGATGCCCCTCCAGGCCATAGCAGAGAGCTGGATGGGAAGTGGAGCAGCCGGGACTTGAACTGGTGTCCATATGGGATGCTGGCATTGCAGGTGGTGGCTTTACCCATCGTGCCACAATGCCTGCTCCAGGTATTTATTTATTAAATGTTTATTTTCATCTATTTGAAAAAGAGGCCGGCGCCGTGGCTCACTAGGCTAATCCTCCGCCTTGTGGCACCGGCACACTGGGTTCTAGTCCCGGTTGGGGCGCCGGATTCTGTCCCGGTTGCCCCTCTTCCAGGCCAGCTCTCTGCTGTGGCCCGGGAGTGCAGTGGAGGATGGCCCAAGTGCTTGGGCCCTGCACCCCATGGGAGACCAGGAGAAGCACCTGGCACCTGGCTCCTGCCATCGGATGAGCGTGGTGCGCCAGCCGCAGCTTGCCGGCCGCGGCGGCCATTGGAGGGTGAACCAATGGCAAAGGAAGACCTTTCTCTCTGTCTCTCTCTCTCACTGTCCACTCTGCCTGTCAAAAATAAAAAAAAAAAAAGAGCAACAAAGAAATTTTTCCATCTACTGTCACTCCTTAAATGCTCACAAAAGCCAGGGCTCGTCCAGGTGGAAGCCGGGCAACCAGAACCCCATCCATGCCTTCAGGCCGGAAGTACTTGGGCCATGATCTGCCACTCCCCCAGGGTGTCCATTAGGAAGCTGATGGGAGGCAGAGTGTGTGGGACTCAAACCCAGGCACTTGGCTCTGGGATGTGGGTGTTCCAAGCAATGGCTTAACCTGCGGGCCCCAACAGCAGCCCCTGGGTAGTTCTAAAACTGCGAATGCTGGGGCTGGCACTGTGGCGTAGCGGGTAAAGCCACTGCCTGCAGTGCCAGCACCCCATATGGACGCTGGATTGAGTCCCAGCTGTTCCACTTCCGATTTGGCTCTCTGCTGTGGCCTAGGAAAGCAGTAGAAGATGGCCCAAGTCCTTGGGCCTCTGCACCCATGTGGGAGACCTGGAAAAAGCTCCTGGCTTCAGATCAGCGCAGCTCTGGCCATTGCAGCCAATTGGGGAGTGGATCATCAGATGGAAGACCTCTCTCTCTGTAACTCTGACTTTCAAATTAAATCTTTAAAAACTGAAAATGCTATTGCAGCGTTCACTTCCGTGTTTGAAGAACCATCCAATAACATTTTCCCGATTTGTGGGCTATCTCCAATTTGCTAGTTCTGCCTTGGGTCTGTCTGCCTTCTGTCTCTCCTTAGAGACGCTCTTCTGTACCACCGCCCACGTGGAGTCTGGCCGCGGAGCCCGGTGGCAAGGCCGGGTCTCGCCAGCTCCTGGCAGGTAGCTCTTGTTTGGTATTCATGGCGTCTGTCATTCTTCTAGGGCTGTCCGTGTTCTCCACGATCGAAGGGGAGTCGAACAAGTACGTACGAAGAGCAAGCCTGGGCAGCACACGTGGCTCCCGCCCTGCCCGTCCACAGCCATCCCTTCGGCCCTGGACACCCCCATGCCCTCCTGCTTCTGGCCTCTGTAGAGTCCAGCTCCACCCCTGCCCTGAGCCTCCGCACTGTGCGTTACAGTAGGGGCGGTGTTCACACTGCCCAGTGGGTCCCAGGCACGCAAGGTCAAGTGAGGGCGGCCGCCGGCTGGTCCGGAACAGCCCATCTGCGCGCAGTTGGAGGCGCTGCATGTCCGCTCTGCGCAGCAGCCCGGCTGAGCTCGGGTGGACCCGAGGGCAAGATTGCAGCCTTTTGTCCTTGGCCCCTGGGCCAGGCTGAGGGCCCAAAGCGCAGCCGCCGTCCGCGTCTGAACGGAAAGCGCCCGCTGTGCGAGGCCGGCTGCGAGCGGCCGGGACCTCGTCTCCTAACGCGTCTCCTCTCCTGCAGGTACGTAGCCCACTCGTGCAACTTCTTTCTCTTTCCTACAACATTTGGGATTTTGGACTCGGAATTCTCTTTCCAGGCCTCCAGCGTTCAGTTTTTGAATCAGTATGGCTTCAACTATAACAAGGTAGGGCCTTGTGGGGGGAGCTCCTGGCCTCCCCGCCTCCTCCCCGCCCCCATCTGCCTGAGCCCGGAGAGCCGGATGCTGCCCGCCGCGGGCCGTGGCCTCTGACTCGTCTCCTTGTCCCGTCCCCGCCTCCAGTTTCTCAAAAAGGGAATCCCGTACATGAATGAAGAACAGGAGAAGAAAATTAAGCAGAACATCCTGGCTGGAGACTGGCGGGTGCGCAGGTAGAGCCCTCCCGCTCGCGCCCTGGGGCTTCTTGGAGGGGGTGCGCGGCCTGCAGCTGGGCCCTGACCTGGTTCTGCCCGCGCCCACTGTTCCCCGCCCGTGGCCGTGGCCGTGGCGCTGGTGCACCTCCTGCGGCCCGTGTTGAAAACGAGAAATGCGCCACTTGCTTTGGTACTGCGAGCGGGAGGGGAAGGTGGCCGTGTTGCGCTTGCCGGGAGACGCGACCCCAAGGGCTTGTCAAGGGTGACTCACGGGCAGCCCTTGGCCGTGCCTGCTGTGCTGGGCATGGGTGTTGGACGGGAGCTGGGCGTGGCTATGTCGCCCCCGTGTGCCCAGCACTGCTGTGTCTGAGGCTCGGCTGTGCCCCCAACGGGTGGACCCCTGCCTGTTTCCCTTGGGCCTCACGTTGGTCCTTGTTCTGGAACCTACGACTGCTTGAGCCGGGGCTGGGGTGACCCGACTGGGGCCGGGGTCCCCTCGGAGTTGGCAGAGGCCTGTGGGTTCTGGGACAGTCACTTGGGCTGCTTGGGCTTTGGGCCCCTTGCCCCTGTCGGGAAGAGGAGTACGTTGGATGCTCATCACGGGTCTGGGTCGTCACGTTGTGTTGCACAGGCGTGGTTCACTTTTGTGAAGGCCGAGCGGCCGTGGCCTGCTGGTGCGTGAAGCCCCACAGAAGCCGCCACGTGCAGACACACCCCTCTCGGGTTAGCCAGGCCGGTGGCGTCTTGGGGTCCCAGTCCGCTGTGCTCCAGCGTCGCCCTCTCCTGTGCCCGTTTTCAGCTCCCTGGATAAAGACCAGATCAAGGTGGTGATTGATGAGGTGACGCGGTGGCTGGACCCGGCCCAGGAAGGCGACTCGATGATGCTGCCTGGGATCACTGGTAGGCGAGAGGCCGCCGGGGCAGGTCCCAGGAGAAGGGGGACCCCCGCCCCGGCTCCCGCCTCCTGTGGGGCTCGCTCCCAAATGCCTCCCGGCTGAGCCTGCGCTCGGACGGGGTGCGGTCCTTGTGCTCTGCAGGCCCAGGGAGTCGGGCTCCGTTCCTCACCCTCCTCCTCATTGCTTTCCCGAGAGCTCCATGTCCTGTTCTTACGACAGTTGCTCCTCTGGGTTCCTCCCGCACAGTGCGGCGTGGAGCCCTAGCTCGGCAGTTCTCAGAGCCTGGTGTGGGCCCCGGGGTCTGTGAGGCCCTTGCCATCCTTGTCAAGGGTCTGCGGGGCTCACAGCCACCTTCAAGGTACCCTGCAGCTGTCGCTTGCCATCGTCATCGTGTCCTTTCCCGCCCTGGGGCTGCAGCGGTGGTGGGAGAGCAGCCGGCGCCGTGGCACACGTCGGGCAGGAGCGTCGCGCTGTGCACGTGGACGCTGTGCTGTTCGCAGCGGCTCTGGCTGAGAACAGGCGCTGTCCCCGCCCTCTGGATGCTGATGAACATGTGCTGTTCTCGCCGTAACCTTGGTTGCTCATCTTCTGAGTGTCCCACGCGTGTTAGAGCTTGGTGGCTGTGCCGAGGGACAGCACGCGGGCATCTGAGATGAGAGCCGAGTTAGCTGCTTTTTCTTTTTTTATGGAATATCCCTTTACTGGAAAGCACCGACCGTGGTTATTTAGGTGTTTTTCTTTTTTCTTTTTTTTTTTTGACAGGCAGAGTGGACAGTGATGAGAGAGACCGAGAGAAAGGTCTTCATTCACCCTCCCAAATGGCTGCTAGTGCCGGCGCACTGCACCGATCCGAAGGCAGGAGCCAGGTGCTTCTCCTGGTCTCCCATGGGGTGCAGGGCCCAAGCACTTGGGCCATCCTCACTGCACTCCCGAGCCACAGCAGAGAGCTGGCCTGGAAGAGGGGCAACCGGGACAGAATCTGGCGCCCCAACTGGGACTAGAACCCGGGGTGCCGGCACCGCAGGCGGAGGATTAGCCAAGTGAGTCGCGGCGCCAGCCCGGTGTTTTTCATTTGTGAAAATGATCACATAAGAGTTGTTTCAAGGAAAATAACTTACAGTGGCCTGCGCCGTGGCTCAACAGGCTAATCCTCCGCCTTGCGGCGCCGGCACACCGGGTTCTAGTCCCGGTCGGGGCACCGGATTCTGTCCCGGTTGCCCCTCTTCCAGGCCAGCCCTCTGCTGTGGCCCGGGAGTGCAGTGGAGGATGGCCCAAGTGCTTGGGCCCTGCACCCCATGGGAGACCAGGAAAAGCACCTAGCACCTGGCTCCTGCCATCGGATGAGCGCGGTGTGCCGGCCGCAGTGCGCTGAACGCGGCAGCCATTGGAGGGTGAACCAACGGCAAAGGAAGACCTTTCTCTCTGTCTCTCTCTCTCACTGTCCACTCTGCCTGTAAAAAAAAAAAAAAAAAAAGAACTTACAGTGCTTGCTAATGGTGAAATCCAAGTTTTCCATCAAAAACTGAAATTTTAAATAATTTGCATCTGTCCCCACGAGCCAGACAGGTTCCTAATACGAGACCTTTCTGGCGAGATCAGTGGCTGTGTTTATACTTGCTTTTATTGGTATTATGTAGTGATACAAGGGCAAGTCAGAGCGTTTGTGCAAAATTGAATTAACAGGAATTTCATGAGGAGCCAGTGTTGTGCGGTGGGTTAAGCCGCCTGCGATGCCAGCGTTCCATGTGAGCGCCGGTTCCTGTCCCGGCTGCTCCTCTGCAACTCGGCTCCCTGCTGATGGGCCATCCTCTGCTTTTCCCAGGCCAAGTGCTTGGAGCCTTGTACCTACATGGGAGACCTGGACAGAGTTCCTGGCTCCTGGCTTTGGGTTGGCCGACAGCTGGTCGTTGGTGGCCGTCTGAGGAGTGAACCAGCAAGTGGAAGCTCTGTCTGTAGCTGCCTCTCTTTCTTTGTAACTCTGCCTTTCAAATAAGTTTAAGAACTTTCTTTTTAAAAAAGATTTATTTATTTACTTGAAGGAGTTACACAGAGAAGGAGAGGCAGAGAGAGAGAGAGAGAGAGAGGTCTTCCATCAGCTGGTTCACTCTCCAAATTGGCCGCAACAGCCAGAGCTATATCGGTCTGGAGCCAGGAGCCTCTTCTGGGTCTCCCACATGGGTGCAGGGGCCCAAGGACTTGGGCCATCTTCTACTGCTTTCCCAGGCCACAGCAGAGAGCTGGATTGGAAATGGAGCAGCAGAGTCTCAAACCGGCACCCATATGGGATGTTGGCACTGGAAATGGCGGCTTTACCCGCCACGCCACAGCGCTGACCCCCATAAACATCACTTTTGTTCATGTATAATGAGGTTTTTGTTACTTTAAAAGAATAATTTTTTTTTCTTTTAACATGGCTGACACCAATAGCTGTAACCCACAGGAACAACTTTTCGGCAGCCCCGCGATCAGAGCCTTGGCGCGTGCTCCCCAGAGCACACAGCCGTGCGCCCCGACCAGCTGCCGGTCCGCTCTGTCTACGTGCCCCGGCTTGTCTCCCTCTAGGCTTCTGCTGGGGGAGTGCAGCCATCTCCAGGTGTGCCTCATGTCCCCCTGCCGTAGGGTTCCAGGCCTTCGAAGTCCAGCTGGTGCTGAGGCAGGCCCTCCCCAACATCTGGACAGCGCAGAGAGAGCAGGGGGTGCGTGCTCGCCCGGTCCCGCCGTCTGTCTGTCTCCTTCGGCCAGTCTGGCCGCGGCTCTCGTGTGCTCGGACGCTCGTTTCCATCTGTCGGGGTGGGGAGCTGCGTCGGGGTCACTGGCGGGAGCCCGGGTTGAGGCAGCGCGTCCGGCCTCGTGGCAGGTGGTCGTGAAGAAGGTGAGCCGGCAGCACCGCTGGTACCTGGAGCACACGTCCTGTGACCGGGCGAGCTGCTGGAAGGAGAAGATCCTTCTCTCGGCCAGGGGTTTCTCCGTCTTCTTCCAGATGCTGGTGAGGGCCCAGAAGGTAGGCGAGGCCCCGATCTTTCCTGGTTCCTGCCGTAGATGCCGAGGGATCCTTCGAACTAAGACGGCTTCCTCCCGAGCAGGGAGCCGCCCTCGTTGCTGGCTGGCTTCCTGGCTGTGCCGGGGCAAGCTGGGATGGGCTAGGCTTGCCGAATGCTGCCCCTCCCTTGGCCTTGCAAAGGAAGCGGGGGGGGGGGGGAGGGGGGGCAGTGACCCAGACCTGCCTGGGTCGGGGGCCGCTGCGCTCGCTCCATGCTTCCAACTCGCCGCCCCCCCCCTTTGGGGGGGGGCTGGGCTCTGAAGCAGTTGAGCGCTGCCTTTCTCGGGGTCAGAATGAGGGTGGGGTTGTGCTTGCCAGGTGACCAGAGCTGCAGCAGCGTCTAAGGCTTCATCCTTCGTAAAACACCAACCCTGCTTCACCCCTGCTGTCTGGCTCTGCTTCTAACGTTCTGTTTCTCCCCTGGCGCTTGGCTCCAAGTAGCCCCTGGTGGGGCATAACATGATGATGGATCTGCTGCACCTGCACGAGAAGTTCTTCAGGCCCCTCCCAGGTAGGGGCACCTGCCGCTGCGCCCTCCCGTCCCGCTGTGCTGCCCGGCAAGCGCGCTGGTCCGGAGTCGGACCACCGAGGGAGCCCCTGTAATGCCCGTTCTTCCCTGCGCCCAGCAGTGGAGGGCACCCAGCGGGGCGATTGGAAACCCCTGGGCCTCAGGATTCACAGCGGCGACGGTGGCCGGATGTGAGGGCGGGATCCCCAGCGGCGGGGGCTCGGGCCGTCTGCAGGTCCCGTCCCCTGCTTATCCGCTTTGACAGTCGGTGCTGGCAGCAGAGCTGGGTCAGAGAAGGGCCCCTTCCCGGCTGTCCCCGCAAGCGGACTCCCCGCGACTGTCCGCGTCTCTCCCCGCAGAAAGCTACGACCAGTTTAAGCAGAATATCCACAGCCTGTTTCCTGTTCTCATCGACACCAAGAACGTGACGAAGGACGTCTGGAAGGTAACGTCTGTACCGGCGGCGCTTGGCTTGCTTACGTCGTGTTGGAAATCGGACCCTGACCCCTTTTGTGTTTTTACTTAATTTTGTAAGAGATGTAGTTATTTGGAAGGCAGAGCGGTAGATGGGGAGAGAGAGCTCCCGTGTGTTGGCTCACTCCCCACGTGGCCACAGCAGCCAGGGCTGGGGCAGGCCAAAGCCAGGAGCCCGGCGCTCCATCCGGGTCTCCGGTGTGGGAGGCAGGGACCTTTTCTGTCTTCAAGCCCCTTCGGTTTCCTGTTGTTTGTTCACACGTCCAGATCGGCGTGTTCACTTCTGTATGGTTTCCCTTCCCTCTAGGCGCCCGCGTTTTGATTGACGGGTACATAGTGTTTGCGCTTGTTTAAGTGGGAGCGTGGGATGGCTCCTGTTGGGGCCTGTACGATTCATAGCACACGCACCTCGTACACACCTGCAGCCTGCTGCGGGAGCACCAGGGAGGGGCCCCACGTGGTGTGTGCTGAGCCCCAGGGGGCCTGGGTTCGCCCCACGATGACCCCCTCGCTCCTCGACCAGTCTCAGTGAGCCAGGTTTGGAAGCTGTCCGGTGACCGTTATGAAGTTGGGGTTGTGCGCTGCCTGTGGGGAGCAGGGGACCTGGCTGCTTAAAAATTGAACAGAGAGGGGAGTCGGCTCGAGCCTTGAAGGCCTTGGGGTGACCACTCGAGGAGCAGCAGTCACAGAAACGGGGTCTGGTTCCTGGTCCGCTGCACACAGATGCTGTCGTCCGTCTCGTGCGTTTCTAGCTGTAGCAAGCTCTTGGCCCTGAGGGACCTGCCTTGTCCCTCTGCCCACTCGCCCCAGGCCTCGGCCTGGTGCCTTGCATTGCTGTTTCTATAATCCCGTAAGCACGTCTCTCGACAGCGGGGGTGGCGTGCACTTCGTGGGCAGTGGTTTGTGGCCCGCGTTGGAGCTGTCCTAGGGCCCCCACGGCTCCCGGGAACCCTGCCGTGGAACGAGCAGTGAAGACGGTGTACGTGGGAGGGGGAGGAGGCGGCTGCAGGAGGCGGCATTCCCCAGGCCACGTGAATGTCCGCTCGGCGACACCCGGAACAGGTAACCGAAGCACACGTCTTCCTCGCCCTGATCTGTGTGTAATTGCAGGAACTGAATTTCCCGAGGGTCTCGAATCTTTCAGAAGTGTACGAGGTCTTGAACAGGTGAGGAGGGTGCCTGGTGGGGCACGGTCTGCAGCCTCGGCGGCCCTCGGGTTCTTCTAGAAGGTTCTTCCCCTGGGCCCACCCCCCACAATCTGGTGCTTTCTAGTCTCGGGTGCACGTGGCCCTTTCGGCCCCCAATTCTTAGACGGAAGTGAGACCAGAGGTGGAACCCTCACCACCACTGCCCAGGTGCCCCAGCGCTCTGGCAGTCACCGGGGCCTTTCTGGAGGTTCTCCCGTGCGCTCCAAGTGCGTGCGTGAGGCCAGGCAGGAAGGGCCACGCTCCTCGCACTCCCCTGCTCCCCACCCCGGCCCTGGGGGAGCAGCGTGGCCGCTCCTGGCTTTTCCCGGGGCGTCAGCATTGGCTGCCCTGCCTTGAGCAGCCCATTTCCAGCACTGTCCTGGCCACCTCTGTGGCTCCTCTTCTCTGTGTCGTCCCCTCGGTGGCCTTGAAGGGTCACCTGTCTGTGGTCTTGGTGGGCGGGAAGATGCAGGTGAGGCATTGGGGACAGATGTGGCCCTGGGTGTCGCTCACCATGACCGTGGCCTTGAGACCCGGGGCTGCCTTTTCTTTAAGATTTATTTATTTAAAGGCAGAGTTACAGAGAGGCAGAGAGGGAGGGAGAGAGGTCTTTTATCTGCTGTTTCACTTCCCAAATGGTCGCAACAGCCAGGGCTGGGCTGATCGGAAGCCAGGAGCCCAAGCACTCGGGTCATCTGCTGCTTTCCCAGGTGCATTAGAGGGAGCTGGATTGGAAGTGGAGCAGCCGGGACTTGAACCAGTGCCTGTGTGGGATGCAGGCAGCTCGACCCACTGTACCACAAAGCCAACCCCTGATTTTTTAAAGTTACTTATTTGAAAGAACAACAGGTGTAATCAGACCAAGAGAACTCCTCCATCCACTCCACAAATATCCACGAGCAGCTGAGGGCTGGGCCAGACTGCAGCTAGAAGCCAGGAACTGGGTCTGGGTCTCCATGTGAGTGGCAGGTACCCAGCAACCTGAGCCATCAAGTGCTGAGTGCACATCCCCAGGCAGGAAGCCGCGTTGTAAGCGGAGCAGGGATTCGAACCCAGGCACTTGAGTACGGGGTGTGGGCCTCCCAGGTGGACCTTACCCGCTGGGCCGATGCCTGTGCCAGCTTCCTGGGTTGAAATACCAGCGTTGCCACTCCCTAATCTAAGAAACCTCGGGAATCCTCAGTCTCTCGGCACCTCACTTCTACCATCTGTGAAATGAAAAGTAACAGTGTGGAACCCCCAAGGTTGTCGGGCGGATCCATCGAGTCCGCCCTCCGGGAGCACTCAGCACCTGCGCCTGGTCCATGTTGTTGGAGTCTCGGCCGCCCTGGGTGTCGCTGGCCCTGTGTCTGATACTCACTTTAGGGCATGGGCCCAGGGGCCACGCCCATCTTACAGGTGGGGAAACCGAGGTTCAGGGCAGCTAAGCACAGATTACTGTTGGAAAACAAATCGGGTGAGCATCTGCTCGGTGTCTGGGCTGTCGCCATTCACCGCCCCTCCCCCGCGCCCCTCCCCTACGCCCCCCAGAGCCAAGACCCAGCCGTGGTCCTGAGGTGGAGTCGCCAATGCCGTCTCGGGTTGGCCAGGTCCTGTTGTTGTTACATGATGCACTCGGGGTCTCTGGCTCGCGCTGCAGGCCATTCCGGCCAACTTCCCCCGTGGCCACCAGAGTGACCGGGCCCTTCTGGTCGCTCCCACGTGCCGTGCGGGCTGCTCCCCTCTGGGCTGTGCCGTCACGGGGCTCGGTCACTTTCCTCGGGGGCGCCTGCCCGGGCCTTGCTCTCCACTGGCCCGTCTTGCTGGCCTGCGGGCCGCGTTGGCGCCCCGGCTGAATCTCTCGTGTCCTTGGGGAAGCCTGCCTGGTGGCTTTGGCCCCTGAGGTGTAGGGGACATGCGTGATCACCTGTGCTGGTCACACACTGGAGGGCAGGGACGGCGTCGTGTGTACCCTGGTGCCGGGCTCTGGCCACTGCCCTGAGAAACGCCAGGGTGACGTGGCCGGAGCCTCCTGCACCTGTCTCTCGTCTGCTGCCTGGCTCCGAGACCTGGTGCGTGCGTGCCGGGACCGAGGGTGGATTGAGGGGACTGGTTTTAACGAGTTACTTTCCATCCCTTTTTCCTTCTCTTAACAGTAACCTGAATCCCACCAAGAATTCCGGACCAGAGATCATTCACGCGAACAAGTGTGAAAAATACGGTGTGTGCCTGGCGCCCGGAGGCCGCGCTCAGCCGGTGGAGCACCGAGCTGGGCCCCTCCTCGCCCCTGGGCCCCTTGGCCGGAGGCGGCCAGGCCTGGGCTCCTTCTTGTGAACCCTGCCCCCGGCTCCTCAAGGCGGAGCTCCAGTCTTGCCTTCTCTGCCCCGGCGGGGGGTGGATCGTGGGTGGGGGAGGGCCCACGCGCTGGGCTGTTGGATGCTGAAGTGGCAGGGGGAGGAGGGTCTGCCTTCCGCACGCGGGTGCTAACGGGCCCCGGGTTCCCTCCTGCTTCGGAAACGCGCTCCAGTGGACACCAAGTGCCCCCACGAGGCCGCGTACGACGCCTTCCTCTGTGGGTCAGGTAAGAGCCTCGCTCTTTCCTGGGGACAAACCCTGCCCATTTGGGTACGTACAACCTCGAGGCCCTGAGGCCTGTTGAGTTTCTGGCTTTTTTTTTCCAGTTCTTTTGAAAGTGGCGCACCTGCTCCTGCAGAGAGCGCACAGGTGAGTGGTCTGTGACGGGCAGTGGGCGGGGTCTAGGGAGCCCCGCCCTCTGCTGCCCCGCCTCTGCCCGTGCCCCTGGGTTGGTCCTGGGGCAGCGTGCAGGTCGGGAGACCCAGGCGCTGGGTCCTCACCGCAGCGCTTCCCGGCTCGGTGCCGGCTTCGTCCGTGTTGTCACAGCCACGCTCGCCCGTTGGGATTCGGGGGGTCGGGCTGGGCGGAAGGACAGGGGCTTGGAACAGAGCACTCTGAGCAGGGGTTCAGGACCCCCCCAAGCTGGAATCTAGAATGCATTTCTTGTTGCCTGCTGCCCCCGGCACAGGGGCACTGAGTGCACAGGTGACGTGTGTGTGTGTGTGTGTGTGTGTGTGTGTGCGCACGCGTGTGTGCTGGAGCACCATCCTGGGGGTGGGCGGCGCTCACGTGGGACTCGTCGGGTCGGGCAGGTGTGGTCTGGGGGACCAGCCTGGAGTCTGGTGATGGGTGCCGCCTGTGTGCGTCCGGTGCAGTGGGAATTGCACGTGTGTGTGCTCTGTGACACCTCGCTGTGTCGTCTGAGGATTCCTCCCGCCGGCCTCCGTCGGGCCTGTGTTGGCCAGTGCAGCGGCTCAGTGCCAGGGCCCCCGGCTGCACGTGCAGTTGCTTTTAATCACGGCTGTCCTGTCCACGGCTGTGCTGGCTCAGGGCCTGCATGCCCTTTGAGTGGTCCCAGGACCGAGTGGGGCTGGTGGAACGAGGCCATGTGGAATCCAGGAGGTGGAGCCGAGCCTGCCTGGGCTACCCCCCCCCCCCGCCCCGTCCCTGGGCCTGTCGCTGTGGTGCTGGCAGAGGGTCATCGGCAGGCAGTGGCCGTCGCAGGCAACCCCTGTTCTCGCCGGGGCCGTGGGGGAGGCCACCTGCACGGTGTCTGGGCTCCGGGTGAGGGGCTGTCGGGGCGCGTGCTCCCCGTGCTGTCACAGATGCGGGGCTGTGCCTCCGACGTGGGAGGAAACGCGTGGGCCTGACTACCCTGGGCTTTCTCGTCTGTGTAGCAACAGCCCCACCACCGAGCCCTCGTTCCCTCAGTACCTTGACATGCTGGCTCCCTACGTGAACCAAGTGAATCTCATCCGCGCTGGGGTCCCCAAAGTTGTGAGTGACTTCATAGACTTGGCTTTGCTCCGTTCCTCCCCGGGAGGCGGGAGGCGGGAGGCGCTCTGGGCCGTGGGCGGGTCCTGGAGGCAGCCGGGGAAGGGCTGAGGGCGCGCACACTCACTTTCTCCGGTTTCTGCTGTGATCATCGCAGACTTCTGCCTTCTCTGCGCTCTCCCAGCCCCTAACAGAGCCCTTCAAGGCCTCCTTTGTTTGCCTTCGAAATCTTTAAGAAATGAAGTGTCAGATCTTCCACCTGCTGGTTCACTCCCCCAACGGCTGCAGCAGCTGGGGGCAGGCCAAAGCCAGGAGCTGCAGCTGGGTTTCCCGCATGGGCGGCAGGCACCCCACGCTCGTCACCAGCAGGAAGCTGGATTGGAAATAGAGTAGCCGGGACTGGAGCTGGCGCCCCAACGTGGGATACCGCCGGCCCAAGCAGCAGCCTCGCCCGCTGCGCCCCGATGCCCACCCCGCCGGGTTTCTTCTGGAATTCTTGGACGGGACGAGGTCCGTGAGAACTGTGGAAAGCTGTTTCTCTCTCCCATTCCTAGAATTTCTCTGGTCCGGACTACCCCAGCTTCCGGCCCCCCGTGCTCATCCTCAGCGTGGCGAGGTGGCCCGCGGTCAGTGAGCAGCAGGTGTATCGCGAGTTTCAGAACCTCTGCAAGTTCGATGTCCGGCGACTCACGCGCAGCCAGTTCTTGCTCCTGACCAATAAGTTCAAGGAGTAGGTGCCTGGGCCCCAAGTCCACGCTCCGCCCCCCGCGGCCGGGCCCCCGCTGTGCCGGCTGACCACCCCCCCCCCCCCCGCCTCTCTCGGCAGCGCCCGGAACGTCCTCAAGGAATACAAGGACCACCCGAGCCTGCAGGTCTCCCTCTACCGCTACTGGAGGCACGCCCCCAACGTCAAGTGCCTGCTGCAGTGAGTGACCGAGCTGCAGGCTGGCCGCCGGGTGGCCTGGGGCACGGGGCACGGGGGACGGGGAGGGGAGGGCGGCCGCCTGCTCGGCCACACCCGCCAGGGCTTACCGACCACCTGCTCTGCTGCTGGCCACTGCCGTGGGCCCTGGATTTGGTGAGTGATGCAAACAGAACGCGGGCTCTCACAGCACTCGTGTGCTTGTGGGAGGCGATGCATGGGATAAGCGGGTGAACTCCACTGTGCTCTGGGAGACAGGTGTCCATTAAAGGGGAGAGGAGGGTCAGGGAGGGGGTGCTGGGGGTCACACCTCAAAGGAGGCCGGGGGGAGACCCGAGTGCCGTGAGGAAGGGAGCAGAGCAGGGAGTGACCCGGGGGTGGTGTCCAGGCAGCAGGGGGCCCCGTGTGTGGAGGGGATGAGAGAAAAGCCGGGTCCCACCCTGGCTGCGGGGTGGGGGAGGCAGCAGCGGGCTTCACTCGGGAGAAATTGATCATCGCTGGGGTCTCGGCAGAGGAGGCTTGGGTCGGACTCGGGTTTTCAAAGCCCCGCTCTGCCATGTGCAGAGATGGACGGTGGAGGAGGCGGGTGGGAGCGGTCGGGAAGCAGGTGGGCCGCGGTGTGGCCGTGACGGGGTCCAGCAGGTGGGCTAGCCTGGCCGCGGTGTGGCCGTGACGGGGTCCAGCAGGTGGGCCAGGCTGGCCGCGGTGTGGCCGTGACGGGGTCCAGCAGGTGGGCCAGGCTGGCCGCGGTGTGGCCGTGACGGGGTCCAGCAGGTGGGCCAGGCTGGCTGCGGTGTGGCCGTGATGGGGTCCAGCATCGTGGCTGTGGTGGTGGGATGGGAGGAAGGGCCAGTGACATGCAGGAAGGATCAAGTGGGCATCGCAGGTCTAGGGGATGAGAGGCTAGGACGGAGCTGGCACTCGGGAGGAGCTGAGGATGTCCCTGGAGACAGCCTTGCCCCGGGAGGGTAGGGGTGTCTGGCCCCCTCCCCACCACCACCACCACCACCACCAGCCCCTGGTTAGTAGAACTGCCAGCACCCCAGGGTTGGCCCCGGGGACAATAGGCAGAAGAAGGAACATTGGGCGGACTGAGTCGGGAGGAGGGACCGGCCTGTGCGGGCAGCCCTCACACCTGCCCGGCTCGCAGGCCGATGCTGGCCTTGTCTTGCAGGGTCTGTGGCATCGTCACCACCTGGGCCCTGCTGGCATTCTTCCTGGGAAGACCCAGCCCCTGAGGGCCGCCCGTGGCCACCGTTCCGGCTCCGAGCCCCTCGGGCAGGCCCTCCTGCGCTCCGTGTGCGGCTGGGCCTGTGTGGTCCTCCCTGGAGATCCCGTTACTTTTTCGAGTGTGGAATTCTGTAACTACTATCAATGATAAAGAAATCCTTGGATGCAGCACCTCTCTGGCTAAAGCTTTCCTTTTCCACGCGTGGGGAGAAATCGCCACCTCTGGGGTTACGCTGGTGCAGGTAGCAGAGGTGGGAGCTGTAGTAACGAGGGGACCAAAGCCTGCACTGCTCCGTGGCCCCAGGGCTGGGGCGATGTGGCCTGGAAAAGGGCCCGCATGCGGTAAGAGACTGAAGCCTGGCAGAGTTGGTGTCACGAGCGCGGGCGACACCTTGAGTATCACAAACAAGGCGTTAATCTCACTTTAGAAACAAACGCCGAGGCCGGTGATGTGGCAGGGCAGCTCAAGCCACCACATGCCGGGCTGGCATCCCGCTTTGCTGTGCTGGTTCGAGTCCCAGCTCCTCCGCTTCTGATCCAGCTCCCCGGTAAGAGGAAGGTGGCCCAAGTGCTTGAGCCCCTGCCACCCCCGGGAGACCCTGGGTAAAGTTCCGTGTGCCTGGCTTTGCCTGGCTTTGCCTGGCCCTGGTCTGGCTGTTGCAGCCATTTGGGGAGTAAATCAACGTTTGGAGGGGGCTGGTGTTATGTAGCAGGTTAAGCTTCTACCTGCCATGCTGGCATCCCATATGGGCACCAATTCAAGTCCCAGCTGCTCCACTTCTGATCCACCTCCCTGCTAATGCACCTGGGAGAGCAGCGAAAGACGGCCCAAGTACAGGTACGAGCCCCTGTCACGCATGTGGGAGACCTGGATGAAGCTCCTGGCTCTTGGATTCAGCCGGGGGAGTGAATAGCAGATGGAAGATCTTGATGTCTCCTCCTCTCTCTCTGTGACTCTGCCTTTCAATTTTTTTTTTTTTTTTGACAGGCAGAGTTAGAAAGGTCTTCCTTTTCCATTGGTTCACCCCCCAAATGGCCGCTTGCGCTGGCCTGGAGCCAGGAGCCAGGTGCTTCTCCTGGTCTCCCATGGGGTGCAGAGCCCAAGCACTTGGGCCATCCTCCACTGCACTCCCGGGCCACAGCAGAGAGCTGGCCTGGAAGAGAGGCAACCGGGACAGAATCCAGCACCCTGACCGGGACTAGAACCCGGTGTGCCGGTGCCGCAGGTGGAGGATTAGCCTAGTGAGCCACGGCGCCAGCCATGCCTTTCAAATCTTTTAAAAAACACTTGGCATCTGGAAGATTCTCTCATGCTCTACCTTTCAAATTAATCTTTAAAAGTTACTTGTCAGACCTTCAAGCAAACGCCGGCCTGCGCCCTGGAGCCTCGGGGTGCCGTGGGGTGGTCTGGTTCCCCGCGGTGTGTCCCACACTTTGCGGCTCCCTGTAGCTGTTCTCAGAGGTGCTGGCTCTAAGGCAGCTGGGCACTTGGCTCAGCCTTGAACCTCACCTGGGGGTTCTGCAGAGACAACGCACGTGGGGGTGACAGCTGTGCAGGTGGAGAGGGGAGAAACTGCTCTCCTGGAAGTCCGTGACGGCCCCCCTGCTCAGGGTCCAGTGGGCCAGGCCGTGCTCTTGGGTGGTGGTGGGGGGCGGCTTTGCCCGTCTGCTCAAACCCTCCAGGGCTTCAGTGGCTGTGACTCCGAGCTGAGAACTCGCCCCTCTGTTGGTGAACTTGGGGCCTGTTAGGTGGGCCCTTGGCTGCTGGCCGCTGAGCGAGTGTGTCGCCTGGCGCTGCCGGCAGGAGCCCTCTGCAGGGGCCCTGTGCTGTGCCAGCCTCCCCACTGCAGGGCAGGCTGGAGGTGGAGGGAGCTGCCCTGCCCTCGGGGGTGCTGAGAGCCGTGACCACAGCTGGGTTTTGTGGACGTCGTCCGCCTTGCTGTTGGCAACCTGTGCGAGCACCCAGAGATGCCTGGTGGCTCAAGCCGCTCTTCCTCCTCAGCTGTGTGGCCGAGGTAGTGGTCCGGTCTGCCCTGCTACCTGTGTCCCCCACAGCCCCTGCGCGACCCTCCAGCCAGACTGCATGCCACCTGCTCCCCCGCTCCCCGCCACCACTGTTCCACCTTGGGCTGGGCTCTGCGCTCCTGGGAGCCCCCTGGGAATTCCCCCATTGACAGAGCTCTGAGCTTCGTCCCCACTGGTGACTCTCTGTCCCACTTCCGCTCCTGAGCCTTTCTGGGTTGTCCACTGACGCGTCGCGCTCCTCGCAGGCAGAGTGCACTGTCTTCCTCCAGGTCCTCTCTCCAGCGGAGGCAGTGAGCGTCCAGCTCAGGCCTCCGGCTGCTGCTGACCACGTCCAGCCTGCCCTGTTCCATCCTGGGTCCTGCCCTGATGCCTGTGGGGCTGGAAGGCAGATCTGCTCTCTCCCGCCTGCAGTCTCCCTGTGGGGTTCGCACCAAACCCCCAAGCCCTTGACCTTGGTGATGGGCGGCCTGACCTCTCTGTCCCCAGCAGGCTGTCTGTCCGTGGGATCGCGGTTTCTCTCTTCCCCTGTGCCTGACTTGCTCCACACGTCTCCTCCAGATTCAGGGCCTTTGATGCCCGATGGGTCTGTCGGGCTCATCCCGCCCCGGCTGGGTCACCTGGTGCCTGTGTGGCTGACACCTGCCTGGCCCTGCAGCTGGAAGACCTCTCTCTGTAACTACTTCCTGCTCGCCTCTGGGTGCTGTCCCACCGGATCTCGCTCTGTGGAGCCTGGTTCTTAATTCTCACAACCGCAACCAGCAGAGCCTGGTGGCTTTCCCAGCATCCTCGGCAGCCAGCGCTGGCCCCTGGCTGATGCCTCGGCTGTGGTTTCCAGGAGGGGTTCCAGCTCTTCAGGGCTGCTCAGGTGAGCCTTTTTGAAAATGGCGTCATCTTGGCCAGCGCCGTGGCTCAATAGACTAATCCTATGCGTTGCGGCACTGGCACACCGGGTTCTAGTCCCAGTCGGGGCGCTGGATTCTGTCCCAGTTGCCCCTCTTCCAGGCCAGCCCTCTGCTGTGGCCTGGGAAGGCAGTGGAGGATGGCCCAAGTGCTTGGGCCCTGCACCCCATGGGAGACCAGGAGAAGCACCTGGCTCCTGGCTTTGAATCAGATGCGCCGGCCGCAGCATGCTGGCGGTGGCAGCCATTGGAGGGTGAACCAACGGCAAAAGGAAGACCGTTCTCTCTGTCTCTCTCTCACTGTCCACTCTGCCTGTCAAAAAAGGTGTCATCTTGCATAACAAGGCTTTGCCTCTGCAGGAGAGGGTGGGGACCAGGCCCCGGGTGTCCTTGCAGGCCCTGGGGTCCTGGTTGTGAGGCTGTGATGCAGCTCCGTGCCCGCCCCTAGCTTTTGAATCTCGTCCCTTCGTGGTTTAAGCTGCTTACGTGAGATCCTAGTGTGAGAACGAGTGTGACCATCTTCACATTAGTTTCTCTTTCCACCCTGTAAGTCCCAGCTTAGGGCTGCCCTGACTAAAACGCCACAGCCTGAGCGGCTTAGACTCTCAGTCCCGGAGAGCACAGTGCCGGTGCCGTGTCCTCGCCTGGCAGCGAGAGGGACCACCTGCCTCCCCTCCCTTTGGGGGCGATGGTCTCACTGATGAGCTGCACCCTCATGGCCTGCTCGCCTCTGGGTGCTGTCCCACTGGGGGTTAGGGTGCCAGCAGAGGAGCCTGGGGGGACACAGACACTCCGTGCACAGCGAGTACCTTCCCCTCCCACCGAGGGACACAGAAGTTCACGCTGTGGGTTGTTAATTGGTGACGCACCGGCTGAGACGGCAGCAGGGACTTTGCCTGGTCGAAGCGTGGCAGAGGTGGTAAGCCCTGGGATCCTCTCTGCCTGCACAGCGTCCTTGGTGTCTGACGATTCGGTGCAATCCCAGAAGAGACCTCAAGGGTGCGCTGTGTAGTGTGAGGTGGTGGTGACTCGGCCCAGTAAACGCAGCACCTGGGGAAACAGAGGGAACAGGAAATGGGACAGAGGAGCCCAGGTGATCGCCCCGCCGGGCCCGAAGCCGACCCTCTCCCACTGTACCTCCCCCCAGGGGTGTCGGAAGTGGGGCCTTCTGTAGTTGCAGGGTTCATGAGGACGCATCACCGCCTGCTCCTGTGCTGTGTGGTGCTACTGCGAGATCCCCAAGGCCAGGCGCTGGTGAGGGAGGAGGCTCACCCTGGCTCGGGGTCTCAGACTCAGTCCGAGGGTCAGGGGCCCTCGGTCCGGCCCCTGACACTGCTGTTCCTGCTGGCGGCTCAGGGCACCCAGAGCAGGAGACGGGAGCACAGGCTGGGGAGAGATCGGGCCAGGAGGGAGGCTGGCTGCCCTTGGGCTTCCATGACAGCCCACTCCCGCGACCCAGGGTCTCCCGCCAGGCCACCTGGACGCCACTGTCGGGTCAGGCTCCGCCCTCTCAGGCTTTGGGGATTACGAGGCTGCAGGAGTTCAGGAGCTACATCCTGTTCAAAGCAGAGCACAGAGAGTGGGATGGGCTGGACACAGACTGAGCACTGTGTGGGTTTTGCTAAGGAGCCGTGGCGTGTTAAAACTGGGCCAGGTGGGCCGCGGTGTGGTGACATGGGCTGAGCCTCTGCCTGCAGTATCGGCATCCCATATGGGTGCCGGTTCAGGTCCTGGCTGCTCCTCTTCCGATCCAACTCCCTGCTAATGACCTGGGAAAGCAGTGGAAGATGGCCCAAGTCCTCAGGCCCCTGCACCCGTGTGGGAGACCTGGAAGAAGCTCCTAAATTCGGATTAGCACAGCTCTGGCTGTTGAGGCCATTTGGGGAGTGAACCAGCAGCTGGAAGACCTCTCTCTGTAACTACCTTTCAAATAAAACAGTAAATCTTTTTAAAAAGCCACTTGGGGAGTGAACCAGCACATGGGAGACCTTTCTGTCTCTGTCTCTAACTCTGCCTGTCAAATAAATCTTTAAAAAGTTGGCAGAGCTGCTTTGGAAGGCTTTAATGAGTTTGCTATTTAAAGTCAATTCGGGGCTGGTGCCACAGCTCACTAGACTAATCCTCCACCTGCGGCACCGGCACCCTGGGTTCTAGTCCTGGTCAGGGTGCCGGATTCTGTCCTGGTTGCTCCTCTTCCTGTCCAGCTCTCTGCTGTGGCCCGGGAGTGCAGTGGAGGATGGCCCAGGTGCTTGGGCCCTGCACCCGCATGGGAGACCAGGAGGAAGCACCTGGCTTCAGATCGGCTCAGCGTGCCGGCCGTAGCGGCCATTTGAGGGGTGAACCAACGGAAGGAAGACCTTTCTCTCTGTATCTCTCTAACTCTGCCTGTCAAAAAAAAAGTCAATTCGGCTGCTCACACCGGAAGCAAGCCGCACCATGGTTACAAAAAGACAAGGCGGGAAGCAAAGTGGCAAGTGTTGGGAGGAAGAAGCCTGTCTAAGCAGCGAACAAGCTTGGGGTCGTAAACAAAAGGTTGAGAGCCAGACGCCAGCTGTGTGTCCTGTCGAATAGCAGTCAGTGCCGGATGAGCGCTGTCCAGCTCGGAGGAGGAAGGTGCTGGCCGCCCACTGCGGAGCGGTTGCAACGCAGGAATCTGGGAGTCGCTTAAGGGTGGCAATCATACCCCAGGCCCCGCCTGTCCCGCCCTGCCCCGCCCCGCACGTGGGAGGTGAGTGGTGACTTCCTTGCTGTGGCCCCCACAGCCCCAGTCCAGATCCTGACCCTTGACCCTAGGGAGAGTACTTGGGCAGAAGTGTCCTGGTGGGTGGCCACTGTGCCAGCACCTGCCCGCCCTCCCTCCCGCCCCAGGTCTCCCACATGGGAGACCAGGAGGAAGTACTTGGCTCTTGGCTTTGGATTGGCGCAGCGTGCTAGCCACAACACACCGGCCGTAGCGGCCACTTGGAGGGGGGGTGAATCAATGGAAAAAGGAAGACCTTTGTCTCTGTCTCTCTCTCTCACTCTCACTGTAAAAAAAAAAAAAAATGTAACTAATGTATTTATTTTATTTGAAAGGTAGAGTTACAGAGAGAGGGAGAGACACAGAGAAAGAGAGATCTTCCATCTGCTGTTCCACCCCCCCACCAAATGGCCGCAATGTCCAGGCTGAAGCCAGGAAATTCTTCCAGGTAACCATGCAGGTGCAGGGGCCCAAGGACTTGGGCCATCTTCTACTGCTTTTCCAGGCTACAGCAGAGAGCTGGATCAGAAGTGGAGCAGCTGGGACTAGAACCCGGTGCCCATACAGGATGGTGACACTGCAAACTGGGGCTTTTACCCGCTACGCCACAGTGCCGCCCCCAGTCTCCTTCCTTTCAAGCTCACCCCCATTTCTGCGTTATCCCACATAGTCTGAAATGTCTCGTTACTGACTTTTCCAGAGATCACTCTCAGCCTTTGGCTATGGTAGCTGTTAGTCAAAGAACCTTGGGTATAGCTTCTTATGCACATATTTCTGTGGTGATATTGTAGTAGATAACTTTTCTTTTTTTTCCATTTAAATATTTATTTATTTACTTGAGAGGCAAGAGTTACAGAGATGGAGAGACAGAGAGGGAGGGAGGGAGGGAGAGAGGTCTTCCATCTGCTGGTTCACTCCCCAATTGGCCACAACGGCTGGGGCTGGGTTGACCCAAAGCCAGGAGCTTCCTCCTGGTCTCCCACACACGGTGCAGGGGCCCAAGAACTTGGGCCATCTTCTGTTGTCCCATTAGCAGGGAACTGGATCGGAAGTGGAGCAGCTGGGACTCACACTGACACCGTATGGGATGCCGGCACTGCAGACAGGCTTTACCCGCTGCGCCCCAGCGCCGGCCCCAGTACATAACTTTAAAGTCAGATCACAGCGAGCAAGCTGACACTCGGTGTGTGTGTAGACCAAGTACTCTGTGTACCAGGCAAACACACACACCCGTGCGCGAGTGGGAGGAGTACAGGCAGGGACATTCGCGAAATGTCCAGAACACTGAGGGAACCCTGGAGCGTTTAAAATATTCTCTGGAGCCCTCTGTGGTCCCAGTCAGACAGGCTTTTTCTGCTTTAGCACACAGAAGTCATGGGTCCCCGACAAAGCCCCTGGAGCTGGGGAGCCCCCTAGAGGCTCGCTCTCCCGCCCAGCGCAGCCCCTCCGCGGACAGCTGGAGGGGAAGAGAGCTCTGCCAAGTCCCCACCTTTCTGAAAAGCATGAGTAGAAGTGCTGGAGCCTGGATGTGGCCTCCTGGGTGTGGGGAGCCACGTCGGTGACCCCCGAGGACCTTCCTGCCGGTGCCCACCCTTGCCCAGCACACGAGAGGAGCTGGCAGAAGACAGAGCTCACATCTGGCCTCAGTCTGTGTCCAGGGCCTTGGTCTGGCTTCCCATCAGCCGGTGAGACCTGGAGTCTCATGGGCAGCACTGGGGGGCCGAGGGTGGGGCCTGTTCTCTGGGGCCTGCCACTCAAATGGACAGAGGGTCACTTGCCACTGGGGCAATCTGCCTGCAGTCCCAGCTATTCCCTCCTCCCCCTTCCCCCCGGGAGCCTAAGACACCCGTTGCTAAGTTATCCCCGCCCTTCTAAGGACCTGGTGTCTCTGCCCCCACCCTGCAGGCCCTGGTGTTTCCCGGCTCCCACGTGCAAAGCTGCCCAGGGTGCTGGCACTGAACCAGCCCTCCGATGGGGGGTGGGGGACGCTGGCACTGCACGCGGTGGCTGAACCACTGTGTCACAACTCCAGCCCCAAACTTCTCTTCTACGGGAGATGGAAGAACCTGGCCCAGCCTTCCCTGAGCTGCTCTGTTTCTGGCATGGCACTATGGCAAGGCAATGCATTTCTTTAAAGAGATTTTATTTATTTATTTGAGAGGTAGAGGCAAAGACAGTGAGAGGCAGAGGCAGAGAGAAGGTCTTACTCCTGTTGGTTCACTCCCTAGATGGCCGCAATGGCTGGAGCTGTGCGAATCTGAAGCCAGGAGCCAGGAGCTTCTTCTGGGTTTCCCAGGAAATTCTGTATAACTCTGACTTTCCAATAAATAAAATGAATCTTTAAAATTTATTTTAAATTTACATTCTATTTTATTTTTTAAAGATTTTTAAAATTTGAGAAGTAGCGTTACAGACAGCGAGAGGGGGAGACAGAGGGAAAGGTCTTCCATCCAATGGTTCACCCCCTAAATGGATGCAACGGCCAGAACTGCGCTGATCCAAAGGCAGGGGCCAGGAGCTTCCTCCCGGTCTCCCATGTGGGTACAGGAGCCCAAGCACTTGGGCCATCCTCTACTGCTTTCCCAGGCTGTAGCAGAGAGCTGGATTGGAAGTGCAGCAGCCAGGACTTGAACCGGCACCCAGGTACCTCCACTCAGGTGGAGGATTAACCTACTGTACCACGGTGCGGCCCCCATTCTATTTAATTTTTAATTTTTTTTTTATTTTTTGACAGGCAGAGTGGACAGTGAGAGAGAGAGAGAGAGAGACACAGAGAGAAAGGTCTTCCTTTGCCGTTGGTTCACCCTCCAATGGCTGCCATGGCCGGCGTGCTGCGGCCGGCGCACCGTGCTCATCCGATGGCAGGAGCCAGGTGCTAGGTGCTTATCCTGGTCTCCCATGGGGTGCAGGGCCCAAGCACTTGGGCCATCCTCCACTGCACTCCTGGGCCACAGCAGAGGGCTGGCCTGGAAGAGGGGCAACCGGGACAGAATCCGGCGCCCCGACCGGGACTAGAACCCGGTGTGCCGGCGCCGCAAGGCTGAGGATTAGCCTGTTGAACCATGGCGCCGGCTTTAAATTTTTATTTATTTGAAAGGTAAAGAGGCAGAGACACAGAGAGAAAGAGACCATCCACCCACTGGTTCACTCCTCAAATGCCCACAACAGCCAGGGCTGGGCCAGGCTGAAGCCAGGAACCCCATGGTCTCCCACACGCGGCACAGGGACCCTAGCACGTTGGCCATCACGGGCTCGCTCCCAGGGGTGCGTTAGCGGGAGCTGGAATAGGAGGTGGAGCCAGCACCCAAGCCCAGGTGGCCAGTTGCAGCTCTGGCTTCTGTTTTGTGCAGCTGAAACACAGTCACGGACATGGCCAAGACGTAGAATTCCGGGAGGAGAAGAGCGTTTTCCTTTAGCAATCTGATAGCAATACTCCTGTGCTTGCTTAAAAACCGAAAACCTTCTATGTTGAACTACAGCTTCAGAGAAAGTTACAGAATCGGTCTGGGAGGTCCCCCGTGCCCTCCGCCAGCTCCCGGGGGGCTGAGCCCTGCGTGACAGCAGCACAGGGTCACAGCAGGAAGTCAGCTCTGGCTCCAGCGTGCTCTGCCCAGCGTGGGCGCTGAGAGTCGGGGCTGCCGGGACCCTCTCTCCTTTATGGGGCCTGAGTTTTCTCTGCAGAACCTGGCCCGTCTGACACCCCACGATGCTCTGCCTGCCGCCTCTTCTTAAGATTTATTTGTTTATTTGATAAGCAGAGTGCGAGGGTGAAGGAGAGAGAGTGAAAGGTCTTCTATCTGCTGGTTCACTCCTCAAATGGCTCCAACAACCAGGGCTGGGCCGAGCCAAAGCCAGGAACTCACGTGGGTGCAGGGGCCCAAGCACTCGGGCCACCTCCCGCTCCCCTCTGACGCACGTGAGCAGGGGGCTGGACTGGAAGTGCAGCAGCAGGCACTGGTTTGCAGGTACCAGATGGTTGCGTTGCAAACAGCAGCTGAGCCCACTGCGCCACGCCGCTGCCCCCGGTCCCGTCTTTGTGCACTCCCTGTCCTGGATCTTCGCGGATCCTTTGGGCCTGGGGCCCCTGGTGTGGCTTTGGGTTCTTGGGAAAGTCGTGGCGCTGTTTTGCAGACTTTTCCGGTCCTGTGTTCTGTTCCCTGCTCTGACCCTCTCGCGGGCGGGGCCCCCGGGACGCTCCCTGTCCTTGCTCCTTTGGGTGCTACTCCCCGCCTCTCCGCCACGTGGTTCTTCCTGTGTCCGAGGTCCCCTCTGTCTGTCCCTTCTGCCCCTGGTCTTGGCTGTGCCAGGAAAAGGAGTCGGGGTGGTGGGGGGTCAGCTCCCCCCTCCAGATGCTGGCCTGATCCGGGCGGGGATTCTGCCGCCTGCGTCCACCAGGGGGCGGAGGTCCGGGGCTGGCTGAGTGTTCTGCCTCCCATTGCCCAGAGCACCCCCAGGTCATGCTTTGCACCCAGCAGGAGGGCGAGAGAGGGCAGGAGCAAAGGAGCGCGTGTGTAACAACGCATTCGTTGCCTCTTACCAGGCCCGCCTCCTGGCGCTGCGGCCGCGGGGACCCAGCCTGCGGGGACGCAGTCAGATCACAGCGGTGTGGCTTCATTCACCGGCACAGACTTGGGCTGCACGGTGTGCTGACAACTTGCATCGCCCACCTCCCTGTGGGGGCGGGTGTTCGCCTACTGACGCCTGAATCACGGTGCCTGGGTTCAATTCCCGCCTCCTGCCCAATTCCAGCATCCTGCTCAGTGTGCACCCTGGGAGGCAGCGGTGACTGAGTTCTTGCCGCCCACATCGGAGACCTGGATGGAGATCCCGGCTCCTGGCGTCAGCCTTGGCCCAGCCCAGCCACTGCAGGCATCTGGGGAATGAACCAGCAGACGGGAGAGCGCCCTCTCCCTACTGGACTTTTAGATAAACTAAAACAAAAATCAAAGAAGCTGAGGCTGGCATTGTGGCATAACGGGCAAAGCCGCTGCCCGTGGTGCCTATGGACGCCTGTTGGAGTCCCGGCTGCTCCGCTTCTGATCCAGCTCTCTGCTTACGAACCTGAGAAAGCAGCAAAGGACATCCCAAGCGCTTGGGCCGCTGCGCCCGCGTGGGAGACCTGGAAGAAGCTCCTGGCTCCTGGCTTCGGTCAGGCTCAGCCCTGGCTGTGGAAGACCTCGCTCTCTCTCTCTCTCTCTCTTTCAAATAAATCTAATAAATAAATAAATAAAATAAAATAAATAAATAAAAATCCAAGAAACAGAAAAGCTCCACCTGAGAGAAAAAACTCAAATCACCACTTGATGGCGCCAAAACCCAAGGAAGCCAGAGGGGCTCCCCGGGCGCGGGCGGCGGGAGGAGGCTGGGTCTGGAGACCGCGTCCAGGTCAGCTCCCGCCTGTTGCGTATCACGTGGGTCACGATGGGGCAGGGAATGCAGGCACAGTGTGGGGGAAGTGTTCCTGGCCCCTCTGAGGCCGCACTGCCTGGCCCCGAGGGCCTGGGCACAAACCCTGAATTTCCAGGCGCCCGGAGGCCCTGGGCTCCCACCCCTCTCTCCCCCTGGGCTCCACGCGTGGTTTTTCCCGGCAAGCTGGTGTCCTACAGTGGATCCCATCCTGACACCTGGAGGTGGTGTCCGCCCCGGAGCCGAGCCGAGGCTGGGCCTGCCCTCTGGCCTCTGGCCCCAGCTGTCAGTTGGGGCATCCTGGGTTTGACAACCTGCTGGAGTGCTTACTGTTATGCTAAAGGCACAGGCAAGGTTGGGGAGGGGACACGGAGCTTCCAGCCCCAACACAGGTGCCTTCCCAGAAGCCCTCCCAACCCTGTCCTTTGGGGTTCTGGGGAGGCTGTGTGACACCTGTGTGGTGGATGCTGGCTTGGGCCACGTGGCCCCCAGCCCCACTCCCCTTCCTGTGGCCAGGCCCTGGAGTGGCAACCCCCTCAGCATCCCACCTAGCCCCCTCCCAAGAGGCATCCAGGAGGAGCCTCCTTCCCCTGTGCGGCTCCGGAGCAGTTTCGGGGCCTGGGGACAAAGCCCAAACGTGACAACCAGAGCTGCCCCTTGGGCTCGACCCAATTGGCAAACTGCACTTGTCTTGAAAGACAGAGTTATAGAAAGGCAGAGAGAGAGAGAGAGAGAGAGAGAGAGAGAGAGATCTTCATCTACTGGTTCACTCCCAAATGGCCTCAATGGCCAGGGCTGGGCCAGGCTGAAGCCAGGAGCATCTTCCAGGTCTCCCACACAGGTGCAGAGGCCCAAGGGCTTGGGCCATCTTCCACTGTTTTCCCAGGCCATAGCAGAGAGCTGGATCGGAAGTGGAGTAGCCGGGACTTGAACTGGCGCCCATAACGGATGCTGGCACGGCAGACAGAGGCTTCACCTGCTACGCCACAGCACCGGCCCCACGGAGAGTTCCTGAGCGTCAGAGGCCCCCAGTGCCCCGGCCTCGGGAACCTGGGCCTCAGCGGCCCCGGCCCTTCGAGAAGGGAACCTGGTGCCAGTGGCGTGGTGTCTCCAGGAGTGACATCCACCCAGAAGCGTGGAGTGTACAGGAGAGTCGAGCCCTGAATCCACAGCCACAGGGGAGGGGGCTGTGAGGATGGACTGGGTGACCCTGTGCAGGGCTGGGGGGGCGGGGAGAAAGGCTCCTTCCCGCAGCCTTCGGCCAGCAGGGCCAGGCACATGCCCAGTCTCGACTCCCAGCGTCCAGAGCTGTGAGAGAGTGGCTGTCCACAGATCGAAGCCACCCACCTCGTGGGCCTCTGTAACCACTGGCAGCCCTAGGCAGCCAAAACCCTTCTTTAAAATAATTTTGGTAGGCCAGCGGTGCTATGCTGTAGTAGGTTAAGCCTCCATCTGAGGTGCCAGCATCCCATATGGGTGCTGGTTCGAGTCCTGGCTGCTCCACTTCCGATCCAGCTCTCTCTATGGCCTGGGAAAGCAGTAGAAGATGGCCCAAGTCCTTGGGCCCCTGCACCTGCATGGGATACCCAGAAGAAGCCCCTGGCTCCTGGCTTCAGCCCAGCTCTGGTTGCTGTGACCATTTGGGGAGTGAACCAGCAGATGGGAGACCTCTCTCTGTCTCTCCCTCTCTTGTCTGTAACTCTGCTTCTCACATAAACAAATAAATCTAATAAATAAATCTAAAAAAAAAAAATTGTGGAGACAAGGCCAGGCTCACCCCTAGCAACCATGGGGTCTGCCATCAGAGTACACGTCCCCCATGCTACAAGCTGCCTGTACCCGCCTTCGGATGGCTCCCGTGTACAAGAGAACCCACACAACAAGGAGCCGTAAGTGTTGGCCAGGATGTGCAGATCAACTCTGCATTGCTGGTGGGCACGCAGCCAAGACAGAAAACCTTCGGGCAGCTCCCCAGATGGTTCAACCCCTCACGGCCAGGTCACCCCCAAGGGCACCAAGCAGTAGTTCTCTGCCTCCTGGCCCAGACCTCTCCCCCAGGATTCCAGAAATTCCCTGAGGCCACAGGAGTGCACTTCCAGGGGTCCTAGCATTTGCCCTGTGCGAGCTTCCCGCACCCTCCCCTCCTGCTCTCCCAGCCTCCACCCTGCACCTGCCCTGCAGGGGGCGCAGAGGAGGGAAAGCCTGAGAGCAGGTGGCTCACTCGCACCCGGAGCCCAGGGAGAGAGCGTTTTGTGGCTCGGGCAGCCTCTTTTCCAAGCTGGGCTTGCCGCTCTGATTCCGCTGGGTCCTCGGTTGCTCAGCGCCGGCGTGAGGTGTGCAGGAACTTGGGAGAGCGAGCATGCACAGGTGGGGGCGTGGTGGGCCATGGCACGTTGCCTCCACTTTCCTTTCTCCCACATAGTGACAAAGGTACAGCAAGGTTGAGGAGGCCAGTGGGTTTATTTTGACTAATGTACGCTGCTGTGGGCTGGACATGGCCTTGCTTTGTCCAGCACAGTGTTTACCACCAGCCAAGGGGGTGGGCAGCCCTTCAGCAGGCTCTGTCTGCATACTCATTACCAGGAGTGAGTCCCGGCAGGGGGTGTGGAATTTGGATTTGTACAGGTTGTTTTCAGATACTTTAAAAAAAAAAGATTTATTTTATTTATTTGAAAGGCAGAGTTACAGAGAGAAAGGGAGGAGTCTTCCATCCGCTGGTTCACTCCCCAGCTGGCTGCAGAGGCTGGAGCTACACTGATCCGAAGCCAGGAGCTTCTTCCAGGTCTCCCACATGGGTGCAGGGGCCCAAGGACTTGGGCCATCTTCTACTGCTTTCCCAGGCCATAGCAGAGAGCTGGATCGGAAGTGGAGCAGCCGGGACTAGAACCGGTGCTCATATGGGATGCTGGCACTGCAGGCGGCAGATTAACCTGCTGTACCACATCGCTGACCCCTTCAGATACACTGAAGCAAGAGTGACTGAATTCATTCTCTGGGGATGGCACAGTGGGCAGGGGGGACAAAGCACACCCTACCGGTGTGTGTCTACACTGCCTGCCTCACATCAGAAGTGTGCTTTGCCAAAATTCGCACTTATTGGCAGAAGGGCAGCAAGTGCATAGTTAATGGTCCGCAGGTTTGACGTGTGTGTAAGGGCAGATTCAAAGGTTTTGCTTCCCGGTAGCCAGTAGCCGGGTGGTGCATTTGTAAGGCTGGTCAAATGCGGGGCTTTGGGTGGGAGAGACGCTAGCAGACACACTTTCACCTTTTTCTGTCTCTTTTTTGCAGGAACCCTAAACACTAGCTGATCGACGTCTCCAAAGGAAAATGTAGAAGTTCCGGTCGCACAGAGGGCTACGGACTCCGGCCTGGGACTCGAGGCTGAACCCAGGGCAATATTTAGCACTGCTCGAGGGATGGGAGGCCCGTCCTGAGACAAAACTCCAAAAATATTCGTTCTCACAACCCGTTCTTTTTCCTGGCGTTTGGCCAAGGGAAGGCACACAATTGCAATCTAGGTGAGGGATCTGGGGGGTGGCGGAGGAGGGGCTGAATCGCACAAGGGAACACCCCCTGTGTTAAAGTCGCGCACCTGCTCAGAACTGGGCCAGCGCGGCCCTGGGAAGTCCAGCACCTGCTAACCAGCAAGCTGGAGTGATGTGTGTAGCAACGACAAACGTGAGCGCTTGTTTCAAAGCACCCTTACCAGCCCTGAGGATTTTAATTCAAAAGTGTTTGCCAACCCTGTAGGTGAAACCAAGAAAAGTGTTTTTAAAATTCGCCATTTCTTTGGTTACTTTTCCATGGCCTTTGTCCATTTTTCTACTGAGAGTCTTAGTATTTTTTCTTATCGATTGTGGTGAGCTCTTGACATGGGAGGGTACCTCAAAAAAGCCCGTAGAGGGGCACCGTCAGCTCTGCTGCACCTGGTGTTGCACCGTCCGGTCCCGAGTGCTGGTTCCAGCTCCTGGCTTCAGCCTCGCCCAGCCCTGGCCTTTGCGGCCATTTGGAAAGCATGTGGAAGATCACTCTCTCTCTCTCTCTCTCTCTCTCTCTCTCTCTCTCTCCTTTCTGCTCTGTTTCTCCATCACTATCCCCTTCAAATAAATAAATAAATAAATAAATCTTTTAAAAAAAAGGAAAATTGAATTAGAAGGTACTTTTGGGGCCAGCACTGTGAAAACCCAGGGCCAGTTCTGGGAAGGGTGAAGGGGTCGCTGCCTTAAAGCACCACCGTGCAATGATGCTTCCGGCTGACACCCAGCCACTTTGCTTGTGATGAAGTTTCCAGCGTATCCATGTCCCCCAGAGAGCCGCAGCAGGCAACCAGGCTGACCGAGCGGAGCGATCGCTGGGAGGAGAAACGTGCCCAGGGAGACGGCGCGACGCTTGAGCGTGTTGTTTGAATTGACTGGGGAAGCAGCTGCAAACTTTTCTTTCTTCTCGAAGTCTGCAGAGCCGGTTCGGTGTGATGGGACCCGGGGTGCATTTCTGCAGGAGTGTGTTTATGTGCATATTTGGTGCAGCCTAAATCACGTTCCACAGCCACTAAGGGGGAGATGGGCTCAGGGCTCAGGGACCACGCTCGGCTGTGCGCCCTCTCTGCACTAGGAGAGCGTTCTGTCAGGGTGCCTCCAGGGTCTACACTGGCGGGAAGCTGGAGCCAGAGCCAGGAACCGAACACAGGCCCTCCATGGGGGCTGCTGGATTCCCTTCAGTTCTGTGGCCCAGTTGCCTGCTGACGATGTCTGGGATTTTTTCAGTTTCTGAGTTTCACAGATCTAGAGGCTGTGAACATTCCCACACAACGCTTTTCTGCACCTGAGGTTTCATTTCTCACGGAGAAAGGTCTGGGGCCTCAGGCAGACAGCTGGGTCCTGGGTGAGGATCTGCCACACAGCTTCCCAAAGCGGCTGTGAACTCCAAGCAGAGCCACCCACAGCGTCACCACATGCGACACGAGTGTTCTGTACCCACACTTCAGGGTGAATGAAATGGTATCTCACTGGGGCTCCAGTTTACATCCCTTCAATATTAATGACTTTATTTAATATTTATTTAATATTTCGACTTTATTTACCTTTTGTTTAGTTTTCTAGTAAAGCCTTTGTTCAAGACTTTTGCCCATTTCTAAAAAAACAGTCCTTTTTTTTTTTTTTTCATGGAAAGTCTCTATGTATCCCGCACAGAAGTCCTGACGTGTATGTTACGAGAATTTTCTCCAGGTCTGTGGCTTGCTTAAAAATGGTTTTTAGGGCCTGGCGTTGTGGATGGCAGGTTAAGCCGTCACCTATGATGTTGACGTCCCATGTGGGCGCCGGTTTGAGACCTGGCTGCTCCACTTCTGACCCAGCTCCTTGCTAATGCACCTGGGAAAAGTGGCGGAAAACAGCCCAAGTGCTTGGGCCTCTGCACCCACGTGGGAGACCAGGAAGAAGCTCCTCTGGCCCAGCCCTGGCCATTGCAGCCATTTGGGGGACTGAACCAGTTGATGGACGATCTCTCTCTCTCTCTCTCTCTCTCTCTCTCCCTGTCTCTCTGTAACTCTGCCTTTCAAAAAACCTAAATAAAAAAAGAAAGAAAGAAAAACATTGTTTTAGGGGCCAGCATTGTGGCTCAGTGGGTTAAGCCACCACATGTGATGCTGGCATACCATGTGAATGCCAATTTAAATCCCGGTTGCTCCGCTTCTGGTCCAGCTCCCTGCTAATGCGCCTGGGAACGTAGTAAAAGGTGGACCAAGTGCTCCTGGCGTCAGCCCGGCTCTGCCCTGACTGCTGTGGCCATCTGGGGAGTGAACCAGCCAATGGAAGAACTCTCTCCCTTTCTCCCTCCCCCCTCAATGTCACAGTGCCGGCCCCTGTCACATGTTCTATGACTCCACTTTCCCTATCTGATTGCTTTGTCATTCCTCGAGAGTCTCTCAGCTGTATATGTATGCGCCTGCTACTGTATTTGTTACTCTGTTCCGTTAGTCCATTTGTCTATTCTACTAAAACTGCACTGTCCTGGGGCCGCCGCTGTGGTGTAGTGGGTAAAGCCACCGCCTGCAGTGCCGGCATCCCATATGGGCACCGGTTCAAGTCCCGGCTGCTCCACTTCCGATCCAGCTCTCTGCTGTGGCCTGGGAAGGCAGAAGATGGCCCAAGTCCTTGGGCCCCTGCACCCACGTGGGAGACCTGGAAGAAGCTCCAGGCTCCTGGCTTCGGATCAGCGCAGCTCCGGCCATTGTGGCCATCTGGGGAGTGAACCAGTGGATGGAAGACCTCTCTCTCTCTCTTTATCTGTATAACTCTGACTTTCACATAAATAATAAATCTTAAAAACAAAAACAAAAACACCACGCTGTCCTGATGGCTTTGGCTCTGTAATAAGTTGGGGAGAGGGCGATCATCCTTATGAGTGAGACTTCAGACATTCACTCTAATTCCAAGTGACAGGCACCAGACTCTGTGTTATCAGTCACTTATTCTCACATGCAGTGGGTTAACGCGCGATGTCCCCTGCTTCGGCTTTGTTAACTATTAACGCACACCCCCCCCACCCCCCAATTACTTCCCAGTTCTGTGACCGAAGAGCGTCCACTCTCTCGCCTGGTGATTGGATTTCCAATGGACGGACAGAGAGAAGCGGGGTCTTAACCGCTGAGCCAAACACCCACCCCTGGCAGGAGAGGACATGAGAGGAAGGGGCCAGCAGACTGGAGAAGAGGCTGCGTGGCCTACGAACCCCGTGACTTAGGTATGGATGGATTTTTCGTCCCTTCTGCGTCAAATTGCTTAAACTCTGCAAGCCTCACTTTCCTCATCTGTAAATGGGGAGAAGTCCAAGCCCTTAGCAAATGTTCTCGTGTCTCCCGGGAGAGAAAAGGAATAGGGAGGACGTCCTGGGGGTGGGGGAGCCGCTCGCACAGGCGCATCAGGCATGGTAACGGATCTGATGATCGCTCTCCCCGTGATTTCACGCAGGCTCCCCCTGGGGGTGTGCGCGCTGCACAGTCTCAGCTGGGCTCAGGGCTCCGGCTTTCACAGGGCCCTTTAGGCCAGCGTTGTCCTTGCAAGAGGGGAGAGGAAGGAGGGGGATGGGGTGGGAAGGGGCCGGCACCCCTCCGCCCGCCAGCCACGCGGCCTATGCCACGGGGTACCACACGGGACTGGCTTCCTGTGGATTGACGGGGCTCAGAGCGGGCAGCTGGGCATCTGGCGGCCGATGTTTGCTGTGCAGTCAGCAAGTCCTGGTTGTCTGCTCTGGGCAGCATCGCAGGCGTCCCCGTGGCCCAGGGCAGAGGCTGGCTCTGCCGAGGGCTGCGGGCTCGGTCCTGGCTCACTTCACGTCCTCGCTGCTGCCCCCAGTGCTCGGGCAGCGTCGCTGTCTTGGGGGCGGGGGGGGGGGGGTGGGAGCGGCTCACATCTTCCCAGGCTGTGTCCGGGTGGGGGCTGTTGCTGTGCCCGCCCCGTGAGCCCCTCCGGGTGGAGAGTGTGGTATGGGGGACCGTTCGGTGCCGCTCTCGTTCAAATTTGCAATGAAGTCAAGGTCACTGCTTGGGACAAACCCAGCCAATCCCGGGCGGGGCAGGGCTGCTGGATGAGCCTGGGAGAGTTTTGTTCGCAGGGTTTTATCTTGGGCACCATCTGGCCAGTGAGATCTGAAAACTCCCGCAGCCCTGGAGGGCAGAGGGCGGGACTAGCCCTGCTCCCAGACCCTGTCAATCAAACGAGTGGGCTGCAGAGATGCCCATCACCCCCGTCCAAGTCCACACCCAAGTTCTTCTCCCACATGGCGCACCTGGCCCGCGTGCAGGAAGTCAGGGGCCCGCTGTGGGGGCTGCCCTCCCTCCTCCCCTCTGGCTCCTCCAGGCTGCCTCGCACCACAGCCAGGACTGGGCTGTCTCCCCATAGGCTCAGCATCCACGAGTTCCATTTCTGATGTGAGGCTCCCCAGCCCCCAGGGTGATCTTTGCCTGCTGAGAGAAAGGAGCGTCCTGGCTGGGGGGGGGGGGCACTGATGAGCCTCCCCCCTCCACATCTGGCCTCCACCTGCAGCTTCCAGTCTACCACCTGGGGGTCTTAGGGCACGGCTGTCTGGCTCCCTACGCCGGCCCTCCCCCGCCCCCTCCCCCAGGGTTCTCTGCTGTTTGGTGGGAAGAAGAGACCGGTTCTTTCTCAAGGGGACCGTGGAGGCTGTCAGTCGTCTGCGGTGACGAGGACCGGACTTTCCACACTGGGAGCTGGGGCCGCCCAGGCTCCGAGGGCTCAGGGACCCGCTCTCCCCACACTCCCCCCCCCCCCGGCTGTCGCCACCCCGCAAGAGGAGATGATTACCCACAAAACCAAGCGCAGAAATAGCCAACCTATTTGTGGCTTAAGTGCAAGCAGTTTTATTTTTACTGTGCGTCGCTGTATTTTCTCTAAGTAGAAATCATGACCACAACTTCGGCAGCAGCTCCCGCCTGTCAGTGCTGCCGCGCCCCGGCCCCCCGCCGCCTGACCCCTGCGGGGTGCGAGGGCCATGGCTTCCAGGCCCCCGGCCATCGCTCCCTTTGAGTCTCCTTCCTCCCTGGAAGCCCCCTGGTCACTCCAGCCTCCTGGTGGCTCCCTCCCCTCTCGCCTCTTACCGCTTCCCAGTGGGGCTGCTGGTCGTCCCCGGCCGGAGTGGACGACGTCTCTGTTCTGTTGGGAACTGGGAAGAGCAAATCGGTTCTGTTGACTTACATAATGACGTTGGAGTCCTCTCGTTGGTCACTCTGCTCGGGGTGTCACAGCGCCGTGGGGACAGGGTGAACTGTGCGGCAAACCTGAAGCTGCTAAGGCTGATCTGTGGAGCTCCTGGCCCAGCGGTTCTCTCCGTGCCCCTCTGCCCTCAGGCTCGGGACTCCGGACGCCTCCCAGCCCACCACGCTTTCTCTCTGAGTCGGACCTCCTTCCCCTGCCCTCTCTCTGCTCGGCAGCCTCTGCCTCCGCTCGCTGGCCGCTCCTCCCTTGGACATGAGCACCAGGTGAAGAGAACGGGTTCCAGCTTCCCGGGCCGGCGACCTCCTGCTCGCACCTGCCGCCCCAGGCCGCACCTGCTTTCTCCGCCCGCCCTGCCCGTCCTGGGTCTGCGGCAGGAAGGCGTCCAGGGAAGGCCCCCTCTCTCCTTTCTGCCCCCTACCCCCACCCGGGAGGACAGGCTGCCCTTGAAAACAGGCAGACGAGAGCCGCTCCCACGGCCCCTCGGTCTGCTTCCCGCAGGATCTGAAACTGCGGACTCCCGCCCATTTTGATCTAATTGATCCCGGCTCCATTACTGTTCTGAAGCAGTAGCTCCTAGGCGGTCCCTGTGTTAAGAGGAACCTCTGGGATGGGGGGGGGGGTCTTCAGCAAAGGGATTGGTAGCTGAAGTTCAAATGGCCCAGGCGTCTCCTGCCTAGCTCTGCCTTGAGGTCTCTGGAAAGTGGGGAGCAGGCGGGGGAGGGTGGGTGGAGGTAATTCGATCCCGTGTTCCCGACTGCAGGGGTGGGAATCTGCAGCTAAAGGAAACAGCCGCTCCCAGGAGGAGTCCCGGGACCTGGCTGCAAAGCCATCTGGCCATTGAGGTGTTGCAGACGGATCCTCCATCCTGGAACCTGGGTTCCTGGCTCCCTCTCCCTGCCCTGGCCTGTCACAGGTGCCTGGGTTAAAGGCACGAGCTGCTCTCTGCAGATGGGCTGCAGGACGCGCACAGAGACCTGATCAGGGGACCACGGGCCTCCGGGTCGGTGCCCCCGCCCACTTCATCACAACGGCTTTTTAAAGAGCTGTGACCGATAGCTCCATTCTACAGGTGGTAAGACTGAGTCTCGAGGAACTCCCCGTGGGTCATGTGACTAGTTGCAGGCTGAACCGGGAACTCAAGCTGGTCTGCAGATCTCCCCCCACACACGTGCGTTTGCTCTTCCGTGTGGCCTTCCTCCCGGCCGTCTTCCTCCTTAGCCCTGGCTGGCCCCCCTGGGCCTTGGTGGCGATCGGCCACCATACATCATCGCCAGTTGTCTCCACTCCGGGTCGGGGCGAGGATTTCCACTCGAGTGTGTCACTGAACGATGCCATTTGAAGCGCAGCTTTGGCTGATAAGCGTGGGACCATCTGCTTGGCACATTGCAAACATTCTCAGCAGTGGGAGAGCAGCTCTGATTCCTGCAGACACACAGGCTGCAGCCGTGGCTGGAGATGTGGGGACTGGAGACCCCGCAGGCCGGCGGGCCAGCCGCACCCCAGCATGCCAGGGGGCAGCGTCCCAGCGGTCGCCTCTGAGCCTTCCGCCGCCAGTGACGCCAGTGACGCCAGTGAGTTCGCACCCGGCTTCTCATTGTCTGGCCGCCCTTGCTAACCAGAATGAGAGGTTTTCCTCTTCGGAGAGCCAGCGCCCGGCGGTGCTCTCTGCGCCGATGCTTTGTAGCGTTCGCTGTCGCTGTCGCTGTCGCTGTCGCGGGTGCTGGGACAGGTGCCTGTCTCCCGAACGTTCGCTGCTTTGCTGGGCGCACGGTTCTCAGACTCGGGGCGGAACTCACGCCAGGGCCGGGCTGGGGGGGGGGTCTTAGGGTCCGTGCGCAGATCCGACCGTGGACTTGGAGGTCTCCCAGGTGGCTTAGTTAGAAGCTGTGTATGACGAGGGAGTTGGGGACTCCCAGGCTCGGGCTTCCTTGGCCCTGGCTGTGGGGCCGGAGGAACGCCCGATGGAGCCCCTCCCCCTGCCTTTTCCGAGCGGGCAGTGACATTGACACGTGCGGTTGCTGTTCGTGGAGTCCTGCGGGAAACCTTGCCCTCCGGCACAGCGGTGTAGCCCAGCCAGGGCGGTGAGGCTCTCTGTGGATACAGCGCACGGGCCGTTGCTGCCCCATCGGTGTGGACAGCAGGGAGCCTGCCTCCGGAGTGGGGGGCTTTGGCACCATTCACCTTGCGGGCTGCTGGCTCTTTGTAGGGGTCGGGGGCTGCCCTGTGTTTTGTGGGATGTTTGGCAGCTTTGCTGGCCACTACCCACCAGAGGCTGCCAGCAGCCTGCCCTCAACCTAAACATCCGTAGACAGCCGCCCCCTGCCCCTTTGAGCTCACGGCTGCTGTGCTCTGGGCACGAGGCCTCTCCGTGCAGACAGCTCCAGCGTCAGGAGTACAGGGAGGACGCGTTCAATGCCAAGTCCACCACCCTTGCCCTGCACGTGCCCAGAGGCTCCCCTCCCGGCCTTGGGACCTCCAGCTCACAAATGGATTTCTGTTTGTCCAGGTTGCTACACACGCACGGGGAGAATTTGCCCTTGTCTCTGCAGCTGTGCACCTGGAGGGTCCAGCCTGGGGTCACGGTTCTTTTTGGTTGCCTGGCAACAGAGGAGGCTTCAGTTGGTGCCCCCCTCAAACCCTAGTTTTGTTGGCTTTTCCCTCTCTCCTCTCCTCTCCTCTCCTCTCCTCTCCTCTCCTCTCCTCTCCTCTCCTCTCCTCTCCTCTCCTTTTCTCCTCTCCTCCCCTCCCCTCTCCTCCCCTCTCCTCCCCTCTCCTCTCCTCTCCTCTCCTCTCCTCTCCTCTCCTCCCCTCTCCTCTCCTCTCCTCCCCTCCCCTCCCCTCCCCTCCCCTCCCCTCCCCTCCCCTCCCCTCTCCTCTCCTCCCCTCCCCTCCCCTCCCCTCCCCTCCCCTCTCCTCTCCTCTCCTCTCCTCTCCTCTCCTCTCCTCTCCTCTCCTCTCCTTTTCTCCTCTCCTCTCCTCTCCTCTCCTCTCCTCTCCTCTCCTCTCCTCCCCTCTCCTCTCCCCTCCCCTCTTCTCCCCTCCCCTCTCCTCCTCTCCCTTCCTTTCTCCTCTCCTCTCTTCTCCTCACATCTCCCCTCCCTTCCCCTCCCCTCCCCTCTCCTTCTCTCTCTCTCTCTCTCTCTCTCTCTCTCTCTCTCACACACACACACACACCAGCGATGTTGCAGGCTGCGATGCCGGGGGTAAGGGAGAACTGAGCTCAAGTGAAGAGGATCCTGCAAGTGGCTGTTGCGTCTCAGGCATCTACAGGAAACTTCCGGAAGCCCGAGTGCGGTGCTAGAACTGTCTGCCTTCTCTGATTCCCCCTGCTTTTCCCATCAGCACCACTGTCCACCTGCTCCTCTCGCTTCCCCGAGAGTGGCCCCGCCAGGGCACGGGTGCGCCGAGCCTGCACCCTGAAACAGCCAGGAAACCACCCGAGAGAGGCCCCGCCTTCCAGAAACACGTGGACATGTGTATCACGTGAGGGAGCTGCGGGCCAGAGAGGCTGCGCCGCTGGGCGCGGACCTTGCCGCCGGGGTCCATCTGATGGAGCGCACAGCTCCTTGGCCAAGCTGCCTCAGGCACCTGCAGAACAGTGGGCTCCTCGCTGTAACTTCAACACTGGCAAAAACCCCACTCCAAAATCTCTCCACCGCCCTCACACGTGGCACCTCCTCCATTCGCTCTGGGTCCAGCCTGTGGTGGGGTTGAAGACCACTCCCCGCGGCCAGCACGGTGGGCGGGGTCGTGGATGAGGTGTTGGGGTGGAGCAGGTGAGCAGCCCATCCAGGGGGGGCAGTGGTGGTGACGACTTAGCAGGGGACGTCAGCCCCCCACAGGGCAGGGGGGGCACTGCGCAGGGGGGTGGAGGGGACCTGGGGCTGGGGGCTGCTGCGCCTGCTGGGTGAGGAGTGTGTGTGCCGGGGACCTCACGGTGGCAGTAGCGGACGTGGGATTGTTCACATGCGGGTGGGCTCATCACATAAGTAAAGAACCGAGGCGGGGGGAAGCTCACCATCAGAGGAGGCAGTGACAATACAAAGATGGAGAAAGTGTCAATGGGTTCAATGGTATTGGATCACAGTAGGAGACATGGGTGCGAATCCATGGTTTTGTGTGTGTATGAAACCCATCCATACATGTGTGATACCAACAGGTGTCTCACACACACACACATATACTGATGATGGTCTGAATTACTACTTTTTGACTTTATGATGACCCAAAAGGAACATGCATTTAGTAGAAACCATATCTCACATTTGTTTCATGTTTAAAGATTTATTTCTCGATTTCTTTGAAAGGCAGAGTGACAGAGAGAGAGAGAGGGAGAAAGAGAAAGATCTCCCCTTTGTTGGTTCACTCCCCAAATAATCACTGCAGTCATCAGGACTGGGCCAGGCTGAACCAGGAACCGGGAGCTCCATGTGAGTCTCCCACGTGGGAGGCAGGGGCCCAAGTACTTGGGTCGCCACCTGCTGCCTCCGAGGCCCGTTGGAGGAAGGTGGGTGGGAGGCAGGGCCGCTGGGATTGGAACCAGCAGGATGCCGGCCCTGGGGGTGGTGGAGGCTCAGCCTGCTGTGCCGCCACGCCAGCCCTGGTGCCTGGGGACGTGCCCAGCTTTTGTCTTCAATGGGCAGGCAAGTGTGGAACAGCCGGGACGGTGGGGCTGGCCTGCCGCTGTGAGCAGCCCCCCCCCCCCCCCCAGATACCGGGGCTGCTGGGGAGAGGTCTGAGCCAGAGCTGGGGTGGTGACAGCTGACCAGTGCGGCTGGGGGGACTGTGGAGTAGCGAGGGGCCGTGGGGGGGACCCCGCACAACACGGAGCCCCCGAGGGCAGTCGGAGAAGAGGTCCAGCGAAGGAGATGGAGAAAGGGCGGAGGGGGCTGGAGGAGGCCCGCAGGAGGAGGGGGTGTCCAGGCTCTGCGCCCAGACGCAGACGTGGGGCGGGGGCTCCACAGTCACGCAGGTGTGGGGCAGGGGAGGGCGACTGAGTGACATCCGCTCCCCCTTGGAGGCCTCGCTCACTGCTGTTGTTTGTTCTGATGAACACGATGGCTGTGCCCCTGCCATGAGGTGCTCCCCCTCCCCGAGGGGAAGTGTGGTGCCCCTCACCATGGGTGCCCCTCACCCACGGGTGCCCTTCATCTGTGGGTGCCCCTCACCACGGGTGCCCCTCACCACGGGTGCCCCTTATCCATGGGTGCCCCTCACCCACGGGTGCCCCTCACCATGGGTGCCCCTCACCCACGGGTGCCCTTCATCTGTGGGCGCCCCTCACCACGGGTGCCCCTCACCACAGGTGCCCCTTATCCATGGGTGCCCCACACCACGGGTGTCCCTCACCACGGGTGTCCCTCATCCACGGGTGCCCTTCACCATGGGTACCTTTTATCCACGGGTGCCCCTCACCATTTGTGCCCCTCACCACGGGTGCCCCTCACCATGGGTGCCCCTCACCACGGGTGCCCCTCACCCATGGGTGCCCCTCATCTATGGGTGCCTCTCACCCACGGATGCTCCTCACCATGGGTGCCCTTCACTCATGGGTGCCCCTCACCCACGGGTGCCCTCACCCCTGTGCTGCTCATGGATGGTGGTTATGCCTCTGAGCCTCTCATTTCCCAGGGCAAGCAGGGGCAGAGACCGGACACTTCCGGAAACAGCCGGGCACTTCCGGAAACAGCTCAGCCTTGCCTGTTGTTGTTATAGGTTGGCATTGGCCAGATGGTGCCTTCGTAAATAAAGCTCTGCACGGTAATAAACAGGAGTCGTGGGGCTGGCGTGGTGGTGCAGCCAGTTAAGCCACTTCCTGCAGCGCTGCCTCTCACACTGGCGTGCCTGTGGGAGTCCTGGCGCCTCCGCTTAGGATCAGGCTCCCTGCTAATGCACCCGGGAGGGCAGTGGAAGACGACGCGAGTGCCTGGAGCCCTGCCGCCCACGTGGGAGACCGGGAGAGAGCTGCTGGCTCCTGGCGATGGCCTGGTCCAGACCTAGATGTTGTGGCCATACAGGGAACGAACCAGCAGATGGAAGATCTCTCTTTCCTGTTTTATTTTAAAGCAGTTTTTAAAAAAAGTTTATTTATTCGAGAGGTAGAGTTACAGACAGAGAGAGAGAGAGAGAGGTCTTCCATCCACTGGTCCACTCCCCAAATGGCTGCAACAGCCAGGGCTGGGCCAGGCTTGAAGCAGGCGCTAGGAACTCCATCCGGGTTTCCCATGTAGGTGGCAGGGGCCCGGGTGCCTGGGGAGCCTCTGCTTTCCCAGTGCACTAGCAGCGAGCTGGATTGGAAGTGGAGCAGCCGGGACTCGAACCACAGGTGGCAGGTTGATCGCGGCCCACACCGGCCCTGTGTTGCCGCTGCAGTGGTTCTGCCTGTGGCGATGCCCCTCTGCCCTCGGGAAGTAGCTGGAGATGTGCGCACGATTTCCTTCCGAGCCGTCGCTCCATTGGTGCCCCTCATCCTCGGGTTCATTTTCCATGGTTTCAGTTAGCTGAGGTCAACCTCAGTCTGAAAACACTAGGTAGAAAATTCCAGAAATAAACAATCAGTACACTTTATTTGTTAAAGATTTATTTTATTTATTTGAAAAAGAGTTACAAAGAGATGGAGAGAGGGGGGGAGGGAGAGAGAGAGGGAGAGAGAGAGAGGGAGAGAGAGGTCTTCCATCCGCTGGTTCACTCCCCAAATGGCTGCAACAGCCAGAGCTGCGCTGATCCGAAGCCAGGAGCTTCTTCTGGGTCTCCCACATTGGTACAGGGGTCCAAGGACTCGGGCCATCTTCTACTGCTTTCCCAGGCCATAGCAGAGAGTTGGATGGGAAGTAGAGCAGCCGGGTCTCGAAACGGCGCCCATATGGGATGCCGGCGCTTCAGGCCAGGGCGTTAACCCGCTGTGCCACAGCACAGGCCCCATATTAGTACACTTTAAATGGCTGTTATTGTAGTATATTGCTAGCAATTGCTCTATTCTATTATTGTTGCTGTTGATCTCCTATTTTGCCTAACTGATCAATTAACCCAGTACTTAAGCCGTCGCTGCTGCCCCAGGGCGCGTGTGAGCAGAAGGCAGAACGCAGAGTGGGGCTGCGACTCAGGCTCAGGCTCTCCTAGCTGACGGTTTAACGGCCAAGTCAAACGTTCGCCTGGCGCATTGCATTTTAAAATAATGGTGAAAAATCAGAAGCGACCAGCACGTTCAAAGCTAGGAGATTAGTTAACAAATCATCATCCATCGAAAGTCATGTTTTTAGAGTCTCCACTGACATAAGAAAATGTTGACAATAGGATATTAAGTTTTAAAAAAAGCAACCTACAAAAACAGATTATGAGATGCAGTCACGATTTTGAAAAGTGTATGAAAAACGTTGAAAAAAAAAAAAAAGACTAAAAGGGAGGCAGACCCTGGTGCAGTGGGTTAAGCTGCAGCTTGGCGCACTCGTATCCCAAATCCAAGTGCCTGATTCGAGTCCGGGCTCCTCCCCTTCCAACCCACTGACTGCTAATTTGCTTCCTGGGAGGCAGAAGGTGGTGGCTCAAGTACTTGGTCCAACCCTGGCTGTTGTGGGTATTTGAGGAAGCTGTGAGTGGAAGATCTCTCTCTCCCTCTCCTTCTCTGTTACTCTACATGTCCAATAAAGAAGCATAGACAAATAAACTTTTAAAAAAGTACTGGGGCTGGGCTGGTGCCACGGCTTAATAGGCTAATCCTCCACCTGCAGTGCCGCCGGCACCCTGGGTTCTAGTCCTGGTTTGGGTGCCAGATTCTGTCCTGGTTGCCCCTCTTCCAGGCCAGCTCTCTGCTGTGGCCCTGGAGTGCAGTGGAGGATGGCCCAAGTGCTTGGGCCCTGCACCCGCATGGGAGACCAGGAGAAGCACCTGGCTCCTGGCTTCAGATCAGCGTGGTGCACCGGCCGTAGCAGCCATTTGGGGATTGAACTAACGGCAAAGGAAGACCTTTCTCTCTGTCTCTCCCTCTCTCACTGTTTAACTCTGCCTGTCAAAAAAAAAAAAAAAAAAAAAAGTCCTGGGGCTGGTTTTATGGCCTAGCAGGGGTGTTGTGGCCTAGCAGGTTGAGCCTCTGGCATCTAATATGGGCAGATTCGAGTCCCAGCTGCTCCTCTTCCTGTCCAGCTCCCTGCTAATGCACCTGGGAATGCAGTAGAAGATGGCCCGAGTGCTCGGGCCCCTGCACCTGCATGGGAGATCTGGAAGAGGCTCCTGGCTCCTGGCTTCGGACCAGCCCAGCTCTGACTTTTTGGCCATTTGGAGAGTGAACCAGCAGAGGGAACATATCTCTTCTCTTTCTCTATGCCTTTCAAATAAATAAAAGAGACAAACACCAAATTATCACTTGTAAATAATATTACAATAAAAGTACTAAGAGGAAACATCTCACGAGACTCAGGTGAGGTTTGAGGAGAGGTTGCAGCCTGCAGCTGTGACAGAGCATCAAGTCCTGTCCAGGCAACAGGACAGAAGTTAAACGAGGTGTGGGGGGAAGCCCCTCTGACGTCAGGGAATAGGGCGCCTCCCATTGCCCAGGTGGTTGGAGATCCACACACAGAGGGGTCGTGGGAGAGTCGGGGTGGGTGCTCCCGGCTGCCGAAGTGGCCACAGACGCTGGCCCACGGCACAGCCTCCCAGGCCAGCACTTGCTAATCTGTGAGGCGAAGGCGCTGGGTTTCCAGGGGTCTCCAGCCTTTATTTATTTATTTATTTATTTATTTATTTATTTATTTATTTATTTGAAAGGCAGAGTTACAGAGAAGCAGAGAGAGAGAGAGAGAGAGAGAGAGAGATCTTCATCTACTGGTTCACTCCCAAATGGCCTCAATGGCCAGGGCTGGGCCAGGCTGAAGCCAGGAGCATCTTCCAGGTCTCCCACACAGGTGCAGGGGCCCAAGCACTTGGGCCATCTTCTGCTGCTTTCCCAGGCCACAGCAGGGAGCTGGATCGGAAGTGGAGCAGCCAGGACTTGAACTGGCGCCCATAACGGATGCTGGCACGGCAGACAGAGGCTTCACCTGCTACGCCACAGCATCGGTCCCCACCAGGCCTTTTTTTCTTTTTTTTTTTTTTGGTGTTTTTCTCTCCTTTTTTTTTCTTTTGAGTGGGAGGCTGGCTCAGCTTTTGGTTAGAAATGGAGGCCCTGGTTTTCTCTCCGTGGTTTGGATCCACATGGGCTTCCCTGCATGGCTGTCCCCCGGGAAGCTGCTCCCCAGACACAGAGGAGCAAATGTGCTATGCGGATTTTTTTTTAAATCTTGGGCCATCCTCTGCTGCTTTCCCAGGTGCATTAGCAGGGAGCTGGCTTGGAAGCAGAGGAGCTGGGGTCGAACCGGTATGGGATGCAGGCAGCGATTTAACCTGCTGAGCCACAGCGCTGGGCAGGAGCACAGAGCGTGGTCAGCAGTTAATCCTTCGCTTTCTCCCTAGAAAGTGGGGGCAGTAACATCTTCCTTGTGAGCCTCAAGCTGAAGCTGCCTGGGAGTGGGCGGTGGTCTGCGCCCCCTGTGTCCCCTCTGAAACTCACTTAGGAGACTTCAAGGGTGATTCAGGCTTGCTCTGCACAAACGGATTAACACGGTCGTGAGGTTAAAAGATGAATGGGCTATCCCAAGACTGGGTCCAGAGCAAAGCCAGTTTGGCCGGGTCCCTGGCCCGCTCCCTGCTTCTCTCAGCAAACAGCTCATCCCCAGAGACGCCCCTCGACCTTGAGCCTGACCTTTGACCCACAGGAGACCTCTTCTCTTTAGAACCGACCCAGCCGGTGGTGTCGTGTACTTGCAGCGAAGACCAGACTAAGGCAGGGCTCCACCGCCCGCCACGGCCCCCTGAGCCTCCAGCTGTGTCTTTCCCCCCAGGAACTTCTGCAAGGAGAAGGAAGAGCCCCGGGAAGGTGCTTCGGCGACACTGCCAGTGACACTGACCCGGAACCGTGCCACCACCTCCGCGGCTCCTTCTGCGTCTGCTCCCAACTGAGGGTTCCGCTCTGGGCTGCTGGCCGCAGCCGGGCCACCGAGACTGTTAGGATGAGCCAGTGCCAGGTAAACACACATTGCCGTGAATACCGTTGTAACGAATGCGTGTCTGGACCGTGCACCTGCAGTCCCGGCACCCGGCAGACCCAGCGGCCAGAGTGACCCGGCTGATGCTTCCAGGCCTAGAGGTCGTCGGGGGCCTCAGCCCACAGCCGTGTGGGACGTGTCCAGCTGGCGCTGGTTTAAACTGTGGAACTTGCAGTTTCCGCTGCGTGGAAGGGGAGGGGCTCGTGCAGTTTGAGCAGCACCCGGGCCGGCGGTCACAGGGGTCGGGGCTGTGGCGCAGGTCGGCAGGGGCTGGCCCACTTCCCCTGCTGCCTGCCAGTGACCCTGGTTAGGTCGTTCTGTGTCCCTCTGTCTCTTCCTCCTCACCTCCCCTGCCTCTGAACCTTGAAGCCCCCAGGGATCGGTTCTCAGATCCCTCCTCCTTGCTAGCGACTCGTACTTCCTAGGCAGGCTCACCCAGCCGCGTGATTTAAAATTCCGCCAGCTTGCACGCAGCTCCCGCACCCAGACCCCTGTCCTACAATCCTCAAACTCCGCACACTCTGCTGGCCTCCTCTGCCACCTGCCTCATGGTTTCTTCAGCCCACCTACTCCCTGCTTGCCTGCTCCACCTGCACCAACCCTCCCCCCCGCCCCCCGTAAACCCTGTTCGCTCCTCTTCCCAACACATCGCTCATCCATCAACCAGCACATTGCGTCCGGGCTGCACCAGGCCCTCCTGCTCCCTCACACCTGGGCCAGATGCACCAGGCCCTCCTGTGAGCCCACACCTGGGCCAGCTGCACCAGGCCCTCCTGAGAGCCCACACCTGGTCCAGCTGCACCAGGCCCTCCTGCTCCCCCACACCTGGGCCAGCTGCACCAGGCCCTCCTGAGAGCCCACACCTGGGCCAGCTGCACCAGGCCCTCCTGTGAGCCCACACCTGGGCCAGCTGCACTAGGGCCTCCTGTGAGCCCACACCTGGTCCAGGTGCACCAGGCCCTCCTGTGAGCCCACACCTGGGCCAGCTGCACCAGGCCCTCCTGAGAGCCCACACCTGGGCCAGCTGCACCAGGCCCTCCTGTGAGCCCACACCTGGGCCAGCTGCACCAGGCCCTCCTGAGAGCCCACACCTGGTCCAGGTGCACCAGGCTCTCCTGTGAGCCCACACCTGGGCCAGGTGCACCAGGCCCTCCTGAGAGCCCACACCTGGGCCAGCTGCACCAGGCCCTCCTGAGAGCCCACACCTGGGCCAGCTGCACCAGGCCCTCCTGAGAGCCCACACCTGGTCCAGGTGCACCAGGCCCTCCTGTGAGCCCACACCTGGGCCAGCTGCACCAGGCCCTCCTGTGAGCCCACACCTGGTCCTGGCTGTTGTCATCTCTCCGCCTGAACTATTGTAACACCTCCTGCCTGGCCTGCCTCTCTGCTGTGGCTCCTGGAGGCTAACTTGAACTCCAAGGCCACGATGAAGCTGCCAAGTCCCTGTGGCAGCCCTCACGTCACTCCTCCTCCTAGACCCTCCTGTGATTCCCATCCCTCTCCGAGTAAAAGACCCCCCCCAGGTGGGCTGAGATGCTCACATCCCACATCAGCGTGCCTGGGTTCAAGGCCCGGCTCCAGCTCCTGGTGCCGGCTCCCTGCTGAGGCTCCTGGGAGACAGCAGAGATGGCCCAGGTGACTTGGTTCCTGCCATCTACGTGGGAGACGTGGAGTCTTATCCTAACTCCTTGTAGGCATCTGGGGAGTGAGCAAACAATGGGATCTCTCTCTCTCTCCGTGTCCAGTAAATAAATTAAATTTTTTAAAAAGAAGTCCCATCAACAGCCAGACCCTGGGGGACGTGGCCCGGCTCCATTCCCACACCTGCCTGAGTCTATGCCTTCCCCACACTGCTCTGCTCTGGCCATTCTGCTGCATTTTAAAATTTTTATTTATTTTCTAAAATACTTATCTTTAAAATATTTATTTATTTGGGTGATAGAGTTAAAGACAGAGAGAGGGAGAGACAGAAAGGTCTTCTATCCACTGGTTCACTCCCCAGATGGCTGCAGTGGTCAGAGTTGGGCAGATTTGAAGCCAGGAGCTTCCTCCAGGTCTCCCAAGCAGGTGCAGGGGCCCAAGGACTTGGGCCATCTTCAACTGCTTTCCCAGGCCACAGCAGGGAGCCAGATCAGAAGAAGAGCAGCCAGGACTCGAACCAGCGACCAAATGGGATGCTGGCACTGCAGGTAGAGGCTTAGCCCACTACCCCACGGTGCCGGCCCCTCTCGGGCCATTCTGCTTCAGGAGAGTGTGAGAGTTAAAGGCGGAAGTGTCTCCCCACTGCCCATGAGGTCTGGACAGTGCTGGCGCTGAGTGAGTGCCAGTCTGGGGACCATGGCTGCCTGGTCGATGACCTCCTAACCAAGCCTGGCCTCCACAGCGGCTCTGCGCAGCCGGGTGTGGTCGTGAGAGCGCTGGCGCCGTTCTGCCAGGTGAGCTGATGAGGAAAAGGAGGATTTATCTGCCCATGAAAAATGGTTCTTGGGGAGCATTTGGCCTAGTGGCTAAGATGGCTTCATCCTGAATCTCGGCACCTGGACTCACGTCCTGGCTCCACTCCCGACCCTGGGAGGCAGTGGCGATGGCCCAGGTGGCGGGGTTCCTGCCACCCACGTGGGAGACCTGGGTTCAGTTCTCAGCTCCCACCTTTGCCTTGGCTCAGCCCAGGCCATTATGGGCATTTGGGAAGCGAACCAGTGGATGTGTGTTCTCTGTCTCTCAAGTAAATAGACAGGTAAATGTTTTATACAACTTCCTGCAGGTCAGTTATTTGATGCATAAGTAGAGAACCTGGTCTGCAAGGATAAAGTTTAGGAAGCAAACACATAGACACAGACACAGACACACACACACACACATACAGACACACACTCATACTCACAGACACATACTCACATACAGAAACACATACTCACACACACTTACACAGACACACACACACCCAGACACAGACACACACACACAAACACACACACTCACACACATACACACACTCACACACACACTTACACACAGACACACACATACATACAGAAACACACACTCACACACACTTACACACAGACCCTCACACACAGACACACTCACACACACATACAGACACACACTCATACACACAGACACACACACACATACAGACACATACACTCACACACACACAGACACGTGCACACACACACAGACACACACACATACTCACATACAGAAACACACACTCACACACACTTACACACAGACCCTCACACACACCCAGACACAGACACACACACACTCACACACAGACACACATACTCACTCACACACACACAGACACACACACTCACACACACACATACAGACACACACACTCACACACACAGACACAGACACGCACACACACACAGACACACACACAGACACTCACACTCACACACACACACACACACATGGAATACTAACAGACCAAAGAAAGCCGAGGGTTAGAGTTGGAATCAGTGGCGGGGGGAGCCTCTACCTTCCCCCGTGGGGTGTGGGGGTGGCTAGCATATATCAGCAGACTTCAAAATGTTTGTGGGGAATGGAATCAAAAGATAAATGTATTTGGGGCTGGCGCTGTAGCACAGCAGATTAAAGCCCTGGCCTGCAGTGCCGGCTTCCCATATGGGCGCCAGTTCTAGTCCCAGCTGCTCCACTTCCGCTCCAGCTCCCTGCTGTGGCCTGGGAAGCAGTAGAAGATGGCCCAAGTCCTCGGGCCCCTGCACCCACATGGGAGACCAGGAAGAAGCTCCTGGCTCCCGGCTTTGGACTGGCCCAGCTCTGGCCGTTGTGGCCATCTGGGGAGTGAACCAGCAGATGGAAGATCTCTCTCTGTCTACCTTGTGACTCTGACTTTCAAATAAATAAAATAAATGTTAAAAACGATAAGTTTATTTTTGTGTGAAAAGGAAGAGCGCGCGCCTGGGTTTCCTCGGCCGCTGCGTGCACGAGCTCTGAAGTGGCTGCCCTCACTTCGTCACCGCAGAGGCGAGGGCTCGCAGGTTCCTTCTGCCATTAGCAGGTGTGAAGGGACTTTCCGGGCTCTTCGTGTTGCAGCCTCAAACTTTTAGCGTTTTCCTTGGCGCGGGACTCGGTCCTGCTGAGTGTCTGACAGGTGCTTCCCCCCGGGCCAGCCTGTGGGGCTCGGGCAGGGCCACACCTCCTGGGAGGCTCACCATCCTCCACGCCGAGGGCTGGTGAACGCACCCAGGCACGCCTGGTCTGAGCAGGTGCATGGCTTGGTGGTGGGTGCCGAGACCGAGTAAAACAAGCGCCTCTTCGTGGTGGCCGCCGTGTAAAACCTTGGCACGCTGTTAACCAGTTCCCCTCGGCACTCCCGCCTGCTCACCACTGCATAGGTCACTTTATGCACGGAAAAATGACAAGAGCCACGTTGCCCAGATGTGCCCTTTGTCACGGGGTTTTAATGCAAACAGCCCAGTCCCTCCAGCAGGAAAGCAGAGGCAGAGAAGGGGGAGGGGTGATGTTCAAGATGTCAGGGTTCCGCCCCTCCTGCCCGCTGTGTCCACCCCAGCACTGAGCACAGTGGGTCGAAACACGGAACAGAGGATCCTGGGAGGCACATGTGGTTCCGCTCCTTCTCTCCTGGTGAGATATCTAATTTTCCCATTGTTAGAGAGCCGTGTATAGTCTATTTTTAAATTTTTTATTTGTTTATCTGAAAGGCATAGAGACGGACAGGGAGATAATACGGAGAGAGAGAGAGTTTTTCCACCCACGGGGTCACATCCCAAATGCCTGCAAATAGTCAGGGCCGGGCTGGGCTGAAGCCAGAGGCCCAGAACGCCACCTGGGTCTCCCACACCGGTGACAGGGGCCCGAGACCTCGAGCCCCACCTGCTGCTCGCCACAGTGTGCACTTTGCGGAGATGGGACTCCAACCCGGGCGCTCTGACCTGCGTGTGGGCACGGCGTCAACCATTGCACCGAATGTTCACCCCGTCGAGTCCATTCAGCGTATTTTTTTAAGCATGAAGGTTGCGAACCACTGCTGAATCTCTGCTTGTCGTTCTGATCCATCGGTTTTCCTGACTTTGTTGTCTGTCTATCTCATCTACAGAAAGTTACCTGAAGGGCCCCCTGCCCAGGCTTCCTCATGGAGGAGACAAACCCGACCCCCTCGGTGGCCGAGGGGTCCCTGAACGCCTCCGCCCGCGGGAACGGCTCCGGCGAGCCCCCCCGCCCGCACATCCCGGCCGTGCACTGGGTCATCATGAGCGTCTCCCCGCTGGGGTTTGTCGAGAACGGGATCCTGCTCTGGTTCCTCTGCTTCCGGATGCGGAAGAACCCCTTCACCGTGTACATCACCCACCTGTCCATCGCCGACATCTCCCTGCTCTTCTGCATCTTCATTCTGTCCATCGACTACGCCTTAGACTACGAGCTCTCCTCGGGCCACCACTACACCATCGTCACACTGTCGGTCACTTTCCTGTTTGGCTACAACACGGGCCTCTACCTGCTGACGGCCATCAGCGTGGAGAGGTGCCTGTCGGTCCTCTACCCCATCTGGTACCGATGCCACCGGCCCAAGCACCAGTCGGCGTTTGTCTGTGCCCTGCTGTGGGCGCTGTCTTGCCTGGTGACCACCATGGAGTACGTCATGTGCATAGACACGGCGGAGGAGAGCCACTCCCGCAGCCACTGCCGGGCAGTCATCATCTTCATAGCCGTCCTGAGCTTCCTGGTGTTCACTCCGCTCATGCTGGTGTCCAGCACCGTCCTGGTGGTGAAGATCCGGAAGAACACATGGGCGTCCCACTCCTCAAAGCTGTACATCGTCATCATGGTCACCATCATCATCTTCCTCATTTTCGCCATGCCCATGAGACTCCTGTACCTGCTGTACTACGAGTACTGGTCCACATTCGGGACGCTGCACAACGTGTCTCTTCTGTTCTCCACGATCAACAGCAGTGCCAACCCATTCATCTACTTCTTCGTGGGCAGCAGCAAGAAGAAGCGGTTCAAGGAGTCCTTAAAAGTTGTCCTGACCAGGGCCTTCAAAGACGAGATGCAGCCCAGGCGCCAGGAAGACCAGGGCAACGCCGTGTCCGTGGAGACCGTGGTGTAGGCCCGCGGGGACAGCTGTGGGCCACGGATAATCTGTCACTCTCCTTGGAGCAGGATCCGAGGGCCTCCTAAATGTGGTACCAAATGCATGACTTGCTAATTAACGATGAGATTGTGCTAGACTGTACCCGCGAGACGCTAAGTACCGATGGGAGCGCGCTCCTGGGTTGTCCCTTCTGGAAATGCCTACACACGTGTCGAACCTCTGTCGGGTGCGGACTTGGCCGGGCGCTTAGTGTTCTCAGCTCTTCTGGCGATGTCTTACCACGAACCACAGAAACCGCTCCAGCCGGCAGGTGGACGGCTGGGCACAGGAACAGGTCGCAGACGGGTTTGCTAGAGCTTGAGAATGCAGAACAAGGAGCTGGGAGGGACAAGGGTCTCAGAGTCGGGGAGACCCCGTCCCTTGCTGTCTGTGTGACCTCAGGCGAGTGGTGCCAGTGCTCATCGGCGCCCCCTAGGACTGTCATGAGGCTGTGAGGACGGGGAAGAGGAGGCTGGCACAGTGTCCGCCCGCGCTCAGTAAGCTCCAGCCCCTCCCGGCTGCTTTAAATGAAGACAGAACACAGCTTCCTGGTTTGTAAAGTACACGCACACGCACACACAGATCTGTCATGTGCAAACATCGTTCTGTGCTTTCCAGTGTTGAATCTAAATTGAGGAGCGCCCTCCTCTCGCTGGCAGCACGAGCGCGCCCCGTGGCGTGGCACCTCAGCATCTCAGGTTGTCAAGACAGACTTGGCCCCGCTGCCGGAGCTGCTCGCGGCTTCCCCACGCTCTGCGGAGCGGAAGTGCGTGTGGGGAGAGCCTCTGCACACTCATTCCACGCATGGAACTTAACTCACAGACGCGTGCGGGTGACAGGCGTGTGGAGACCCCCGCTCCGTGAAGTGGGTTAGGTTGGGGCAGGTGCGCGCCTCCACACCTCCACGCCCCCTTTTCCTGAGACATTCGTCTTTGTCACTCCTGGAAGGGGCTGAGCAGGAGGGGCTCGCGAGCAGGGTGTTACCCCGATTCTCGCTCCCCAGCGCTTGTGGCTGGGCTCTGCCTCCTCCTTGCCCACCCTGTCCGGTTTCAGCTGTGAGCCGGTCTTGCCCTGTGGACTGCACTGCCCACTCCATGCCCTTCTGCCCTCTCTAGGGGTCCCACAGCATGGCTGTGCCTCATGGGATTCTGCAGAGCGTGAAATGTTCAAGGCCACGCGTGAGCCCACTCGTGCTTAACCGTGTTCTCCGAGAGGGCCAGAGCAGCGGCGAGAAGGCCCTCCGTAGCAGCCGCGCCTGCCTCCTCTTCCTTTCTCAGGGAAGTGACTGTAACCAAGGGAGATGGGGAGATGGGGGAAGTGTGCAAGCCTCCCGCTGAGCCGGGACCCGCTGCCAGCCTCGCTCCGCTCCTTGGCGGGTGACGACATATGATTTGAAAACAAGGCAGCTTGCGTTCGGAGCCCAGATGGGGTGTGGGGCGGTGACATTTACAGCGATTCTGTTTTTGGTTGAAAACGGAGCACCCCCATCGGGAAAGAACAGAACTCTGTCCGGATCAGAACGGCTCCCCCCCCCCCCCCCCGCCCCGCCCCGTGCGCGCTGCGCTCGGGTTGGCAGGAGGGGACCCACTTGCTCCCATCCCAAGGGGAATGGGGACTCGGGCCAGCAAAGACTGACAGCTACAGGGAGCTTGTGGCCAGGGGAAGCAGGGGCGAAGCCCCATTTAGCACCTTCCTGCAGTTGAGGTGGGGAAATTGAGGACGGACATAAAAGCCGTGCCGGCCTTTGAGAGAGTAACTCCTTGCGAGGAGGCAGGGCCCAGATCTGGCCGTGCCATACAACCGAATCCCCGTCTCTCCCCTACGCTTGTTCCCAAGTGAACAATCAAGTTCACAATCACAAATCGACAAGAAGAGTTCAGTGCCTTTGCAAAGGCGGAGAGAAGAGTGGACACCCTCTGGGCAGTTTGCCCACGTCGCGGCGGATCACCGGGGCCTTTCCTGAGTCCTCTGGCGTGGGTGAGGGCAGGCAGGGCCTGTAGCGTTCCTGACACCCACACGACCTTCTGTGCAAGCCGTGCTGTGTGGACAAGGCAAGCAGAGACCAGCAGGACCCCCGTCCCGGGTCAGGGGAGACAGAGACGCACAGGAAGCCGCCGCCCCCGCTGCACGCAGACTTGTCCGGGACGTGCTCTCGGGGTGCCTGAAGGCAGGTAGGATTTCAAACACTAGGGGCCGGACCACCTGTGGTTTCCCACATGAGTACTGGTTCAAGTCCCGGCTGCTCCACTTCCAATCCCGTTCCTCGCTAGTGCACCTGGGAAGGCAGCAGAAGATGGCCCACGTGCTTGAGTGGCTGTGAGATGTGAGTCCTGGGTGGAGCTCTGGGCCCCTGGCTTCAGCGAGTCCCAGCTCTGGCCATTGTGGCCATTTGGGGAGTGAACCAGCAAATGGAAGACCTCCCTGTGTCTGTCTGTCTGTCTCTCCTACCCCCACCTTTTCTCTCACTCTGCCTTTCAAATAAATAAATATTTAAAAACAAAAAAGACTTAAGGAGGGAGGGCGGAGGATTCCAGGGAGGTGGGGCTTGAGGGTAGGAAGGGACAGGGCAAGTCCAGTGGCTGTGCCCTCTGCTGGTTGGCTGGAGAAATGGCCCCAGGACACGCAGCTGTCCTGAGTGACCATCACCCCCCCTCCCCCACTGTGGTCTCTGGTCTCCCGGCCCCACACCCTTCCCGGTTCCTGGAACCTGGGCTCCACAGACTCTCTCCACGCCACACTCGCCCTCACCCTGGGCTGCTCGGGGGCCGCTGTCGTATCTCGTCCCCGCCCTCTCGCAGTTGACTCGAGTGCTCCAGCCGCTGCCTGCCTGACGGGGCCCTGGGTCTTGGGGGTGACTCCAATCCCATCTCTTCTAGAAGCTCCAGCCCCACGGTCCTGCTGTCCAGCCGTGGCCTCCTGACCTTCACGCCTCTCATTTTCTCACTCTACTGACCCAACCGCTACGGCATGCAGACCTCCCGCCCCGTCTGCTGGGCTGGCTCCGTCGATGAGCCTCCTTCTGGTCTCTGTGCTCTGGTGATCCTGGTCCAGTCGCCCTCTCACCACAGTCCTCTGCTCCTTCGCCCCCTGACTGTTGTGTCCTGCCCTCCGGGGCCAGCTGGCTCCAGTGCAAGCCCAGCGCTGGTCAGACAGCGGCTCCCACCATGCACAGAGCGGGGTAGGGCCCGGCCTTCGGGGCCGTCCTCACCCACCATGGACAGCTCTCTCCTCAGACTCTCTCTGGTGCTTCTCCCACAGGTCCCCACGGCCACCTCCTCAGAGCTTGCATTTTATACCACCAAGAAAACAAACCAACCACTATCATGAGGCAACACCCCTCGCAGATGCCCACCATCCACAGGGACCTCAGGCCATAGCCCCCTCCTCCCATCAGATGTCCCCCTCCACCCACCAGCCTCCCAGAATGGGTCTGGCTCCTGCACAACCAACCAACGTCTTTTTGTTTTATTTTATTTCTTTTTAAAAATGTTTAATTTATTTATTCGAAAGTCAGAGTGACAGACAAAGAAAGAGAGAGGAGAGAGAGAGAAGAGAGAGGGAGGAGAGAGAGAGAGAGATCTCCCATGTACTGGTTCATTCCCCAAGTGGTCACAATGGCCAGGGCTGGTCCAGGAGAAAGCCAGAAGCCAGGAACTCCCTCTGGGTCTCCCATGTGGGTGGCAGGGACCTAACCACTGGGCCATTCTCTGTCGCTTTCCCAGGTGCCGTCTCTCTGCCGGACTGGTTTCCCTGGATATGCACCCAGCGGTGAAGTGTCCACACGCTCATCTTTCGTCTCTTCCGCTGGGGCACAAGCTCCCCGGGGACAGGGGCTCAGCTTTGCTCCGTGCTGTGGCCTCAGCACCCGGCAGAGTGATTGCTCCCGGTGTGCTCTGCTCTCCGGGCTGTGTCTGCTCCACGTGGAAACCATCTCGCTAGAGCAAACAATTAAGACCAAAAGCCGCTCCCTGCTGCTGTGGTCCTGTCACCTCCTGCCCCACCTCTCTCCCTCCCACCCAGACAAGGTTCTGGAAAGGCCCTTCTGCACCGGCCGGCCTTACTCCATAGCACTTCAACACTCACCATCCCGTCCACTGATTTGCCGCGGGATCGTCCTGCTGAAACTGGCCTGGCTAGAAATACCAGTGCGTTCCACGCTGTCAAAGCTGATGAGCAGAAGGTGGACCTTTGGCCAGCCATCAAGACACCTGTGTCCCACCCCCAGATATTGGGGTTCAACGCCTGACCCCAGCTTATAGCAAATGCAGAGAGGTAGCTGCGATGGACAGGTGGGAGACCTGGATGGAGTCCCCAGTTCCCAGCCCCAGCTGTTGTGGACATTAGGGGAATCAACCAGAGGATAGGAGCTGTCTGTCTCTCCACCTTTCAAATAAATAGGAATAGATTTTTTAATCTACTGGGTTTTTCTTCTATCTATGTCTTTTGTGGCATTAGACGTGGTTGTCCATATTCTTCTCACCAAGTAGCTCTTTCCTTAGATTCCAGCTTGCTGTTTTCCCTCTAGCTCTCGTGTTAGATCCCGGGATATCCTCAGGTACAGTTTGGAATCCCTTCTGCTCCACCCTTAAAGGGCCGTCTCTTCCATGACCCAGTGGCCGGCTTCTGCTCTCTGAGAAGCCTCCCTGGGTGTGCACAGTTGCCTACAGCTCGGCGCCCGCCTCAAGTCTACATGTTTGGGGCAGAACTACTTGCTGGGCTCCACCTCCCCAACCACCTGTTCATTCCCCCACCACTGCCCTTTTCAGCGAATGACACCCTGGTCCCCCGTCACCCATGCTATGCCATCCCCTGTGCAGCAAATCCCCTTTGGCTCGGGAGAGTCCGCCCATGACTGAGTCCCTGGGTGGCCACTGCCTGCCCCTCTCTCCTACCCTTTCTCCTGCTGTGTCGCGCCACATGACAGTGTCTCTCCTCTGTACTCAGGGGGACTTCCTGTTCTCCTGGCTAGGCAAGTCGATGGCTAGCCCACTCCAGCTGCCTCGCCCCACTGCCTGCCCAGTGCTGTCCACTTCCCCAGCCGCCCTTCCCCCACCCCAGCCCATCCTACACCATCAGCGTCAGTCCGCGAGCATGCACTTCCCGGAAGCACAGACTTCCCGGAGGCAGGAGGGCGAGGGGTGGTGGACAGCATCACTGGCCTGGACGAGGCTGCGCTGACCCGTGCCGTGGTTCCTCTGCAGGCCACACCATATGCGCTGAGCCACAGCAGTGTGTCCCACCCCCGTGCCTGATGGGGTTGGGGCTGCCGTAGTCAGCCACCTCCGAGGGGTTGTTTCAGGAGCCTATGGGACATGACTTTTGGGGCCTCTGCAATTTTACCAGAAAAATAATTCCTTTGGGTTAAACTTTGCCTTTTCACTCGACCCCTTCTAAAACTGCACGTGAACCGTAGGTGTGGTGGGTAACACAGCAAATCGTATGTGATTTTTCCATGTTTGTTCTCATAGAGGACAGGCTACGCGGGTGTCCAGGCTGCTGAGGCTGGGTGGGGAGTGGCAGTGGGGGTGAAGAAAGGAGGAAGTGGGAGCGATTGAGTTCTTGGTCCTTTGGCTCCACGTATTAATTTGAGATGGGGAGAGGGAGAGAAAGAGACAGTGGCCAGGAATTCCAGGCTGAAGCCTGGAACTAGAGACCAGTCCAGGTCCCATGTGGGTGTCAGGGAGCCACTGCCCCCCAGGATCTGTGTTAGCAGGAGGCTGGAGTCAGGAGCTGGGGCCAGGAGTCGCTCACAGGCCCTCCGATGTGAGCTGTGGGGGCTCTAACCGGCAGCGGCTGAACCACAGGCCTGGCGCTCATCTTGTGTTTCCTCTTTGTAGCCAGCGTTTGACTCTCTAACATTACACGGTGGTATGGGGAAAACATTTCCATGATATCGAAGCATTAATTAACTAATATGTATCACTTTGAAAATTGGTTCCCAGGCCAGCTTTGTGGTACAGAGGGCTAAGCCGCCGGCTTCTACCATCGGAACACAAGTGTGAGTCCCGGCTGCTCTGCTTCTGGTCCAGCTCCCTACCACGTGCCTGGGAAAGCACTGGAAGATGGCCCCAGTGCTTGAATGCCTGCAGCCCATATGGGAGGCCCAGAGGGAGCTCTGGGCTCCTGGCGTCAGCCTGGCCCTGCCCCAGTCATTGTGGCCATTTGAGGAGCGAATCAGACGGCAGACCTCCCCCCCCCCTCTGTCACTCTGAATTTAAAGTAAAATAAGTAAATAAATAAATAAAATTAATCTGTTTAGTTCAGACTCAGCCTAGAGCCCAAAGTAGTTTCCAGTGTTCAGTGTACATTGCTGAATGACACAATAGTTGGTAAATATACTTGTAATATGGTTCAGTACCTGCACACACACACTGGCCCTGACGGAACTAGAACACTGACAAACCATTCCATCAGCCCAGTGGATTCCTTCCAAAGACTTAGACTATATGGATTTCTTTTTTTAAAAGATTTATTTACTTGAAAGTCAGAGTGACATAGAGAGAAAAGGAGAGGCAGAGAGAGAGAGAGAGAGAGAGAGAGAGGGAGAGGGAGAGAGAGAGAGAGAGAGAGAGAGATCTTCCACTTGCTGGTTCAATCCCCAGCTTGCCACAAAGGCTGGAGCTGAGCCGGAAGCCAAAGCCAGGAGCTTCTCCTGGTCTCCCAAGCACTTGGGCCATCTTCCACTGCTTTCCCAGGCCATAGCTGGAGCTGAATTGGAAGTGGAGCAGCCAGGACTCAAACTGGCACCCATATGGGATGCTGGCACTGCAGGTGGTGGTTTTACCCACTACACCACAGCGCTGGACCCAGAATATATGGATTTCTTACAGGCCCTCATTTCTACACCAGATGAGAAAGTTAAGGAATGGATCAGTAATATAACTTTCATACATCAAGGTTAATTTTTTAAAAATCTTATTTATTTCTTTGAGAAGTAGAGTGACACACACAGAGGGAGAGAGGGGGCGGGCAGAGAGAAAGGTCCTCCCTCCTTCCATCCACTCCCCAAATGGCCACAACTGCCAGAGCTGGGCTGATCTGAAGCCAGGAACCAGGAACTTCTTCCGGGTCTCCCACACGGGTGCAGGGGCCTAAGCACTTGGGCCATCTTCCACTGCTTTTCCAGGCCAGCTGGGTCAGAAGAGGAGCAGCCGGGACACAAACCAGTGGCCATGTGGGGTGCCGGCACTGCAGGTGGAGGCTCAGCCCAGCATGCCACAGTGCTGGCCCCGAGGCCAAATTTTGTTTCCATGTCAAACATAAGGATAGACATCATCAAAACCATATATGTTTCTTTCTTTCTTTCTTTCTTTCTTTCTTTCTTTCTTTCTTTCTTTCTTTTTTTTTTTTTTTTTTTTTGACAGGCAGAGTGGACAGTGAGAGAGAGACAGAGAGAAAGGTCTTCCTTTGCCGTTGGTTCACCCTCCAGTGGCCGCCGCGGCTGGCGTGCTGCAGCCGGTGCACCACGCTGATCCAAAGGCAGGAACCAGGTGCTTCCTCCTGGTCTCCCATGGGGTGCAGGGCCCAAGCACTTGGGCCATCCTCCACTGCACTCCCGGGCCACAGCAGAGAGCTGGCCTGGAAGAGGGGCAACCGGGACAGGACCGGTGCCCTGACCGGGACTAGAACCCGGTGTGCCGGCGCCGCAAGGCAGAGGATTAGCCTATTGAGCCACGGCGCCGGCCCTGTTTCTTTTCTTTTCAAATTTGACTTACATAAATATTAGTGAGCCGTTAGGATTTTCCACACAAAACGCATTGGGTGATCCATTGAAGACAACGTTCCCTGCGGCTCCACCTCCGGCTGCCACAGATGGGCCCGCGTTGACCTTCACGTTGCTGTTCGGACTCTGAGACAGTGGGCTCGGAAGTCCAGCAGTGCCAAACACGCATTTTCACACACATCATGGCTCTCAATATATCTCTGATAACCTTAATCATTAGCAAGTTGGGGCCTTTCTGCTTTACACACCCAGAAAATCGCACCCAACGTTTGTCAACAAGCAATAAGGCACTGTGGCTACCAAAGGCCCAAGCCAGGGTGGCCCGTCAGCGTTCTTCCACCTGCGGCCTCCAGGCTGCGCTGCTGAGCTGAGTCTCCCAGCCGCCCCTGGGGCCGCGCCCACCACCCTGGCCCCTGCGGGTTTCCTGGCTGTCTTTGCTGTCTGGTTTGCAGCTCTTTGGCCCACCTCTGAGTCGTCTCCTGATATAGGGTCTCCCCGATGTGTGTCATTGCAAGCCAATCTAAGTAAAAGCTCATTTTGTGCTAATGAAAAAAAAAGAAAAAGAAACATCGACAAGGTATTTCCATCGCCGTGTTGACCAGGGCAGCCCTGACAGCGCCCCGGGGTGGGCTGGGCAGTCCAGCCAAGATGGAGCACCCACAGTGCTGTGGTTTAGAGCAGGAGCTGGGCAGCTTGGAGCCGGAAGTACCTGCAAGCCACCGCCCACCTACTTGTCAATCAAACCGCCCCCTTCCTGGGCAGAACCTTTCTCTCTGCTGAGCAGGTGCCCTCTCCCCACGTCTGCTCCCCACCCACTTCTCCTTCCGGCCCACTCCTCACCTGCGCTCACTTTCTCACCTTGTAAATGGACTCTGTCACTTTGCACACCTCCTACATGCCCGTGCTTAGAATGCGTTTCTAGCAAGAAGGCAACGGCCCAGAATAGAAAACTCGAATTCCTTCCCGCACTTGAACGTGGCTGGGGGCAGGCTCAGCCCCCATACCAGGTCCCTGGGATTTCCCAGGACAACGGTGACTGTTCGGAGAAGAAAGGAGGCTCATCCAAGAAGCCAAAAACCAGCTCTCTAGTTCTCATGGGGTTAAAATTACAACAAGCTTTGGTTAAGGCCAAATAGCAAGAACTTTTTCCACCATCTCAGTTTCATTTTTTTCCAGGATTTATGACGAAACTTCGGACCCCACTTTACTGAGATGCCATTTGCCGAAGCTGCTCACGCATGGGTAAGGAGGCGCTCTCGCTCTCGCTGTCTTAAATGTGCACACGTGGACAATAACACACAGGGCCAGTTGTCAAGGCAGATTCAAAGTGAATTAGCGAAATCACCCGGCGTGAAGCGAACGATGCCAAATGCAGGAGACAAGCGCGAGGCACGGATGAGGCGTTCTGTGCTGAAGGTGCCGAGGCTTGTGGGCTGCTGCTCCCAAGAACGCCCACTCTGCGTGAGGACTTAGTTTCAGGCTGGCTGGTCATCTCCAGCAACGTGCGTAGACGCGTTGCCCCCAAAGGCGGTGGGCTAGGTTTCGGACTCTGCTAATCACCCAGGTAGGCAACACTCATTTGATTGCCAGCTCCCCCAGCCTCCACGTCCCAACGGTGCCTCTCGGCCAGCCCTAGGCTGGAAAGGCCGAGCCTGGGGGAACAGCAGGAGGCAGGAGTGGCCGCCTGACCGTCACGCAGCAGCCCGGCTCCCCTCCGTACCTGTGTGACTGGTGTCTCCGTTGGAGGTCCCGAGACCAGGCTTTGGCGCGAGTCCTTTCTCTGGGAGGGGGCACAGCACCAACACCCACAAGGCAGGAAGCCCACAACGGGGAGCTGGGGAGCTCGGGCGCCCCCAGCAGCGCCCACCCCAGAACCGCCCTCGCCTCGCTCCCCCAGGAGGGGTCACCCCCTTGGCATTAGCTTCCAGCTCCTTCAGGCCGGGCACTTAAGGCAGAGCACACAGAGAGCCTTGGGCGGTAGTGGTTCTGCCTGCAGTGACCTCAGGGTGGCCCACAGCGTCTGCTGCCATGTGACAAAAGTGGCCCCCATGGGGTGGGCGTTTGGTGCACTGGTTACGCGTCCTATACCTGAGCGCCTGGGTTTGGGTCCCTGCTCCACTTCAGATTCCGGCTTCTTGCTAACGGAAATCCTGGAAGGGTTGGGGCCCCGCCATTCGCTTGGGAGAGCCGGACTGAAGACCTCCTGGCTTAGCCTGGCCTCGTCCTGGCTGTTATGGGCATCTGGGGAGTGAAGGCAGCAGCAGATGGGCGGTTTCTCTTTGTCTCTGCCTTTCAAAAATAGGAAATAAATATTAAAAAAATAAAAAATTAAAAAAAAAAAAAAAACCAAAGGAGCTGTGCCAAATAACGCACAGGTGGAAGCTGAGGAGTGTCAGCCGGAAGCGAGTTCTGCCGAGCGGGTATTCGGCCTGGCAGTTAGGACACCCGCGTCCCACGGCAGAGCCCCCTCCTCTGCTGCCAACCCCAGCTCCCGGCTCCGCTTCCTGCCAATGCAAACTCCAGGGGGCGGCCATGGTGGCTCCACTCACTGGATCCCCGCCACCCAGGAGGAGGCTGGGTGGAGTTTCCGGCTCCTGGTCTGGCTCCAGTGTCTGTGGGTATTTGTGGAGTGGATCAGGGGATGGGAGCTCTCGCTGTCCCTCTCTGTCTCAAACAACTAAAAAATAATTTTTCAAGTTAGCTATTCCTGGAGGATATCAAGCAAATTCAAATAAACCAGGTGCAAAAGGACAAATACTGTCCAGGAGTAGGAGGTGTGTGGAAGCAGAGCGGTGGCTGGCAGGGGGTGGGGACCGGGACGGGGACCAGGTGTTCCCTGGGTGCAGAGTTTCTGTCTGGAGAGACAGCAAGTTCTGTGGATGTTAGCACAGCGACGCCCCTGGGGTTCACCCTCCTGCACCGTCCACTTAGAACGGTTAACTGTAGCCTTTACGTCACATTCATCTCACCGTGATGACGTCATGATCATGCGTGCAGGGAGGCGTGTTCCCGGGGTGCATGTCAGCCCCGGGGCCAGCGACCAGCACCAAGGCAAGGCTGGTGGTAGAAGGAAGGGAGACAGCTCCCTGTGCCCCTCCAGCAAGTGGCATGTAGGCACCGGCTCCCACGAGCCGGCAAACACGAGGCTCCGAATCCGAGTCTGGGCGGCCAGCACCGGCTGCCATGAGCAGCCCCGCCCCATCTTGGTGAGGCTGCTCTGAAGGCCAGGGAGTGGCTCTTCTCAGTGCTTCGGGCCACAAGGCCTGCGTCACCGTCACCCAGCTCGGCGGCTGCTGCGAGTCCCAGCCACACGCAGTACCCGGATGAGGGCAGACGGCTGTGCGCCGGCCAGGCCTTACTCAACACTGAATTGCATATAATTTTTGCGTGTCATAAAATGTTCTTTCCTTTAGCCATTTAAACGTGTGAAGCAGAACCGGCTTCCAAGTTGCACAGAGCCAGGCGGCAGCCAGACTTGGCTGTGGGACTTCGCTGCCTCTAACCTGGTATGTTTCAGGAACCGCTTTTCCAGAATTTTCCTCAGAGCGTCCACAGCACACGCACTGGACAGTCCTGACCTCGGCGGTGGCACACGCATTATTTCTTGGCGGATCTCACTTTGCAATAGGACCAGCAGGCGCCCCGCCTCTAACCCGACGAATGAGCTTGGCACGAGGTCGACAAATTCTGTTTTCGGTAAATCACAGGTGACATAGAACATGAGAGAGAGGTTTTCCGTGGTAGATAAGTTGGCTGCAGAACAACACGGGGACACTGTATCCGCTCGCACCACACCGTGTTCTCTGGGTTCAGAGGACATGACCGGAATTTTTCAGGGCTCGGGGAAGCAATGTTTGCACGGAGGAATTTGTGTTGGGTTTTAGAAGACAGCGTGCAGATTGAATAAACTCAAACCCGGAACATCCCTAGCACTGTCTGATCTGCAGCTACAAGCTTTGCCCTGCTGTCTAGGGAGCTGCACCCCGATTGTGGGATCAGGGTTTCGGGAGCTCAGTTGCAAGGGTCGCACTCACACTGGTTTCTTGCCCTTTGCAATGATTCGCGAGCTCAAAGCTCTCCTAAGGCACTGACGGTGAAGGGGCCGAGTAACGGAGATGGTGGAAGTCTCCCAGGCTCTTCCACTCTGCTCGAAAGCGGTTGGAGGTGCAGGGCTTGGGGGGAGCCTGCCTTCTCTCTCTCTCTCCTTCCAGAGGGCGAGGACAGAGCCCGGGTCAGGGAGCAGTGACGGGGCCACGAAGCCAGCAAGGCCAAGACAAGGGCGGGTTTAGCATCCGGCACTCTTGCCTTTCGCCTCTACAGACTAAGGACTAGGGTTTTTCCCAGCTGACTGCAGCCTGGAGCCCTCTTGGTTCAGATGCGCTGCAGTACTTGTCCGTGGGTCTGGCGGGCCGGGGACTGCCCCAGAGGAAGGAGGGCTGCTCAGCCCCTCCACCGCCACCCCCACCGCAGCCGCCCTCCCACCTCCCCACTCCCCAGTGGGCCCTGCAGACTGCTGGGCCTGGAAGCTTGTGCCCCCCAGCAAGATGGCATCAGGAGGGGACCCTTGGGGAACCGGCGAGGTCATGAGAGGGGAGCCTTGGGACTGGGACAAGTATCCTCAGAAAAGTGGTGCCTCCCACCCCCCGGGGCGGCTCTTGGCTCCTGGGTCTTGATTTGCCGGCCTCCGGGACTGGGAGAAACAATTTCTTCCTGTCAATGGTTTTCTGTTAAAATGGCCAAAACAGGGGCCGGCGCTGTGGCTCATTTGGTTAACCCTCTGCCTGCAGCGCTGGCATCCTATATGGGTGCCGGGTTCTGGTCCCGGTTGCCCCTCTTCCAGTCCAGCTCTCTGCTGTGGCCCGGGAAGGCAGTGGAGGATGGCCCAAGTGCTTGGGCCCTGCACCCCATGGGAGACCAGGAGGGAGCACTTGGCTCCTGGCTTCAGATGGGTGTAGTTCTGGCCATGGCAGCCATTTTGGGGGTGAACCAATGGAAGGAAGACCTTCTCTCTGTCTCTCTCTCATTGTCTAACTCTGCCTGTCTAATAAAAAAAAAAATGGCCCAAACAGACTGAGACACTGGCTGTCAGTCATTTTCCTTCCTGGTCACACGGTTGGGTGACCTGAGACGCCTGGGCAGTGCCCGTGCAGGTGGATCTGCATGGAGGGTTACAGAGACATCAGTGCCCACACCGGCCTCGCCCCGGGGGGAGTGGGGTAGCAGCACCCAGGCCATCGCTCTGATCACAAGTGATGACCCCAGGCTGCCAGAGGTCGCCCACAAAACCTGGCCTGAGTTCTCCCAGAAAGGGACGGGTGGGGGAGGCGAGGGTCTTGCCAACTTGCCATCGCTCACACAGCACGCGCTGCCCCTGGAGCCTGGGCTGTGGCCACCAGGACGACATCCTGGTCACTTTCTGTCCATGCAAAATGCTGGGCGTCAGCGTGGGTGGATGTCGCGTTTACCACTGCCATCCTGGCTGCCACGGGACAGGGAGAGGGAGCACCTGTCCCTCCCCCGCCTCACGGGAGCGGGGCCCCATGTTCCACAGACCAGAGACAGTGTCCACTCTGATCCATGGCCGTGGCTTCTTGGGGGGCTTTAAGGTGGAGTGTGGAGCGGACCCTCCAACCCTCTTACCCAGAGACCCCGATGCAGGGCACAGGCATCTTGGCCACCAGGCTGCTGCACTGTGCCTAGGGCTTCGCACGCGTATCTGACATCACACCAGGCGCCCAGTGTTGGGGCACCGCCGGTCAAGGTGCTGCTTGTGATGCAGCATCCCACATCCAAGCGCCGGTTCGAGTCCCGGCTGCCCTGCTCCTGATGCAGCTCCTGGCTAATGCGCCTGGGAAAGCAGTGGAGGATGGCCCAAGTGCTTGGGCCCCTGCAGCCATGTGGGAGATCAGCACGAAGTTCCAGCACCCGGCTATTGCAGCCATCTGGGAAATGAACCAGTGGATGGAGTTAGAGAGAGAGACAGAGAGAAAGGTCTTCCTTCCGTTGGTTCACCCTCCAATGGTCGCTACGGCCGGCGCGCTGTGTCGATCTGAAGGCAGGATCCAGGTGCTTCTCCTGGTCTCCCATGGGGTGCAGGGCCCAAGCACTTGGGCCATCCTCCACTGCACTCCTGGGCCACAGCAGAGAGCTGGACTGGAAGAGGAGCGACCGGGACAGACGGGCGCCCCAACCGGGACTAGAACCCAGGATGCCGGAGCTGCAGGCGGAGTATTAGCCTAGTGAGCCATGGCGCCGGCCTAAACAAACAATCTTTAAAAATTAACAGATAACAACATTGTGAGTGCGTGCTACCCACCTCTTATAGACGGATGCCCTAGGACCGGTTCAGGATTAGAAGCAGAGCCCAGCAGCCACGTGGGTGACAAGACTCTGGGGAATGACTAAGGCGCCCCTTGCTCAGTATCCATCAGAGGCTCAAGCAGCTGGAGTTTGGCCACCAGGGAAGTGGCATCCCAGAGTTCTGGCTCCTCCCCCCTCCAGCCCAGCTGCTGCGACTTGCTGTGCTGTAGTTCAACTTCAGGAGGAGGAAGGGAACTGGGGCTGCGCCGATGTTCTCATTTCAGGCTTAGCAAAGACTCTGCACACTGAGCTGGGCTAGCAGGAGAGCCCAGGGTGGCTAACTTGGCCCGGGGCCCAGCTGCTGTTTCCGGGGAGGATCTAGAAACTCTTGGGGGGTCATTCTCACCGGGTGGTTGTTCCTCCTGAACACGGGGCCGGGGTCATGTGCCTCTAGGGGGGAGCAGATGACACATGGGTCCCAGAGCACAGGAGAGCGAGGACAGCTGGGGCTGGCGGTGGGAAGGGGGCTCTCAGCACCTCAGGCAGAAGCAGGAAACTCTGCCTGCAAAAGCAGAGGGGCTCCAGGACAGGACAAGGCGGATGAGAGGAGCTTAACAATGAACGCCTCCGAATTCCGGGCGAGAGGGAGTTAGGTGATGATTAGCAGGGCAAGCATGGATGCTTTAGCGCCCCATCCACTCCCGCTTTGGAGCCCCTTCCTTTTCCGGCTGGGCCGGGCCGGGCCCGCCCCCACCGTTACCCTCGGCAGCAAGTGTCCAGAGCCTCCTCTGTGGCAGGCAGCTGAACAGATGAAGAATGCTTTTACATTACAAAGTGATAATAATGACTACTAACACGCACACGACTCACTTTCTCCCCTTCTGTGTGCCCCACTTGGTGCCTGCATTTGAAAACTCCCGGGGCTGGCGCCGTGGCTCACTTGGTTAATCCTCTACCTGCGGTGCCGGCATCCCATATTGGAGCTCAGGTTCGAGTCCCGGCTGCTCCACTTCCGATCCAGCTCCCTGCCAGTGCACATGGGACAGTAACGGAGGGCGGCCACGTGCTTGGGCCCCTGACACTCCTGGGAGAGATCTGGATGCAGGGTCAGGCTCCCGGTTTCGTCCTGGTTTGGCTCCAGTTGTTGCGACCATTTGGGGAATAATCCAGCAGGCAGAAGATGCTCTGTTCCTCTCTCCCCCTCATCACTCTACTTTTTAAAATAAAGAAATGAATCTTTAAAAAAGGAGACAGAACATTCCAAGGCAGCCCTGATGTGCACCTTAGTCGACTCACACCTGCACCAGCTGCCCACCTACCTCAATAGGTGACCTTATTTGTAGACGTAGTTAGTTAAATTACAATGAGATCCTAGTGGCTTAAGGCAGATCCTAAATCCAGGGCCTCTGGCCCTCAAACCAGACCCACAGGAGGACTGATGGATACGGAGGGAAGGCCTACATCCACCTTGGAGCCGTGTGGCATCTACCCGCCCACGAGTGCCAGCGAGCGTGGCAGCCACCAGGAGCCAGGAACACACCACGCGGGGTTCTCCTCCCGTGCCTTCCCACCTCTGCTGGCCCCTCTCTTTCCTTCCACTGGTCATTGTGTTTGTTTCTGAAAAGTTCCCATTGCCTTAGGTGCTGTAGGTTTGCAGAAGTCTTGCATCGGCAGAGCCACTCGCTCAGCCCAGTCGTGTTGAGGGGATGTAGCGGGCGCCGCCGGGGCCGGCCCACACCTTTCCGGTTCCTTCACATTCCCCACCGCTCTGCAAGTTTCTCCTGGGGTGCCTTCCTAGTAAACCACTTCCCTGTGCATCCCTGTGTCAGGGTCCCCTGGGGAACTAACCCCCTCTCGTTTTAGGATTTTATTTATTTATTTGAGAGGTAGTGTTACAGACAGAGAGAGGGAGAAATGAAGAGAGAGGTCTTCCATCCACTGGTTCACTCCCCCAGATGGCTGCAATGGCTGAAGCTGGGCCAATCTGAAGCCAGGAGCCAGGAGCTTCTTCCAGGTCTCCCGTGCGGGTGCAGGGGCCCAAGGACCTGGGCATCTTCTGCTGCTTTCCCAGGCCACAGCAGAGAGCTGGATCGGAAGAGGAGCAGCTGGGACAGGAACTGGTGCCCATGTGGGATGCAGGTGCCACAGGCAGAGGCTTAATCTCCCACAGGGCTGGCCCTGGAATTGTTTTAAAACTCGGGCATTCCATAGACATTGTAGAATATCTTTGCCGGTTACATGAAAATCCTGTGGAGGAGCGCACCACGAACTGCTGTACTGTGCACCTTAGATGTGTGAATCCTATGATATCGGAATTATGTCTCAATGCAGCTGTTCTGGAGCAGTTTTAAAAAAAAGGAATTCTGGGGCTGGCACTGTGGCGCAGTGGGTAAAGTCACCACCTACAGTGCCGGCATCCCATGTGGGCTCCAGTTCAAGTCCTGCTGCTCCACTTCTGATCCAGCTCTCTGCTGTGGCCTGGGAAAGCAGTAGAGGATGGCCCAGGTCCTTGGGCTCCTGCACCCATATGGGAGACCTGGAAGAAGCTCCTGGCTCCTGGCTCCTGGCTTCAGATCAGCCTAGCTCCAGCCATTGCAGCCAATTGGGGAGTGAACCAGCAGATGGAAGACCTCTCTCTGTCTGCCTCTGCCTCTGTAACTCTGCCTTTCAAATAAATAAATACATCTTTAAAAAAAAATCCTGTTGGGGTTTTGTTTGGAATAGTAGAGAATACATTCATCAGGAAATACACAGATCAGTTTTGGGGGTGATGCTCCTATGACGTTAGATGGTTCTGATGTGAGTAGACTCTCAGCAGTGTTCGTGACTTGCTGAGTAACCTATTGGCACATTTTGGATCAGACTTGTTTCTAGATACCCCACAGTTTTTGTTGCTACTGTGGGTTTTGTTTTCTTTTAGTTATTATTTCTGTTTGTTGCTAGTGTATAGAAATGCAATTGATTTTTATTCTGGATTCTACCTGGAAATTTGGGGCTCAATGGTGGATGTTGAAAATGAGGAATGCGTGCCAGGATCCTTTGTCAATCTGATGAACGCCACGAACTCCTCTTAGAAGGATATTTTTATTTTGTTAAGATTTATTTACTTATTGGAGAGGTAGAGTTACAGAGACAGAGAGAGAGAATCTTCCATCTGCTGGTTCACTCCCCAAGTGGCCACAATGGCCAGAGCTGCGCCAATCCAAAGCCAGGAGCCTGGAGCTTCTTCTGGGTCTCCCATACAGGTGCAGGGGCCCAAGAATTTCAAGTGACTTTCCAGGCCAAAGCAGAGAGCTGGATCAGACGTGGAGCAGCCGGGACATGAACCGACGCCCATAAGGGGGGGCCGGACTGCAGGTGGAGGCTTAGCTCACTATGCCACACAGCGCCGGCCTCTGTCTTTCAATGTAGGAAATAAAATGCCTAAGATTACAAAGAAGCCAATTATTTCTTTTAGAATTATTTATTTGAGAGAGAGAGAGAGAGAGAGAGAGAGAGAGCGAGCACTCCTGGCTGTGGTTCACTTTCCAAACGCCCACGGGCCAGAGCCAGGAGGTGGGAACACCCAGGTCTCCCATGGGGGTGGCAGGGGCCGTCACTGTGGCCTTGAGGGGTCTGCCTCTGCAGGAGGCTGAGCTGGGGATCAAAGCCAGGCAGGGGACACAGGGCACGCTTGTCCTCTTCTCCCGGGAGCCAACACTGAAATGGAACCCTGCCGGCCAGTCCGTGGGGATCAGAGCCCCAGGGCAAACATGCTGGCTGCTCTGGTGCCGTTATCTGTGGTTGGGCAGATAGAGCGAGTCTGATCTCCTTTATCTAATCAGGAGGGAGCTGGCTTGGGCTGAGCTGCGGTTTGGGAGGCTTCGGTCTATCTCTGGTTCGCACTCCCCTGCTTGTGTGCATCCCAGCACGAGTCCCAAACAGGCCCTGGTTTCCAGGCAAGATAACTGAGCAGAGACAGCCCAGCCGCCCCGTGTCTCAGGGAATAATGTATCCGCAGGCGTTGGCACGGTTCCACGGACGCCAGATAGCAAGACACTGAAACACGGGGTTCTGACATTTAAGAACTCGTGGGGCTGCAGCTCTGAGGCTTCGGAGACAGGCAGACTTCACACGCCACGTCAATTAGTCCCCAGCTTTCTGCCGAGAGTCTGCAAATAGCAGTGTGCGAGTTCTGCCCGTCGACTCGTTACAAGGAACACGAGCCGATGCTCTCAATGTGGTGTTGTGAAGGAGAGAGCATTTCTAAATATGTGCATTAATTACCAAATAGCCAGGCCCGGGAGCACCCAGGGGTCATCTGCCTTCCACCCTTCCTGTGGTTCCAAACTAATCGAAGATATTTTTGTGTGCAGCTTTGACCTTTTAGTTAACTTGCGCTGGGTCTCAGCAACAGAGAGCGTTGTATAATAGGGCGGCCTCCTCCTACCAAGTAGGGAGCTGGGGGGGGGGGTGCGCGTTTATTTAAATTTAGACATCTTGACTGTTTGGTTAAGAAGGAAGTTTTTTCCTATTTGATATTTTTAAAACAGGCTTTGCTGAAATCTGAGCTTTGTTTCTTTTTTTAAATTTATGTGTTTATTTGAAAGACAGGGCGAGAGAGAGAGAGAGAGAGAGAGAGAGAGAGAGAGAGAGAGAGAGAAAGGAGGGAGAGAGAGCACTCCCATCTGCTAGTTCACTCCCCAAATGCCTCCAACAGCCAGGGCTGGGCCAGAGCAAAGCCAGGAGCCTACAGCTCAACCCAGGTCTCCCACACAGGTGGCAGGGACCCACATACCATCACCCGCTGCGTCTCAGAGCCCCCAAGAGCAGGAAGCTGGGACTGGGACCTGAACCCAGGCTCCCTGGTACAGGACATGGGTACCTCAAGCAGCTCCTTACCTCCTGTACCAAGTGCTTACCCCTGGGCTGCATTTTTTTTAAGATTTATTTATTTTTCGGCCGGCGCCGTGGCTCAATAGGCTAATCCTCCGCCTTGCGGTGCCGGCACACCGGGTTCTAGTCCCAGTCGGGGCGCTGGATTCTGTCCTGGTTGCCCCTCTTCCAGGCCAGCTCTCTGCTATGGCCCGGGAGTGCAGTGGAGGATGGCCCAAGTGCTTGGGCCCTGCACCCCATGGGAGACCAGGAGAAGCACCTGGCTCCTGCCTTCGGATCAGCGCGTTGCGCCGGCTGCAGCGGCCATTGGAGGGTGAACCAACGGCAAAGGAAAACCTTTCTCTCTGTCTCTCTCTCTCACTGTCCACTCTGCCTGTCACAAAAAAAAAAAAGATTTATTTATTTTTTTTGAAAATCAGAGTTACACAGAGAGAGGAGAGGCAGAGAGAGAGAGAGAGAGAGGGAGAGAGAGAGAGAGAGGTCTTCCATCTGCTGGTTCACTCCCCAAATGACCGGAGCTGTGCTAGTCCGAAGCCAGGAGCCAGGAGCTTCTTCCTGGTCTCCCACATGGGTGCAGGGGCCCAAGGACTTAGGCCATCTTCTACTGCTTTCCCAGGCCACACCACAGCAGAGAGCTGGATCAGAAGTGGAGCAGCCAGGTCTCGAACCGGCATCCTTTTGGGATGCTGGTGCTTCAGGCCAGGGCGTTAACCCGCTGCTGCCACAGCGCTGGCCACCTGGGGTTGCATTTTGTGTTTAAAAAGAAGCAGGCGCGAACAAGCTCAGATCGCAGTGTGGCTCTGAGCCCCTCACAGCGTCCTGACCCGGGTCTGTTCAATTAGCACAGACTCCCTGGGCCGCCTCCTGCCCTGTGCACTACGCTAAGTCCAAGCAACGTGGGTGCTGAATCCTACACCGTGCTGGCGTCTACACGGCACCGGATTGTTTTGCACTCTGCGTGTCTACAAGCCAGGGGCTCACACACAAAAAGCAACACAAAAGATGTTCAAATGAAGCACTGGTTTTCAATAAGCTTATTGAGCATGTGTGCATCGAGGAGAATCCAGAGATTATTTTACTGTCTGCATGCATTCTTGTGTTCTGCCTCATGCGTGAGCCTCGTTCTTATTGTGAAATTCATAGAAGTCCGGTGACAGGTGTCAATCCTTCGGGGCCACTGAAGGTCTGAGCACGAAAACTCGGTGGAGACAAGCTTAGAAGACGAAGTCGAAATTCCACTTGCTCTGCCGGCTCCTCCTCCCCCAACACCCTCCACCCAGGAAGTCCTTAGACCAGGGATAAGAAGTTCAAGGCTTAGCAGGGTAAGCCTCTGCTTACAGTGCTGACTTCCCATAGGGGCACCAGTTCAAGTCCCGGCTGCTCCACTTCTGATCCAGCTCCCTGCTAATGGCCTGGGAAGAGCAGCAGAAGATGGCCCTGCACCCACGTGGGAGACGGGATGATGCGTATTACTCTTAGTTTTGGCCTGGCCCAGCCTTGGCCGCTTCAGCCATTTGTAGACTGAACCAGCATATAGAAGATCTCTCTCTCTCTCAATTTGCCTACCCCGCCCCCCCTTCTCTCTCTGTAACTCTGCCTTTCAAATAAATAAGAATAAACCTTTAAAAAAAATAGGAAATTGATGGCACTTTGGGGACAGGTCTGATGCAGAGGACACAGTGGTCAGTTTCTTCCCAGCCTGCCGTGAGGTTGTGGACAGCCTGGGCCACATCACAGCCCCACACAGCGGCGCCTCTACGGCGGGGAGGGGCGGGGCGTGGGGGGTGCTTTCCCAGATGCTGTGCTGCGCGTCAGGTGGCAATGAGCTGGGAGTTTCCCCTCCAAGTGGCCCCTGTCACCCTTGCTGGTCCTCACATCGGCCTGGAGAGTGACACAAGGCTCAGGTGGCAACAGCAACAGGAGCAGGAATAGAAGATTCTGGATGCCTCGTTCTTCCCTGGCGGGGTCCCAGGCAGTTCCACGTCCTCTTCCGGGCTGGCAGCCACATAAGTGCGCTCACTGCAGCCACGCAGCAAAGACGGCCCAAGTGCTTGGGCCCTGCACCCACCTGGGAGACCCGGATGAAGCTCCTGGCTCCTGGTTTCAGCATGGCCCTGCCCCAGCTGTTGCAGCCACCTGGGGAGCGAGCCAGCAGATGGAAGATTCTCTCTCTCTAACTCTTTCAAATACATAATTCTTTTTAAAAATATGTTAGATGCTTAATATAAAGGGTCTGGAAGTAGAAAACTAAGAGAGAATTAAAAGTGACCCACATTAGAATGAATGTCTCAGTCTTCCTGAGGGCACAGTAATGATATTGAACACCTGCACTGTTTTGCATCTAGAACTGAATCCTAAGAATTTCTTGCATCTTGAAGTTGGTTTTAGAAGGCTACCTTTTTTTTTTTAAATTTATTTGACAGATAGAGTTAGACAGTGAGAGAGAGAGAGAGAGAGAGAGAGAGAGAGAGAGAAAGGTCTTCCTTCCGTTGGTTCATCCCCCAAATAGCTGCTAGAACTGGAGCTGTGCCGATCCAAAGCCAGGAGCCAGGTGCTTCCTCCTGGTCTCCCATGTGGGTGCAGGGGCCCAAGCATTTGGGCCATCCTCCACTGCACTTCTGGGCCACAGCAGAGAGCTGGCCTGGAAGAGGAGCAACCGGTACTAGAACCCAGTGCCCATATGGGATGTTGGCGCCACAGGCGCAGGATTAACCAAGTGAGCCACGGTGCCGGCCCCAAAGCCTACCTTTTAACACTGGCTTGAGCTTGCAGGCTGAGGGGCAGTAGTTTTGCACATTCTGCCTGGTGCCCAACTTGCTCACTGATAAGCAAAGCTGCCTGCTCCACCACTGGCCCAAGGACTTGGGCCCCTGCCATGCACGTGGGAGACGCAGATGGTGCTCTGGGCTCCTGGCTTCCGCCTGGTCCAGTGCTGGTTGTTGCAACCATTTGAGGAGTGAACCAGTAGATGGAAAATCTCTGTCTCTTCCTGTCTCTCTCTGCATTCGGTTTTCCAAATACATACGTCTTTAAGAAAGAAAACAAAACGCCAATTCAGCCTTGCAAAGGCAGGGAGTTCGGACACCTGCTGCAACACGCGTGAACCTTGACAAGCTGAACCTGTGTGAAGTGAGCCCACCCCCGGGCGGTCACTTTCACAGACACACAAAGGGGGATGAACGGTGGCTCCTGGGAAGCGATTGTTCACTGGGTACAGATTCCAGGTTTTCTTTTCTTTTTTTTTAAATTTCTTTTTTGACAGGCAAAGTGGGCAGTGAGAGAGAGAGAGACAGAAAGGTCTTCCTTTGCCGTTGGTTCACCCTCCAATGGCCGCCATGGCCGGCGCAACGCGCTGATCTGAAGCCAGGAGCCAGGTGCTTCTCCTGGTCTCCCATGGGGTGCAGGGCCCAAGGACTTGGGCCATCCTCCACTGTACTCCCTGGCCACAGCAGAGAGCTGGCCTGGAAGAGGGGCAACCGGGACAGAATCCGGTGCCCTGACCGGGATTAGAACCCGGTGTGCCAGCACCGCAAGGCGGAGGATTAGCCTAGTGAGCCTTAGCGCTGGACTCCAGGTTTTCAAGATGAAAAAGTTTTGGAGGTGGATGGTGGCGGTGATCACGTGTGACAAGCTTTCCTTAACACTCCGAACCGTTCACGCAGAAGCGATCGCTGGGGAGCCGGCATTTGGCCTGGCAGTTAAGACACCTGCACCCCATGTCCGATGCCCGCCCTCGACTCCAGTTTCCTGCCAATGTGCACCTGGGAGGCAGCAGCTGACGCTCAAATAGCCAGGTTCTTGCCACCCACGTGGGAGACCCAGACTGAGCTCTGGCTCCTGGCTTTGGCCTGATGCAGCCCTTGTTTTTTGAGCATTTGGGGGAGTGAACCATAGGATGGGCACTGTCTCTCTGCCCATTAAAAAATTGATTATTAAGATGCTGAATTTTATAGTATGTGCATTGCACCACAATCACTTAACAACAAAACACCACAAGGGCTGCACAACAGCAGGGCTGTAGCCAGAGACTGGAGTCCGGGAGAAAAAACGACTTAATATAAAAAAAATCAGCACCGAGCACAAGGCCCCTGCAGGAACCGCGTCCTTCTTGTGAACACTGTGCCCCCTCCCCCAGCTAGAGCAGTGCTGAGACCCAGCAGGTGCTCGGGATCTGTGGCCCCGGTGGGTTGAGTGTGGCTGGGTGGCAGAGGGGTCTGGGAGCCCACGGTGCAGTCAACGTCTCCCCAGAGCCAGCTCCTCCCACTCCGCTGTGCAATGCTGGGCTCTGCTCCCACGTCTACCTGGCCACAGGCTCTGTTTCACATCCTGCTAGCTGGGGCCCAGGAGAGCAGGCTGGAGGAGGAGGAAGGGGAGATGGAGGAAATGGAGGAGGTAGAAGAAGAGAGGAGGTGGAGGAGAGGGGGGGAGGAGGCAGCATGTTCCTACCTGCTTGCATGCTGAGAGCCCATGTCTGCTGGATCCCGAGACCCTCTCCTTGGGGGTCTGTCTCCAGCCACGCCTTTTTACCGCAGCGGCTAGAATTCCATCCGCGTTTGCAGCTGCTCCGGGATAGGCAGCACCAGTGTCCTCCGGCCCCACTCCAGAGACCCCAACACCATGGAGGCCTGGGTCCTGGGGCCGTGGGGCCCCTCCTTGGGATGCCTGAGTTGTAGTAACGCACCCCTCCCTCGGCTGCCCCAGCCCCCGCGTGTCTGCTTCCTGTGGGGCTGCATTTGCATTTGGCTGCAAAAAACAGTTGAAATCCATGAGCAGTTTTTTCCCGTGGTCACTGCTCTGTGCCCCACTGTACCCCCGGGAATGAGCACCCCGACCTCTTTCATCTCAGCTTCCTGGTCAGTGTAGTGGGGATGATTGTAACAGTGTTGCTCTCCCGTGCAACTGAAGAGTAGATGAGTTACCCTATGCAAAGCCCTTCACAGAGCAGGTGTATACAGCGAGTGTATAGAGTGAGTATCCCGTAGTGTTACTCCCAGGCACTCAGAGCTCCAGCCAAGGGGAGGGAAAGTGGCTGGGGGCGCAGCACTGGCCCTGGGAGCACCTTTCATTCCCTAAGCACCGTGAGTACCATCCGGACCCAGGCTCCGTCGCAGGCTCGCACGCCTCAGTGCGGTGAGTACTTTGTTCCACCCAGGAGAGGCGAGGCTCAGCGCGGCTTGGCGACAGAATTCCCAAGGCTTGGCCTTGTGTTTCCTTAGTCTCTCCTGCTCCGTCTCGGGCCTTCGTGCAGCCCAGAGTAGCCCAGAGTACCCCGGGCAGCTGCACCACGCTCCTAATGACAGATCGACCTCGAGGCAAGAGGCGCAGGCCAGGCCGTTTTCTGAGGGCCCAAGCAGAGATCTCCTTAGGGCTCCCTTCCACGACACAGCTGCTCTGTGGACAGCGGGGCCACTGCAGGTCCCTAGGCAGCTGTGTGCTGACCGCTGGAGGCCCTGCTCACATCTGCTGCCATCCTCAGGGACTCCTGGTTGGCAGGTGGGCTTAGCCGCAACCACACGAGGAAGGTAGCGTGCCAGAGACCCCCACCCGGTACCTGCAGCTGCTCGCTTCCTTAGGTGACAGGGCGGGAGGGAGCAGTCATCCCGGAGTGCCAGCGTCTTCTTCCAGGGAGGGGCACTGCTCCGTAGGAAAGGAGAAAATAGAACTGGGTGGGGGGGTACTAGGAGCCAAGAACTTAGCTCTTTTTCTTTTTTCTCTGTTAATAAGTTCACGTTGGCTGTTCTGTTCCTGATTGTGGGAGTAACTCAAAGCCTCAAGTATGCAAAACCCGGTTGGAAACGTTGTAAGAATGCAGCCAAACGGGCATTTCTCTTCCAAAGAACAAGTCTGACTCCCCTCTTGGATTTCTCCTTTAAACTTCTGTTTATCTTCGCTAATTACTTAGCTTTGATTTTCATGCTTTCTTGCTGAATAAATATTCCTAAATAGGTTAAAAGAACAGAGGAGCAAAAGCGTCCAAGAGCATTAGTCATGCAGGGGGCTCCGCGATAAGGCTCCTGGGCTGTGGGTGAGGAGCCTGGCTTTGCTCTGGCCCCGTGGGAGGGTGGGAGGCGTGGCGGGCTCTGGGCCTGCTGCTCTCTCTGTTACAGGCACCGGCCTGGGCTCTCAGGAAGGCAGATGTTATGTTTTGGATGCTCACCGTCTTTCTTTTTGTTTTCCTTTAAAGATTTCCTGGGGGCCGGCGCTGTGGCACAGTAGGTTAATCCTCCACCTGCAGTGCTGGCATCGCATATGGGCGCCGGTTCTAGTCCCAGTTGCTCTACTTCCAACCCAGCTCTCTGCTGTGGCCTGGGAAAGCAGTGGAAACTGGTCCAGGCACTTGGGCCCCTGCACCCGCATGGGAGACCTGGAGGAGACTCCTGGCTCCTGGCTTCGGATTGGCTGCTGTTACGGCCATTTAGGGAGTGAACCAATGGATGGAAGACCTTTCTCTCTCCCTCTCACTGTCTGTAACTCTACCTCTCAAATAGATAAATTAAATCTTAAATATAAATTGCTAATTTATTTGTAAGGCAGAATTACAGAGAGAGAGAGAGATCCTCCATCCATTGGCTCACTCCCCAGATGGCCTCCATGGCCAGGGCTGACAGCTGGGCCAGGCCAAAACCAGGAGCCAGGAGCTTCCTCCGGGTCTCCCAATGGGTTCAGAGGCCCAAGCACTTGGGCCATTTTCCACTGCTTTCTCAGGCGCATTATCAGGGAGCTGGATCGGAAATGGAGCAGCCGGGACTCGAACTGGTGCTCCTATGGGATGCCGGTGTCGTAGGCAGCAGCTTAACCAGATGCACCACAATGCCAGGCCCAAGGATGCTCATCTTTCTATGTCCTTTGTCCTCTGGCAATGGGCGTGTTGCTCCCTCTGAGGTGTCACTGCTCTTCCACATTCACTGATTTTGGAGGCACACCACCTGAGCTCGAGATCTGAGATTTCCTCCGTGGCTGCAGGGATAGGAAAGGCGCCTCTCAGCATGAGAGCATCACTAGAGGGGCCGGCCCTGCGGCTCAGCGGGTAAAGCCACCGTCTGCAGTGCTGGCAGCCCATGTGGGCGCAAGTTCGAGACCCAGCTGCTCCACTTCCGATCCAGCTCCCTGCTAATGCACCTGAGAAAGCAGTGGAAGACAGCGCAAGTCCTTGGGCCCCTGCACCCACGTGGGAGACCCAGAGGAAGCTCCTGGCTCCTGGCTTCAGAAGGGCCAAGGTCTGGCCATTGTAGCCATTTGGGAAATGAACCAGTAGATGGAAGACCTCTCTCTCTCTCTCTCTCTCTCTCTCTTTCTCTCTCTCTCTCTCCATAACTCTGCCTTTCAAAGAAATAAAATAAATCTTCAAGAAAAAAGAAAACATCACTAGAAGGAATATTGTTACATTTAGTGTAAAGTGGTGAGTAAGCAAAACAATTTTTTCAAACAGTTGGATGTTTATTTAAAAATCCGACGTGTGAGCCTGGTGTTCTCCCCAGCTTTGGGGGCTGCCGTTCTGGGAGCCTGAGCTGCAGCCACTCTGCCCTCTCCCCAGGCACTTGCTTAGCCTTTTTGCCCTCCGGCAGCCCTCGCTGAGTCTCTGTGGCTTCAGTCTCTGGACATGGTGTCTGTAGGAGAGGTGCCAGCTGCGGCCTCTGGGATGTGACTGCCCAGGGGTCCCTTTCTCCGGAACTCCTCCCTGCAGTCGTTTCTATGTTTCCTTCTGTCCAGGATAGACCATCTGCCGAGGGCTCCCCCTGGAAAGGGACTGCACTTGCGCTTGGCATCGAGAAACCGGAAATTCTTTCTGCTGGTCCTGGAGCAGGGGCTCCTGCGCCCAGGGGAGACCCTGTACCCACGGCATCCACACAGTTGTTCAAGACAGTGGCTCCCAGGGAGATGGCAGAGAAGCCCCACTGTGTCTGATCCTCCGTATTACCAGCTATCACTGCATGGCAAAGGACTCCAAACCTGGCAGCTTGCAACAGCGTGTAGTTACTGGCTCAGCTTGGTTCCTGGATTCTCTGCTTCAGCATCTCCCCAAGCGGTAGTCAGGGTGTGGACCGGCCCACAGCCTCTTCAGAGGCCCAGCGGGGGAAAGATCCACCCCCAATCTCCTACAGGTCGTTGGCAGAATTAGTTTACCACTTATGGCAAGGCTGAGGTGTGGGTCTCTTGCTAGCAGCTGCTCTCTGCACTGGACATGGCCTACAGTGCTTTGTCCTTGGGCTTCCCCACCATGGCCAGCTTCGTGGCAGTTTCTTCGAGGCCAGGGAGGGAGAGGAGCTCACTGTGTCTGCTAACAAGATAGGGTCTCGTGTCTACAATAGCCCAACCGTGGAGAGACATCCCATCATCTCCGCCACGTTCTATTGGCTACGAACAAGTCACAGGTCCTGCCCACACTCAAGAAGAGATTTTACCAGGCTATGAACCCTAGGCCATGGTGAATTCCATGGGGATCACCTTGAGTCTCTGCCACCCTTCCCCGGGCCTTCTGTGTGGAGGGTGGGCCGAAGTGAGAACCAACACGGAATGCCTGCCTGCTCCCTGGGCGAGTGCCTCCCGGTCCTGGGCTGGTTCTGCTCTCGCTGTGTGTCCTGGGCAGTGGCTACATCTCGAGCGCTCTGTGACTTTATCGTGGGAGGCGAGCTCTGAGACAGTGTTGGGATTCGTGGAATTCCTCCGTGTGAGCCTTATCCGGTTCAGGCTCCAGGGTGTTTGCTTTCATGGTAACTCTTAGGTTTGGGGCCAGCGTTGTGTGTCTGGTTTAGGCCCCCAGCCCAGCGACTCCGCTGGCAGCTTTCAGCTAATGCCTGTGGGAAGGTAGTGGAAAATGATCCAAATCCTTGGGCCTTTGCTCCCCGGGTGGGAGATATGGATGGCTCCTGGCTGAGCCCTGGCCGTTGAGGGAGTGAACCCGCAGATGGAAACCATCACCCACTGCCCCCCCTCCCCCACTGTCTGTCTTTCACTCTTTCAAATAAATAAGTCTTAGGAAGAAAAAAACCCACTTAGGTTTGCTGGATGAGCTTCTCCCTGGGCAAAGCTGTTACTCTGGCGGCGTCAGTATGTGGCCTGGTGTCCGCACCTCCCACTCGTGGGACCGCCCCGTGAGTGGGGCACTCTTTATAGCAGGGGCCTCTGTCCCCGAGGGCTCTGGCTCCCGGGGCCCTCAGTGGACCTTGCGTGTCCCTCACTTCGTTGTGCCAGAACAGGGTGATGCATGATCACAGCCTGGGGTCCTGCGGGTCACCTCCCCTGCTTCCTGCCGCCCTGCGCGCTGAGCAGCCCCCCTCCCCTTTGAAGAGACTGGGGGTTTCTGTTCTTATCTCTGCTGAAACCAGGAGGGCTGGGGAGGAGGAGGAACAGATGGGAGGGTGGGAGAGAAACCAAAACACACTCACTTCTGTTACAGCTTGAAGGGATAAACAAACACCCCGTCAAATAGAAGCATCTGGAAGGTGGAAGGTTAATGGTCATTTTTCAGTTGGGAGGATAATAAACAGAGAGGACGGCCATGTCTTAGAACCACTGTGCTGGTTTTCAGCCCTGTTAGTCCACCTTCCCTCCCCCTAACTCTTCTCCTAAGTGGTTCCTTTGGCTACAAAGCAATCATTTCAGAAGAGTTCTAGATCTCCAGGGAGACGGGGCAGATGGCACAACAGGGCTGCACTTGCCCGGTGCGCTCATCAATGCTTCCGAGGGCCCGCCTTTGAGAATTCTTTGACATTCCCGGGTTTTCCTGTAATGAAGAACTCCAGCCCCTCTTCTGCAAATCTCCCCGTGCCCTGCTGGCAGGTGTTGGGTTGGGCGGCCTCTTGCTGTGGACACCACACCGATGGTTGATGTTGCCATGGGAGCGGCCGCGTGGAGCCTCTGTGGCTCTCAGCGCTGTCCAGGCTGTTCCGTGAGCCAGTTGGGAACAGCGGCTGAATTTCCTGCAGAGCACCAGAAAGTTCCGGGCTGCAACCTGTTGGCAGCAGTCCCAAGACCACCTGGCCAGAGACGATGGGCCGCGCTGGCCTCTGGGAAGAGAATGGAGGCGTTTTCTTTATCCTAAGAAGGCAAAAGGGACTCTCAGCTCTCCAGAACAGAACGGACCTCAGGGCCTTTTACAAAACTTCTCATCGCATTTGCATTCCTCCACTACGATCAAATCAGCATCAGAATAACCACATCAGGGGACCTGGAGCCCAGAAATGACTCACACGTGTCGGCCAGCCAGCTTTGACAGCAGAACACAGCAATGCAGCACCACAGACCTCCCCACACAGGTGCTGGGAGAACCACACAGCTGCACGCAAACAAACGTGGGTTCTTGGATCTGTATCTTGAACCACACACCCAAATTAACTCCCATCAGATCACGGACCTAACTGTAAAGTTTAAAACGATAAAACTCCCAGAAGGAAGTCTAAGAGAAAATCTTCGTTATCTTGGATTAGGCAAGGACGTCTCCTATGTACCCTCAAAACACCATCCATAAAAATAATAAACTGATAAATTGCATTTTGTAAAAATTAACCATTCGTCTCTAAAAAGGTCCTGTGAAGAGAAGGAGAAGATGTGCTATAAATAGGTGGACATCTCACAAGGGATGTCTCGGGCAGGGACTTGCACCCAGGATCGATAAAGAACTCTCAAAATGCATGCAATAGAGAAACAGCCCAAGTTTCAAGGGGACATGGGGGTGGGGTTTGCCCTGGAGGTTGAGGCAGCCTCATTCCGTGCTGGGGTGCCTGGGTCTAGTGTCCAGCTCCAGCTTGTGCCAGTGCAGACCCTGGGTGGACGCAGAGACGCTTCAAGAAGTCGGCCTCCTGCCACACACGTGGGAGACCTGAACTGAGCTCTCAGCTCCTGGCCGTGGCCTGGCTCAGCCCTGGCCATCGTGGGCATTCGGGACAGTGAACCAATGGACGTGAGGTTTCTCTATTGTCCTTTCTCTCTGTCTCTGTTTCCTCCCTTCCAAATAAATCACTTTTTACAAAATGGAATTGATGGCAAATAAGCCCGTGGAAAGATGCTCACCATTGCTCATCACTGGGGAAACACTACATAAAAACCTAAAGCCACAACGAGATGCCGCTACGCACCTTGAGTCAGCCAAAATTAGAAGTACTGCCAACAGTGTAGAAAGACTGGCGCTGTCCGACACAGCTGGGGGCAACGTAAACCGCATTTCTACCTGTGGTTTAGCTGGTTCAGGAGATCAGAGGTGTACTTCCTGTATGCCCACTCCATCCCTCCCAGGAGTTTACCCAAGAGCAAAGAAGACACAGGTCCAAAGACAGGCGGATGGATGAACCAATGATGGAATTCTAGTTGCGCAGCCATCCTAATGCGTGGGTTACGTGCAACGGATGAATCTCAAAACAATTACCCTGAAAGAATCCAGAGAAAAGGGAGTATGTACTATACTGATGTTAAACACTAGAGAACGCAGACTCCTCTGTATTGACAGGCAAAGCCCGGTTGCCTGGTGCGGCGCTGGGAGGGTGCGTGGATTACAGAGGGGTCAAAGGCAGCTGCCTGGGGCTGGGCACGGCCCGACCCCCCCCCCCCCCCCCCCCGTTGTGCTGCGTTTCCTGGCGGAGACAGACATCAAGACACAGCAAGTGGTCCGCCTTAAATGGACAGTTTATTGCATGTTAATGATACCTCAATAAAGCCTTTTGATTTTAAAAAATTCCATCACTGGAGCTCTGCCAAGAGCTTTTCAGCAAAGCTCCCTTTATCAAAATCAGAGATAAGGTAGCGCCAAAAGCTGCAGAGAGAGTCGTACTGGCACTGGTGAGGGTGCGAGGACAGAGGACAGCCAGGCTGGCATGTCCGGAGCCTGAACCCCACCTTTGACCCAAGCGTGCTCACCCTGGAGAAGGCAGCCTTGGTACGCGGGTCTCAGGCAGTGGCTGCAGATTGGCTCTGGTGTTTGCTGTCCTGGGGTGGGGGGAGGGGGCTCTGCACTGTTAACCCTTCCTGGCCCGGGGAGGATTCCGGTGTCTGTGCAAAACCGCACCTCCCTCCCTTGCCTTCTTCCTCTTCTTTGTTCTCATGGGAATGAGTCTCAGAAATGGAATTGTTTTCTGCTTTTCAGGCGCTGAATTTAATTTCTACGTTGACCTGTCAGCCCACTGGGAAGTAGAAACTAAACATCATCATTGATGCTAGTCCCCGGTGTCACTTCTAACCTGGGAGGGTTTATTGGGCCCATGGGGGCTGGAAGTCCCTCTGTGTACCCGCTCAGTGGGGTGTTGTCCTTGTGTGGGCTGCTGAGATACCAGCACCCCCCCCACCCCCCCCCACCCCCGCTAATGCACAGAGATGGCTCCCATGCGGGAGACCTGGTGGAGGGCTGGGCATCTGGGGAGTGAACCAGGGGACGGGAGATCTCAACCTGCCTTTCTCTCTATCTGGCTGCCTCTTTCTATGTGTCTCAGCTTTTCAAAAGATAAAGAAAACCTCTCAGCGCTAAGTGCTGACTCCTTGGCCATCTATATTCAGAGCTGCCTGGGTGTGGGGGGGGCACGGAGAAGGACCAGGGGTGGGGGTGGGGCGCTGGGTCATCATTTCAAAAGCTTCCTTCCACTTGGTTCTCTGTGGTCTGAGAAGTCACCAGTAGAGGACAGCCTCCCTCCGTGGCCCCCACCGAGGGCCGCACTCTGCTTCCGGGCTGGAGGCTGGGCCAGCCGGTGCGGAAGGCGCTGTGCGGAGCGGGCTCCCGGGCTGCCAGTCTAGCAGCTTTGCATTCATTTTCCCCGAGGAGCTTCCCGGGGAGGTGTGCGCTGTCCTGAAGGAGAAGTAAAACACAAAAAGTTCCGGTGAAGAGTGAGGACATTCTGCCACCTTGTGGAATGTTCCCCAATTTCTAGGCTTTTAAATTTGTTTTTAAATTTTAATTTATTTGAAAGCCAGAGAGACAGGGCAAGACAGAGCGAGATATAGAGTGAGATACAGAGAGACGGACAGAGACACCTTCCATCTGCTGGTTCAGTCCCCAAATCCCACAATAGGCAGGGAGCCAGGAATGGGGCTGGCCGAGGCTAGGAGCCTGGAACTCCATCTGGGTCCCCCACATGAGTGACGGGGCCCAAGGACTTGAGCCACCGTCTGCTGCTTCCCAGGGTGCGCCTTGGTGGGAAGCTGGATCAGAAGCAAAATTTGGACTTGGACTCAGGGCTTCTGTGTGGGAGGGGGCACCCCAGGCGGCTTCTCCCCCTGAGCCCACTTGCCCACCCCTGGGTTCAGGGCCTGAGACCTGGACTGCCAGACACTCTTCCCCAGGTATTGGAGATGCCGCCCCACCGCCAGTCTTGCTGGGCTGCTGCCCTCAGAGCTGGGCAGGGATACCCAGCCGCACCTGCTGGCCCGCCTGGGGCAAGTGTCCCCCTCTCTGCTCCTGACCCTCCTGCTGGTGGGGGCCTCCTTCCCTTGCCAGCTGCTCCCAGAGCTCAACTGAGGCTCAAGGGAGGCGTGGCAGCAGCCTGGGCCAATAGAATCATTCCTTCTTGGGAGCCAGGGACCCTCACCCCGCACACCCAGCAGCGCAATGCCGGGGCCCACTGCTACTGCCCTTTCCAAGTGTGGCCCACTGCACTGGTTGGAAACCAGCCTGGCTGCGTCTGGTGGCAGCTGAAGCCTCCACCTGTGGTTTGCTGGTGAGCAGGGCCTGGCTGTGCTCCCGTTAGGGCCTGTCCCCGGGGAAGTGTGGTGCAGGGGTGAGACCTCAGCTTGTTTCAGAGCGTCCGGCTACTCTACTTTCGGTTCAGCTTCCTGTTACTGCAACCAGGCAATAGCAGGAGATGGCCCAAGCACTTGGGCCCCTGCGCTCACATGGGAGACCCAGATGGACCTCCTAGCTCCTGGCTTCAGCCTGGCCCAGTCCCTGGCTCTTGTGGTCCTCTGGAGGAGCGAATCAGCAATGGAAGGTGTGCGAGTGCGTGTGTGTGTGTGTGTCTTTCCATTCTTGTCACTCTGCCTTTCAAATAAATAAATCTTAAAAAAAAAAAAAAAAGTCTGCCCACATGGCTGCCTGCAGGGGCATGAACAGTGTGCCTGAAAAAAAAACCAAAAAAAAAAAAAAAAATGTCCCTGGTTCGGTGCCAGCGGGGCCTGGTGGGGTGCGATTGAGCCCCTCTAGATGGGACCCTGCATGTCTGCAGACCTTAGCGGGGGCTCTTCCCGCTCTGCAGGTGCAGCGCCACCCTTCCGGGAGTGAGTGGGACGGATCGGCCTTGTGTTTTCCGTCACGGATAACACTGGGGTTTCACCAAGAACCTTCCCTCCTCGTCACGCCCCCTCCCCCGGTTATAGAGTTTCTAGCCCCAATTTTTAGATAGTTCAAGTCATCCCTGTGTCAGTTGGGCTAGGAGAGTCTCAAAATGAAATTATTTTTTAAAAAAAGAGTTATTTACTTGGAAGAGTTACAGAGAGAGGAGGGAAGAGAAAGAGAGATCTTCCATTCTCTGGTTCACTCCCCAAGTGACCACAATGGCCAGGGCTGTGCCAGGCTGAAGCCAGGAGCCAGCAGCTTCATCCAGGTCTCCTGCATGGGTGCCAGGGGCCCAAACACTTAGGCCGTCCTCTGCTGCTTTCCCAGGCCATCAGCAGGGAGCTGGGTCAGAAGCGGAGCAGCCGGGACGTGAATCGGTGCCCATATGGGATGCTGGCGTCACAGGCAATGGCTTTGCCTGTTAGCCTCAACGCCGGTCCTGAGATGAATTGTAGACGACACACCTTGCAGCTCTGAAGGCTGGAGACAAGCAGAGGGGGAGATGTCAGCATTCTTCAGGTGCAGGGGAGCCTGTCTTTGCGCCTCGGGTTCATTGCTCCCGGCCCCTTGCATGGCCTGCCGAGCCTCTGGGGCTCCGCCTGCCTTTCTGTAGCATTTACAGTGGGGAAAGGCGGGCGCTGGGGAGTAGGAAGGGGGACTGGATCAGGGAATCTTGCCAGAGGAGAGAGCGTCCTGCATTGACCTGAACTTTCCCTTCGTAAACCAACAGGCCACAGCAGATCGCCCTTCGACCTTGACAGGCCGGCTACCACGCACCCACCCTGAAAACTCTGCCCCTCGTCAACGCAGAAAACCATTACTCCCCCGAAAGGGGCTTTCTCGTTCCTTGGCTTATCCAGCTCCTCAACTGAATTCCTCTTATCAGGCAGAGCCTTGCGGTAGGCACTGGCTTATCAGCTAGTGCACGGACTCAAAGAAACAGACAAAGGCCGGGCGTGTGAGCTGGTATGAAGTGAAGAGAAGAAAGAGCGCCGAGACAGTCCAGTGCAGAGACGGGGCTGAGACGGGGATCTGTGGCAGCTGCCCCACATCCGGGAGGGAGCCACTTTGCTCTGCTGGTGTGGGAGAGCGACCCCGCGGGAGAGACTGTATACAGAAGGCAGGGGGAGGCCAGCGCCACGGCTCACTAGGCTAATCCTCCGCCTGCGGCACCGGCACCCCAGGTTCTAGTCCCGGTTGGGGCGCCGGATTATGTCCCGGGTGCTCCTCTTCCAGGCCAGCTCTCTGCTGTGGTCTGGGAAGGCAGTGGAGGATGGCCCAAGTGCTTGGGCCCTGCACCCGCATGGGAGACCTGGAGGAGGCACCCGGCTCCTGGCTTTGGATCAGCACAGTGCCAGCCACAGTGGCCATCTGGGGGGGTGAACCACCGGAAGGAAGACCTTTCTCTCTGTCTCTGTCTCTCTCTCACTGTCTAACTCTGCCTGTCAAAAATAAATAAATAAATGAATAAATGAATGAGAGAGAAGGCAGGGGGTGTGCAGGAGAAGCTGTGTGCACAGAGGCTGGGGCTGGGGGAGATCAGCAGCCTTGCTTCTCACTCCGACAGGACGCACGTGGGACAGAGCCAGCGCCTGCCTGGAGGCTGATGGGGCCAGAGCCTTGGAGGCCCAAGGCCAGAGCGTGGAGTAACTGACAAGTGCAAGGGGAACTCTTACAACATCTGGGTGAGAGACTGCCACGAGGCATGCGTTCTGCCATCCAGAGCTCAGGTGTGCAGCAAAGCGCCCTCTCTAAACCGCACTCCGTTCACCGGCAGCGTCTCGCGTCCTCTGCTGGAGGAGAATTCGTCCGGCCAGGATCTGGTGGCCTCCAGCTTATAAGAGTGGCTTTGAGGGAACCACTGGGTGAAGCCAGGTTCTCTCCACCTTTCTCCCTTTGTCCCGGGTGGTGGCCAGCGAGGCTGTGGGGCAGGGCGCTTTGTGGTCCTTGGTCATCTTCCTGTTACTGGCCTCCCTGAGGGGCACCCACTATTTGGATCAACTTTGTGGATCTCCCTTGTCAGGAGCGTTTTCTCATTCTCTCGGGGCCCCTGGACCTCTGGCTGCTTTTTAACCATTTCCTTGCCACGCAGTCCTGTACCGCTTCTTTCCAGCCCATCCCCTAACCACTCCCTGGGGTGCCCTCTGCAGCTCACATGTTCTCTTTGGGGTCTGTGGCCTCCAGAGCAACACCCCAAGAGCCAGGTGCTCCTCAGGGTCCTTGGCTCGCCTATCAGGTGTCTACACTGTCCTGACCTGGGATTCGATTCAGGCCCCTGGAGGTAGGTGCTGGGCCCCTTCCTGGTATCCTCCTGCGTCTACACCCTGCAAGACCTCATTTTCTCCTTTCGTACCTGCAGGCTGTTTCCCACTGGGAAGGCAGAGCTACCCCTTTCCCGGGAGGATGCGTTACAGGATCCGAGTATCCCATACCTTTGACCAAAGCAGGCAGGGGTGAGGCGCTGGTTCCCTTGAAGCCTGCCTTGATGAAAGAGAGGCTGCCCTTTCTCTCCTGCTTGCCTTCACCCCCCCCCAAGCACCTTTGACCTTTGTCCTGGGAGGGACAATGGATGGCACTGATCTAGTAACAGCAGAGAGCAGTTGTGCCGCGATCAGTGGGCTTATCCTGGGGAATCAACGCAGCGGGCACGTGCACAGTGTATTGGGAGGGGATAGCACACAGGGAAGTTGGGAGAGTAAACCCAGGAGGGTCCTGTAAGTTACTTTTAAGCCAGAATCCTTGGCTCCTAGCACAGTGCCAGATCGGGTTGACCACACAGTTGTGGGAAAGCTACTCCCGCAGAAATTTTTTGTGGGGGCCGGCATTGCGGTGCAGTGAGTTCAGCATCCCGTGCAGGTGCCAGTTAGAGTCTCCGCTGCTCTGCTTCTGATCCAGCTCCCTGTTGATGTGTCTGGGAAGGCAGAAGAGCACGGCCCAAGCGCTTGGGCCCCTGCCACCCGTGTGGGATCCAGATGGAGTTCCAGGCTCCCGGCTTCAGCCTGGCCCAGCTCTAGGCATCGTGGCCTTGTGGGAAGAGAACAGCGGATGGAAGAGCTCATCTATTCATGAAGTTCTCTTTCCGGGCACAGGGACTGATCTGTGCACGCTGAGTGAGTGACCGTGCGGGCAGTAGTTCCTATTAGGGTGCACATGCGTGAGGGTCCCTCCTTCACAACGTCCTGGCTTCATTTTATTGTTAGAGCTGACACAGGCGATTGTGTTGCAATTTTTTGACGACTGTTACAGCGGGGCTGTCCTGAGACACAGATCTGGGCCGACCCGCAGCAGCCAGATGCAAGAGGCAGTGCTGCCACTAGGGGGAGCCGGAGACCAGCGTCTGCCGACGGGTCTTCCTCCCCTCCATTTTCTGGCCCCCTCTGTGCTTTCCCAATCTCCTCTCAGAGCTGACCCTCCCGTGCAGCTCCCAGCTCTTCTCAAGTGCAGGATTTTATCTGAGCTCTGGGAGCTGCAGACCTGAGTCTGTGAGAGTGGCCCTGAGCCCCGGCTCCCAGGCCTAGCAGCCGAGTATTTGCACAGCCTCTGGTTGGAAGTGATGACTCACCCCTGCCCTCCTTGCAGCAGGGAGGCCGTGGGCTTCACGGGTAGGACTTCCGGGTGGGGGCTGGGGTGGCAGAGCTGATGGGGAATTCAGGGACGGATGCTTTGAAATCTGATCCTAAAGCCATCAGGTGGTCTAAACCTCCCCTAGCGGCTGCCTGTGGTCCTAGGCTTGGGAGGAGACCAGGAGAACGAGAGGAAGCTTAGCTGCTGGAGCCCACTCTGAATTGCCACGTGTGCCTCGGCAGCGGGCTCCCCATCCCAGTGTTTCTAGGGCCCCGGGGGACCAGCTCTGCAAATCTGCGCGGGTTAGGAATCAGCTCAGTGCCTTCCTTCGACCGTTCAGGGTCATGTGCCAGCGCCAGGTGAACCTTGCTTACTGGCGACAGACAGACAAAGCCTGGGGATTTCTTCTGCAAACGAGCCCAGGATCCGTTTTGTCTCCGGAGGAGTCAGGTCCCGGGGGGCCCTCCAGGAAGGGTCTCCTCTGGAAGCCATCAGACAGTTATGGAAGCTGTCCAGTCCGAGGGGATGGTGCTTTATTCCAAAAAGTGTCTCATGTCTCCCTGGAGCCTGCAGCTGCAAGACCCAGTGCTGGGAAAACCTGAGCCTGACCCGCCCCGGCGGCCCGTACCTCTGTCTTCCTCAGCCACCCGAGAGGAAAGATTTTGCCGGAGGGAGGCCGAGGTGGACGGGTGGTGTGGCCCCACGGCTCAGGTGCCCGTGGCCCGGATGCCCTGTCCCTCAGGTAGCACGTCTACCGGCTGTTCGTGAGCATTCGCCCTGTCCGCCCACAGTCCATGGGACAGAGAGCGTGAAGCAATCATGCAAACGTAATTAAATCCCCGCCCCAGCCCTTTCCAACTTCTGAAAACCACTACCCCTAGAGCACACTCTTGGGAAACAGGAAGTCGCCCAGAGCCCCTCTTGCTCGGTGAAGACACCGCGGCTGTTTCGCCAGCTCCAGGAGGGAGGCTGCTTCACCGCGCAGCACGGCTATCAAGGCGGAAAAGCAGGCGCAGGGCTGGGGCAGCGAGCAGCAGCTGGCTCTCAGGGGCTGCGCTGGGAAGAGGAGCAGCCGCTTCCTCGCAGAGGTGTGCTCCCTGCTCGCTTCAGCAAGTGGATTTTAGACAGACCCATTAGAACATAGGTACCAAGTCCAGAGGCTTCCTTCTCATCGCTCTTCTCTCTCTCTCTCTCTCTCTCTCTCTCTCTCTCTCTCTCTCTCTCTCAGCTTGTTTATTTATTTGAAAGGCAGAGTGACAGAGAGAGAGAGAGAGAGAGCGCTTCCATCTGCTGGTTCACTCCCCAAACGGCCTCAATGGCCAGGGCTGCCCCAGGCCGAAACCAGGAGCCAGGAGCTTCATCCGGGTCTCCCATGCGGGTGGCAGGAGCTCAAGTACCTGGGTCATGTCCTGCTGCTTTCCCAGGTGCGTTAGCAGGGAGCTGGGTCAGCAGTGGAGCAGCCAGGACTTGAGCGGGCACCCATGTGGGAAGCCGGAGCTGCAGGCTGTGCCACATCATGCAGACCACACTTCGAGAACTGCTGATGGGGAAGATGGGTCCTGCGTCCCCGCTGGGGATCCATGAGGACTGGATTCCACACACGGGGGACACTCAGTGGGCGTGGCTTGTTTAAAGTCTGCAGCCCTAAGAACGGTTGCAACACAATGTATACACATGAGGATCCCTTTTTTAAAAATACAAGGGTATTTCAAAACGCTTGTGCCTAGGCAGAATTAGAAGTAAGCTTATTATAGTGCAAGGCATTTTGAAATGCATACTTTCTTTACAACATGCATTTTCCATGAACTTTTCAAAGACCCCTACACACCCCCCAGCACAGGCTCGGGGTGACAGAGTGCAAGGTTGACTGCTATTACTTCCGGGAATCCTTAGCCTACTCTTGACTACGTGCCCCACACACGGCCTGGGCCCTGATATTTATCCAGTACTCAGTCCACTCATGCACACGTATTGAGCACCTCCTCTGGACAGAGCATATGCACACTTCCTGTGTGTGTTCAGCCAGGCACTTTCCATCACTGGTTATTATGCACACTTCACAGAACAGGAAACTGAGAGGTACAGAGGTTAAGAGCTGGTGTTTAGCCACGGCCCACATTGGAGTGTCTGGGTTCTGGGTTCGATGTCTGCCTCTGGTTCCTGTCTCCAGCCACCTATTAAGCAGACCCTGGGAGGCAGCCGGGATGGCTCAAGTGACTGAGTTCTGCCACCCATGTAGAAGACCCGACTGGGCTCCCAGTTTTGGTTCAGTGCCTGCCAATGCAGGCATTTGGGGAATGAGCCGGCATACGGAAGCACTCTCTCTCTCCCTCCCTCCCTCTCTCCCTCTCTCCCTCCCCCCCTTTCTCTCTCTCTCTGTGTGTATGTTTGGTTTTCTTTCTCTTTTTCTCTCTCTCTTCATCTCAAATAAATGATTTTTAAAAGGAAGCTTGGCCCAGCTAGTGTAGGAGTGCAGGGACTTCCCGGGATGCTTTCTTGAAAGCCCAGGTGTGTGACCTCAAAGTCCTAGTGCACCCCACAAGCACAGCTGTGCATGCAAGGGCCCTGGGAGAGAGGCTCCCCAGCAATCTCTGTCACCATGGGTGATCAGCAGCCAGATGACGTGTGTTATCTGCTCGGCCTTGTACTAGGTCTTGTGGCGCACACACAAAATAACAGCGTAAGAACAAAGAACACCAACCGCAGTCCTTGCTTACCAAACTAAAGGCACAGAAATGCAAAGTGGCCGAAACACAGAAGCTGAGATGCTGTGGCTGTCTCCTAGAGTAGAGGTGTGCAGACCAGGGAGGGCCCGGCAGCCAGCGCGCGTTGGGTGAGGAGGGCTTTGTGCTGGGATTGAGGGGAAGTGACATCAGGATGGAACTGGAACCAGAAGCTAGGATTCGGCAGGCCGGGGGCCCGGTTGGGTGAGGGAGCAGAGTGTGCACTGGGTCCTGGTCACTTCCCAAGGTCGCCTGTCACAGGCTCGGTGAGTGTTGTCCCCTGCCTGTGCATGGCCCGGGGCACCTCCCTGAGTCCTGCACGGCTCCTGTGACATCACGCATCCAGCCTCAGACCCAGGTCTGCAGCAGCAGCACTGTGTAGACGTGGGCAGCTAGCAGCCGCTGGCTTGTAGTCTCCGAACCAAGTCCTGCCCTTCAAGTCTTGCAGACCTGGCTGGGATCCAGCTTGGTCAACTCCTTGTCCCATGTCCCTAGGCAAGTTGTCGTAACCTCTCTTGAACCACGACTGGCAACTTCGTGCAGAGACATGACAGATTAACACGCTGGGGGCTGTTGCGAAATTCCCTGGTCAGCCACCCGGTGCAACACCCAGGGCACCCTGGGGCCTTGAGCAATCCGAGCTGCTACTTACTATCCATCTCCGGACACCACCCACACAGGGTAGTTGCAAACAATACAAGACTTGCAATGTTACATTGGATGCATTTCTTTGTTTCAAATTTTAAATCATCGAGGAACTGGGTCACCAAGGAAAGTTAAAAAAAGATAGAAAACAAATCTGGCTGGCCCTGCTAAGCTTCCCTGGCGTTGGGGGAGGGGGCAGAAAGAGAGGAAGAGAAGAGACTGTGTAACCAGTTTCTAAGGCACTGGGCACCCTGGATTTTAATAAGAAACCACAGGATCCTCTTTGCACCTGTCGAATACTTACTAGGACTAGCGATCCCAACTGCCTGTGTTCAACTTTAGCTGTTTTCCAGAAAAGAGAGAACGGGGGGGGGGGGGGGGGGACAGGAGGGAAAGAAGAAAGGAGGGGATGGGAGGGGGGAGAGAGGGAGGAGGATGGAAGAGAAGAGGGAGAAAGAGGGGAGAGAGTGGGAGGAGGAGGAGAAGCTGCACAGGGTGACCCTTCACCCCCTCCCGCGCTGGCTGCAGGGACATGGCCACTTCAGGGTTCTGACACCCTCTCTCCACTGAGGTTTGTATTTATATATTTTGTAATGTGGGTTGGGAGTCTCAGGTTAAGAGAAGAGACAGTCTCTCATTAAAAAAAAAAATCATTACTTTCTCTCCTTCTCTCTGTCTGTAACTCTACCTCTCAAATAAATAAAAATATTTAATTAAAAAGATCATTACAGGAAGACAGAGGGTTTTCCTTCTCAGCAGAACGCGTGGCCACGTCCTGCGTGCACACTGGTGTGGGTGAGACCCGGGGCCGACTCAGCGGAGCAGCCTGGGTGACTGACTGCCTTGGTATTACCGGGTCCTGCTGAGGGCCTGTAATTCACCTGCCACATCACACACTCGGGTTTCCCAGGCAGCTCTCAGAAACTACCCCTTGAGTCAGACTTTCGCCTTGGGTGCCCTTGGCTAAAGTAGCAGTTGATCTACCAGCTTAGGGTTAATAAAGAGAAGTTGGAAATTTTGTGAAGTTTACACAGAGAAACTCCATGGGAGGACTCTGCTCTGCCACCCTCACGGTCAGACTTTCCCAGGGCGAGGAGGAGGCCGCTGGTGCTCACCCAGCCTGGCAGGGTCCTTGTCCATGCCCCGGGCAGACGGAGGCCAGCTCCCAGGAGCAGTGTCTTCCAGAAAGCGCCAGTGGTCCTCTCCTGGTGCTTCATCAGTGCAGAACGATGCAGGCACACCTGCTTCTAAGCATCTCTGAGAGACGTGGGCAGGGCGGCTTTGGCTGGCGTAGGCTCATCAGCCTGGGTGTAACGGCCATCATGCAGCTGACTGCAGCACCCACTATGGATGTCCATTTCTGGGGCCGTATTGCAGGGGCTGGCAAACCACAGCCCTCTGACCAGATCTGGCCGTTGCCTGTTTTTGTAAGTAAAGTTTACTTCTCAGTGTGCTCAGGTTCTGCTTACGGCGGCTTTTCTGCCCTGAAAGCGGAATTGTGGGACAGAGAGCACAGGGTCCTGGAAGTCTAAAGTAGTTACAGAAAGTCTGGGGGCCTTGGTCTGGAATGAACCAATCTGCCCGAGGGCTGGGAGCAGGCAAGAGGCAGAGACTGGATTCTAACTCGGACGCCGGAAGCTCTGTGAGCCGTCTGCTCCGCCGCGACAGCTTCTCGCGACAGGCTTGCGCTTTGCCTTTAGTCGTGGGAATCGAGGCTGGCGAGGTGGGTGGTGGAAGAAGTCAGCAGAGCTGCGTCTCTGGAGCATGGACTTCTGGGAGCTGCAGGAGGGCCTGGGCTGCGTGTGTGCTCGCCCTGTGGCAAGCACCCCACCCAGTGTGTGTACAGCAATGCCGAAACAGGGCCGCTGGAAGAAATACAGCTATGGTGGCGATCTTGCACGCTAACCAAGTAGAGGAATAGAGAAGGGCCGTGAGAAAGTGGGAGGGGCATTTTAGAGTCTACCAGGAAAAGTCCGACACCATTGAAAAAAGACACACGGAGTGGGTATCCCATTTAGCCAGCTAAGATGCTGGCTGGCATCGTGGCAAAGAGAGTTAAGCCGCCTGCTGCAATGCTGGCATCCCATATGGGCGAGTCCCAGATGCTCCACTTCCCAACCAGCTCTCTGGTGATGGTCTGGGAAAGCAGTGGAAGATGGCCCAAGTCTTTGGGCTCCTGTGCCCGTGTGGGAGACCCGGATGGAGTTCCAGGCTCCTGCCATTTGGGGAGTGAAATGGTTGGTGGAAAATTCTCTCCCTCTCTGTCCCTCCTCCCCTCTCTGTCACTCCGCCTTTCAAACAAATAAAAATGCAGCATCCCATATTGGGCCTGGGTTCGATGCCTGCTCCACTCCTGACTCCAGCTTCCTGCTAACGCGGATCCCGGTAGGCAGCAGGGATGGCCGGAGTGACTGGGCTTCAGACTTCAGTGCCTTTCTGGGTGGACACTTTTTGAGTTCCTGCCTCCAATAATGCTCCCTATTGTTCCCCCATCTACCCCACCACGTCCTTTCCTCATGGCGGTCAGGGTCATTTTCTTAAAGTGATAGTCACTCGGCTGCCCAGCCGAGAGGGCGCCCAAGTTTCACTTCTCTTCCGTGGAGCACGAGGTTCCTTGCGCCAGTCATGCTTTCTGCACCAGCATGCTCTTCCCCATTGCGTCACCCTCATTTGAGGCCACGCAGAACGGAGGACGAGTCCTAAAACCTGTCCCAGGCCCGACCCAAGGCACGCTTCCCTCCCTCGCACCCCACTTTGTTCTAACCAAGTTCCCTTTCCCCCGGAAGGCCCCCCCTGTGAGAATCAGCTTCCAGCACCGCCTTCAGGATCCCGGACTCTGGCCGGCTGAGCTGGACGTGGGAGGATTTTCTCTCACTCAGTCCCCTGTGGGTAATTACCCACTTAGCACCACGAGTTGTAAGTCGGTTGCTCTTGTCCCTCTTAAACCTGCGATTCCCCGCCAAGCAGGGGCTGAGCCTCTTGTCTTTGCATTCCTGGTTGCCAGCACAGGATCAATGGGAAAACAGTTCAGTGAGCGTTTATTGAATGCCCTTTGCTGTCTTTGATCGTGAGTTTTGCAGAGTGGGCACTTATCTATTTATTGGAAAGGCAAAGCAACAAAGAGACAGGAGGAGGAGGGACAGACACAAAGAGATCTTCCATCCACTGGTTCATGCCCCAGCTGGTCACGACGCCAGGATTGGGCCATGCTGAAGCTGGGAGCCAGACGCTGCACTGCAGTCTCCCATACGGGTAGCAGGGTTTTGGCTCCTTGGATCATCATCCGCTGCCTTCCCAGCTGCATTATCAGAGACACTCTGGTTGGAGCTGGCCTGCAGGTGCGCTGGGGCACCCCCCAGCAGGCAGGCTGGGGAGCAGGTACCGAGCACCTGAGTGGTCGCTCTGCAGTGTCCTTTATGGAGGGAGCGTCATGGCATGCACACCTTAAAGGAGAACCACTTGAAGGAATTCCTTTGTTTATCCAAGGCATACCCCGAAGGATGTCAGCTCACTAAGAGCTGACACGTGGCTCCAGGGATGGTGTTTGCCTGTCACAAAGACAAAGATCAGACACCGGGCTTGGGTGAAGCGGTCGGTGTGGCATAGAGGTCTCTGATGTTTTCTGTCTTGCTCCCGCTACGCTGGCCGTGCATTTCCCTCAGAGTTTAAGAGGCCACAGCAGTTGCAAGTGCCTTATACAGACATTGCTGTGTGCAACCAAAAAAAAAAAAAAAAAAAAAAAAAAAACCAGAGAGAGAGAGAGAGAGAGACGGAGAGAGAGAGAGAGAGAGAGAGAGAGGACCTCCTCCTATATGCCTATTTCTGTTGGAGAGAAAAATATCTTGCAGATGTTCCTAGAGATAGCTCACCACATTCCGTTCTCAGGATTGGGTCACGTACCCCTGCTCTGGCTGCCGGAGAGGCTGGGAAGAAGAAAGGATCGCACCCAGCAACGACGGGCAGGGGTGCCTGCCCCAGTGTGCTCTCCGGCTGGGGCGCGTAGCTCTGGCCGTCATGGGGCCTGGGTTATGCTCCCAGCCAGCTGGTAGCCAGCGGGCACTGGATGTCCTGGGAGGAGGACAGAGGCTTTCTGCTGTCTGTTTGGTCCCCGCATGCCTGACACTGCGGGGAAGCAGCTTCAAGATGGATTTCCCCACACGTCCTGGTGACCACCTCTCCCTTGTGCGGCCATCTCGCCCCGAGGAGGAGGAGGAGGAGGCCGTTTGTGAGTTAGAAGCCTGGGCTTCGGTCCACGTCCAAACTCAGCTCTGTTGCTAAGTGCATGGCCTTGGGCAGGGTATTTGTTTAATGTCTGAATTTCTCACCTTTTATAGGAGGATAATAAAATTATCATCTTCTAGGATTGCTATGAAGAGTAAGTGGCCTAATAAATGGCTCCTAGCACAGAACGAACCTTGCAGGTGCATTACGTTGTGAGCTGCTCCGGCCCCCATCTCATGTGCAGCTACATCGGAGCTTCCTAGATGACCACTTAGGGCGCTCTGGGGCTGAGTACAAGGAAACTTTTCCAAACTTACGTGCACGCCGACCGTCTCCTAACTGAGCTCCTGGAAGGAAGGATGACATTTCTAAGCTCAGCGTTAAGCAGACGTGTTGGTCATGAGTGTTTTTCTCTCCTCTCCGCGGTGACCGTTACTCAGGCGTCAGGCCTAGTCCAGGAAGCGCAGCTTCTGTGTTTCTTACCCACGACGCCGTACGTGCTGCCCTCCTAGCCTGCAGGGTCCTGCTCCCTGTCCCCGGCAGCTTCCATGGTGCCATCTCTTTCACAACTTCTCACTTTGAAAAGCCTCAGACCTACAGAAAAGTTGGGGAAAAAAGAGTATAAAAGCACCGATATACTCTTCATCTACAACTGTTAATATTGATTGCAACTGTTGAAATTTCAAACCTCTGTTATCTACTGAGGCATCAACCCATGGATCCATTTTCCCTGAGTCAGCTGAAAGTTGCCGACATCCTGACACCTCTCATCTGGCGTGTGTCCCCTGAGACCAAGGACATTCTCCCACATAATCACACTGTCATTTTCTGGCCCACGAAATCGAACATGGGTCCAACGTTATCTATTACGTGATGTTTTTGGCAGCGTATTTTATTTGTCATCTCAGGAATTAAGGAACGCCCCAAAGGAATGAGAGCGCATGTTGAGACTCTGCTGGTAGGATCATGCTCTTCCCTGGCTGTTCCAAAAAGTTTCAGGAATTTTTTGAAAAGCGCCTGCCTGGGTTTCCAAGAGGGATCTGCATACCATCAGTTTGATGGCTCGTGGTTTGTGTTCCAAAGGGGTCAGCCGCCGGCTTAGCTGTTTCTGCTATCGCTCCAGACACCAAGCGCCGGGGGTCTGAGCCTTGCTTGTGTTCCAAGGTGCCCCTAAGAAGCCACCACAGGGTGGGGTAAAAGGGTCTACATGTACTGCCTCATCATTCTGGAAGCCAGACGTCCAAGGTCAAGATGTCCAGTGGCCATGCTTCCTCTGAAGGCACTGGGCTGAGACCCTGTTGCACACCTTCCTTGCAGGTCCTGGTGTTTCTGACAGCCTGTGCCATCCCAGGCTTGCAGATGAACCACTCCGCCATTCTCACAGGGCTGGTTCTCCCTGTGCGCGTTGGCGTTTCTCCCCCACTTCTTGTAAGTACACTACTCCTGTTGGGTCAGGAGCCCGCTGTGTTCCAGGATGATCTCATCCTAATCCTATTTCCAAATCAGTCACATTCTGACATACTGGGCTTTAGGACTTCAACAAATCTTTGGAGGGGACATGGTTCAATCCATAACAGGGATCTTGGGCTAATATTTCTGGGTCTTTGTGTCCTCAAAGGGTTGCTGCAGAAGTTAAATGAAATACAGAGGAACTATGCCCTGCACCATTTTACCGTAGCGTTTCTAATAAACAATTTATATTAATTTTTTCCAGCCATCTCCAGATGTTCCTCAGACCTTCCTTTTTTGGAATCCAGGCTCCAGTTAAGGATCATGCATTGCATTTTGTTGTCATGCCTCTGGGTCTCCTCTAATTTATGACAGTGGGCCTCAGACTTCGACATGTCCAAGCGGTTCCTGCAGCGCACCCTAAGATGGTTTCCTGGGGCCTGGCTGCAGAGATTCTGGTTCACTAGGTCGGACTGGGGCCGCTGAACTGGCATTTCTCACGGAGGCCCAATGCGCCGGGCTAGGAATCACATCTGAGACCAACTGGTTGGCAAGCTCTTCCGTAGCGGCCCGGAAGGTAAAATTCTTTAGGCTTTCTGGACTTTATGGTCTCCATGGCAACTGTTCAACTTTGCCACAGAAGTCCAACAAATCCAACAAATGGGTGTGGCTTTGTTCTAATAAAACTTTATTTATAAAAAGAGCTGCCTTTTCTGCTACGGTCTGAGAAAGCAGCAGAAGATGGCCGAAGGCTTGGGCCCCTGCACCCTCGTGGGAGACCTGGAAGAGACTCCTGGCTCCTGGCTTCTGATCGGCGCAGCTCCAGCCATTGCAGCCATGTGGGGAGTGAACCAGCGGATGGAAGACCTCTCTCTCTCTCTCTGCTTCTCTGTAGCTCTGCCTTTCAAATAAATAAATAAATCTTTTTTTTTTTTTTTAAGAGCTGCCTGGACCACCTGAACCTGCCGGTTATCGTTTGCTGCCCTGATCCGGACATTACTTGCATTTTTGGGGAGGGGAGAGTCTTTTTGGGAGCACTGACATTTTAAAATTGTCTAGTCCAGCTTTCTTACAGAATGCTTTGCCATTTGGATTTGATTGCTTTTTTAAAAAATAATTATTTAAAAGGTAGAGTTAGAGAGATAGAGAGAGGGAGAGAGAGAGAGAGAATCCCTTCCATCCACTGGTTCACTTCTCAAATTACTGGAATGGTCAGGGCTGGGCCAGGCGGAAGCCAGGAGCCAGGAACTTCATCCAGGTCTCCCATGTGGATGCAGGGGCCCAAGCACTTGAGCCATCTTCCGCGGCTTTCCCAGGTGCATGAGCAGGGATTTGGATTGGAAGTGAAACAGCCAGAACTCCAACCCACCGTCATGGGGAGGCCAGTGCTGCATGCAGCAGCTTAACCCACTGTGCCACAAACGTCAGCTCAGTTGGGTTATTCTAACCTGGTTAGATTTAAGTTTAACTTCTGGCATAAGCCATGCAAGTGCGGTGGATACTTGGCATGCCCAGATCCCATGACAGAGGCCTGGGTTCGAGTTTCGGCTCCACTCCCGATTCCACCTTCCTGAATATGCCCACCCTGGGAGGCAGCAGGGTTGTTCATACGATTGGGTCCCTGTCCCCCACCTGGGAGGCACAGATGGAGTTCCTGGTCCCTGGCTTTTGCCTGGCCCAGCCCCAGCCATCTGGACATTTGCAGAATGAGCCAGCAGACAGAAGATTCCTCTTTATCTGCATTTCTCTCTCTGCCTCTTAAATAAAATAACTTAAAAAAGAACGCCACATAAATGATATTGTGCATGGTAGGGAAAAACTGTGAATGACATTGAAATGAGTCAAAAATATTATTGATGAACTTAGATCTCCCGTGAACGCCTGAAACCGCAGCTAGCACAGAACATGAATGCTGCTGTCTCCTGTATGTGCATATTAGGACGGCACTACTGGGGCCGGCGCTGTGGCGTAGCGGGTGAAGCTGCTGTCTCCCGTATGTGCATATTAGGACGGCACTACTGGGGCCGGTGCTGTGGCGTAGCGGGTGAAGCTGCTGTCTCCTGTATGTGCATATTAGGACGGCACTACTGGGGCCGGCGCTGTGATGTAGCGGGTGATGCTGCTGTCTCCTGTATGTGCATATTAGGACGGCACTACTGGGGCCGGCGCTGTGGCATAGCGGGTGATGCTGCTGTCTCCTGTATGTGCATATTAGGACGGCACTACTGGGGCCGGCGCTGTGATGTAGCGGGTGAAGCTGCTGTCTCCTGTATGTGCATATTAGGACGACACTTCTGGGGCCGGCGCTGTGGCGTAGCGGGTGATGCTGCTGTCTCCTGTATGTGCATATTAGGACGACACTACTGGGGCCGGCGCTGTGATGTAGCGGGTGATGCTGCTGTCTCCTGTATGTGCATATTAGGACGGCACTACTGGGGCCAGCGCTGTGGTGTAGCGGGTGATGCTGCTGTCTCCTGTATGTGCATATTAGGACGGCACTACTGGGGCCGGCGCTGTGGCGTAGCGGGTGATGCTGCTGTCCGCAGTGCCGACATCCCATATGGGCGCCGGTTCGAGTCCTGGCTGCCGCAGGGACTTGAACCAATGCCCATATGGGATGCTGGTGTCACAGGCATCGAATTAACCCACTGTACCACAACTCTGGCCCCTGATTAATTATTTCTGAATTTTCCATGTAATTTTCTGGCTTGAAGTGGGCTGCAGGGAACTGAAACCGCACACATTGGTCAGTTTTGCTTATTTAGCTCCCGATTTTGGAAGCTAGAAGTCCAAATAGTACAGTACCCGCTCTTGTGGGGGGTCTCCCCTGGGTGTGCCACTGCACGGTAGACAGCAAGGGTGGGTGCAGGTGGTCACACCACCAAACAGGAAGCGAGACTGGGTTCCATCACCCTGCCAAGGGCATGCTCCCGAGGGCTCTGCCACCACCACACCGAGTACCAAGCCTCATTACTCAATAGCTTCTGGGGAGACACACCACATCCAATACACGCACCCCAGAAAATGAAACCACGGAGAACAGGGGACTACAGTGTTGATTCTAGGGGGCTGAGTGCATTCTGTGGTCTCGGAGGTATTTTGCAACTCTGTAAACTGTAAAACGCTGATTGTGGTGTCTGATTTTTGTCTTTAGAAATGCAAGCTGTGGGGCTGGTGTTGTGGCATGGCAGGTAGAGCTGGCACCCGTGACACCTGCATTCCACATGGGCACCGGTTTGAGTCCCACCTGTTCCACTTCGGACCCAGCTATGGCCCGGGAGAAGCAGTGGAAAACGGCCCACACGTTTGGGCCCCTGTCACTCACATGGGAGACCTTAATGAAGGGTCTGGCTTTGGCCTGGGCATTGCGGCTGTCTGGGGAGTGAGGCAGCAGATGGAGGGTCTCTCTGTTACTGTAACTCTTTCAAAATAGTCTTAAAAAAATGCAAGTTGTATCCAGTGTCCACTGGGTCTGCAGTTGATTTCTGACCTAGGGATACCGAGTAATCTTCCATCCAAAACACAACTTCATTTCTGCTTTCCTGCCTGCCTGGGGTCTTCAAAAAGTCCACAGGAAAATGTGTATTATGAAAAAACTGTGCACGGATTAAAAAAATGAATAAACGTCTTTTAATTCCAGTTTTGCATGAACTTGTTGGGTGTCCTAGGCTATAGGCTCGCGTTTTGGGACCTCTTTGGAGTTGTGAACCAGCTGCAACACGTCACTGGCCCTCCGCTGAACGAATGTCTTGACACACGCTCCTTTCACATCTGCATCTGAGTTGCAGGATTTTCCGTGGTGTCGCTCCGGCCTTCCGACATCACCGGGGGCGCTGAAGGCACGATCCGCTCTTTCCACCGACCCTGGGACACGGCACACATGTGGTTCACAATCACTTTTCACCTGCTGGGCTTCGCATCCACTGATGACCTTGGCCTACACCAACTGTGACGGAGTTGCAAAACACAAGCCCACAGGGGACATCCGAGTGCTCCTGAGGCACTGGCGCCCCTTCCTCTCTCGGTCTGCGTGACCCTTGGGCAACACGGCTCGGCGGCTTCGTCACCGGCCCTGGGACGGGCTGGCGCCATCAGCCGGTTCCTCCGCCTCAGTCTCCTTATCTGTAGAATGGGCGTGAGGAGACAACGAGCGAACTCAAAGTGCGGGAATGCCAGTGGGACGTAATCCTCTAACAACAGAGCCACGCGGGCGCTTCAGGAGTTCACGGAAAGACAGAACTGAAGGCTCATTCGATGCAGAGCTCGGTGCAGGCCAGCGGGCGCTCCGCTCGCACTTCCCCGCTCTCGGGCCGGCGACCCCAGCCCCGCGGGGACAGCCGGGGTGCCTCTGCACCCCCAGGGCGCTCGGCTCGCGGCTTCGCTCGGCTTCCGGGGCGGAAAGCCCGCTGCAAACGGGCGGGCGGCCGTGCCCCGGGGCTCTGCGGGCGCAGGCCCCTTCGGCGGCCGGTCCGCGGCGCCGGCTTCCTCGCCCTTTCCCGGCGGCGCGCTGGAGGCCGGGAAGGGCCGAGGCCACGACGCAGCCCGGCCCCGCGCCCCCGCGCCGCGCGCCGCCGCCGGGGGGCGCCGCCCGACGCCGCACCTGGCCCGGCCGCCCCACCCGGCGGCGCCGCTTCCCGTCCGGCGCGGGCGGCGCTCACGTGACCGGGCCTGGGCGGAGCCTGGGCGGGCCCGGATCACCTGAACAAGGGTGTCACGTGAGCTGGGGGCGGAGAGGGGGCGGTGCCGACGGCGGTCACGTGATGCGGTTCCGGGCCGCCGCCGCTTGCCGAGCTCAACCGAGCCGCACTCCCCTCGGGCTCCGGCGCTCATTCCTGCCCCGGCTCCGCTCCGGCCGCACCTCCGCCTGCACCTCCGCCTCCGCCCTGGCGGCGCGACCCCGTCCCACGCGTGGCCCCGGGCAGCCGCTCGCCGCCCGCCCCGCGCCCTTCGCGCCGCCCGGGCCCGGTGCGATGAGGGCCGCCGCGGGCAGGAGCGCCCACCTGGGGCCCGTGCCCGCCGCCCGCCCGCTGCGCTCCCTGCTCAGGTCGCGGGAGCTGGCGCTGCTGCTGCTGCTGGTCGCGGCGCCGCCGGCCGCGCGGGCCCAGGCCGCGGAGTTCCCCGAGCTGTGCAGGTGGGTGGCCGCGGGGCGCGCGGCCGCGGTGGGGGGCAGGGTCCCGGGGCGCCGCTCGTGCCCCGGGGGGTGCGCCCCGCGCCGGGCCCGAGGGAAAGTTGCGCGCGCGGGCGAGGGGCGCGGAGCCGGCGCCCGGCCACTTGTGGCTGTCACCTCGCCGGCGGCTTTGTGCGACCGCGGGCCCCCCCGAGGGTTGCGGGGGGCTGGCGCGGCGGCCGTGCTTCGTTGCCCTGCGGGGCGCGGGCGGGACCCTCGGGCTGAGCGCAGCCCACACCTCGGTTTCCTGTGCCGAGGGGGAGTCTCCCTGCGGGTGTCCATTTTCTCCGCGAGGGCGCGAGGCCACATCGGGGTCCTTTCCCCTTGGGGTCCCGGGGGGCTCGCCTCTCGCAGCCTGACTTCCTGTCTCGATGCTCCCATGATGTCATTGTCTGCGGGTGGGCGCTTCCAGCGGTCTGCGCGCCCGGGGTCCGTGGCACCGCCGGTCCGCTCGACGGCCGTTGCCCCGGGCACTTGCTGGCGCTGCCGAGGGCGACGGGCAGCCCGGCTTTGTTCACCGTGCACACTTTGGGGAGAAGGGAGCGGGCTGGAAAGTTCTGGGCAGGCGACACGCCTTCTCCCCCAGCGCGGGCAGGGTACTCCGAGGTGCGGGCGCTGCGCAGCGCACTTGCGGGCCGAACGCGGAGTTGGTGGGCTCTAACTCGCCCCTCCGAGGCGGGTCGGCTGGCTCCCCGGGGTCGTGTCTCCCAGGAGAGGGAGGGCGGCCCCGCTCAGGGCGGGAGGGCACCGGGGGGAGTTTGCAGCAGGCGGGTTTGCCGTGCGGTGCGCCCCGCGGGAGCTGCCGCGGTGACTTCGTGGTGCCGGGGCGAGCGCTGCCATTGAAACTGAATGTCAGGGCCGCTGCGACCCGACGCGTCCATTAGGAATTAACTCAGCGAGGCTCGAGGGGGAGACACGCTGGGGATCGTTAGTGAGCCAGAACTCCTTGCTTGGTGGTTGCGGTTAAAGTTGGCCTGGGGGCAGACTGGTCTTGCGGGGCTGATTCGGGGGCCCCCACTTTTGGTTACAGTTTAGTGACCCTGGAGTCTTCGCCCCGTGTTCGTCCCCCCCCCCCAACGCCACGTGGAGCAGGGCCTCGTGGTCCAGCAGCAGGAGTGGACTTTGGATCTTTCCATACTATGGCCCCTGTCACATGTGGGCATGGCTCGGGGACTGTGGAGAGGGGCTGCGCTCGCCCGGCGTTGTTAGGGTGGCAGAGCGAGCCGGCCGAGGTCCCAGGACGCCCTCGGGTCGGGGTGCCCTGATGCCCCTGGGACTTCCTCAGGGCGGGAAAGCCCTGGCGGACTCCTGCTGCTTCTCCTAGTTCTGTCCGTTACATGCAGTTTCTGCGAAGTTCTTCCCCCTGTCCTGTTTCAAGTCCCTACCTCTGAAATTTTTTTTCAGACTTTCTCTTAGGGGGCTGATCAGTTATCTGCGTACCTTTGTTTGGTGACACTGGCTAAACGTTCTTAACTACAGCGCGTTTTTGAGTTACGGGAATGCGTGCTGATTTCTCTCTTTTTTTCCCCGTTTAAGCCAATCTGAGAAGTTATACGAAGCATCCGCAGAGCATGATGTGTTTAGCTATCTTTTAAATCATTTAAACATATATTTCTTTTGCTTGTTTGAAGAGCAGAGTGATAGAGAGGGGGAGACAAAGAGAAAGCTCTCGCATCTTCTGGTTCACTTCCTCAGCCGATATAACGGCCAGGGCTGGACCAAGGCAGACGCCAAGAGCCTGGAACTCTCTCCTGGTCTCCTGCTTATGTGGCAGGGTCCCAAGTACCCGGGCCACCCTTCACTGCTTTCCCAGGAGCCTCAGCAGAGAACTGGATTGGAAGCAGAGCAGCCTGGACAGGCGGCAGGCGGTGGCTCAGCTCTCTGTGCCACAGCACGCCGCCCCAGGCTACCTTTTCATTCTGCCCCTGGGCGTTCCTTTACTGAAATGTAAATAGCTCCTCAGGTCTGCCCTGGCGAGGACGTAAAATGAGCCCTGCAAGAATTACTCTTTGTTTTTGCACCTTGGTCTTGGGCAGGCAGCCCCCTGCGTGAAGGAGCATCATGTTTCAGTCATTTGCAAAACACGCATTACCCCAAGACCAGGGCTCGGTTGCAGGGCGGCCGCCATGCAGGTTTAACGCCCGTGCTGTGCGTGCTGGGGCCACAGCTCTCTACCCAACCCAGCTCCTTAGAACCCGGAGGGGGCATTTTCCCGCTTCCAACCCCAGGACCACATCTGGGAGGCTCAGGCCTGCCTCTGTGTGCCTGCTGGACACCAGAAGTGGGGACAAGCTTCTAGGCGAACTTTGGCTGGGGCCGGGGCGGAGCTCCTGGGAGAGGTGAAAGCAGCGGGCGAACTCTTCAGCCCCAGCCCAGCCCCAGCCCCAGCCCCTGCCCCAGCCCTGAGCATCTTCGTGAGTGCGGGGAAGCAAGTTCCCCGGAGTGTAGCCGGCTTGAAGCAGCACTTGCTCTCTGCAGAGCCTCAGCCGTCAGTTCTGAGTGTCAGGGGCAGGGTTGCCGGGCCAGGTGAGCCCTGCGTGGAGGAGGTGATGGAGCAAGGACACGCGCCTCGGCCGTCTAAGCTCCCGCGCCCTTTTTCCTTACTGGAGGAAGCAAGGAACTTTTACTCCAGTGTACCTGGGGCCAGCATGGCAGGCTGTGAGACTGGCTCCTGCAGAGGTCCCAGTGAGAGCCAGATGAGAGCGAGCCAGGAAGAGAGGGGCAGAGGCCAGCCAGGCCGTGCAGCACTCCAAAGCTGCCCAACGTGTGCTCAAACAGTCAGTAGCTTGCGTCTTTACTCTGCTTTAAACTTCATAAAACGCTGTATTACATATGTAATACGCAAGTTTCCATCCATTATTTTGGTGTTAACAACGTCCTTAATGGGTGAAGTCTTAACAGTTTGTACTAATTATAAAATAATACGTTGGTCTGGCTTGATTTAGGCAGTTCTGTGCTTTAAAATTTATGCAAACAAGCTTTCTCCAGCTTGTTTGGGTGTCCATGCTGAAAAGTTTTATTGTGTTGGACAAGAGCATCATGGAGCCAGCTGGGATTTGAAGACACTTTAGTTGCTCTCTCAAAGGAGACTTTTTTTTTCCCCTCTGTATTTTTTCTAAAGGGACAATGCTTTTATGCCTAACTTGGGTCATATGTTCAACCTGGATCGTACCCCTTGGTGTGTGTGCGCGTGCATTTCTTTCTTTTTTTTAAGATTTATTTTTTTATTTATTTATAAGGGGGTGGGGAGAGTTTTTTATCTGCTGGTTCACTCCCTAAATGGCCACAAAGACCAGAGCTAGGCCCGGCCCAAGCTAGGAGCCTGGAGCTTCTTCTGGGTCTCCCACATGGGTGCAAGGACCCGAGCGCTTGGGCCATCTTCTACTGCTTCCCCAGGCACATTAGCCGGGAGCTGGATCAGAAGTGGAGCAGCCAGGACTTGAACCGGCGCTCATGGGATGCTGGCATCATAGGTGGTGGTTTAATCTGCTACACCACAGTGCCAGTCCTTGGCTTCATGTTTTTTGCCAACATCTCATGGGAGCATTATTAGTAAAAGGGCAGGCAGCATTCAGCAAGTTCTGGAGCCGGGTCTCCTGGCGAGGCGTGGCTCTCTTCCTCTTCTGAGTGTGTCCAGCTGTGGGTGGGCATCTTGGTAATGGCCCAGCTGCCATTGTTATGGGTTCATGGGAACCACTGAAGGGGTTGTGCCATGCTGTATTCCCAGCAGCAGTGCATGAGAGCCCCAGGTGTCCCCTAGCCTTGTCAATACTTGATCTTGCCACTTGTAACACTGAATCCCCCACCAGCCCTCCCACCCCGCTGCCGCCCCAGCTGGCACTGCAGTTAGGCCTGTGCCTATGGTGACGGCATCCCATTTGGATGCCCTTTGAGTCCCGGCTGCTCCACTGCTGATCCAGCTCCTTTGCCAGGGCACCTGGGTAAGAAGCGGAGGATGGGCCAAGGGTTTGGCCTCCTGCACCCACATGGAGACCCAGAAGAATCTCCTGGCTCCTGGCTTTGGTCTGGCCTAGCTCTGGCCCCTATAGCCATTTGGGGAGTGAACCAGCAGATGAACACACTCTCTCTCTCTCTGTAACTTTGCCTTTCAAATAAAAACTAAACAAAAAAGTAATTGCCTCATCCTTTAAAACTTTTTTTGGATGTTTTCTCTTGAGGTTTAAGAGTTTCTTATGTATTCTGGGTTCAGGTCACTTCTTAGATTACTGTGTATTATTGTTCAGGCTTTGCCTTACTGTTTCCTTTCCTGAATTTGAAGAACAGATATTTTATAAAATGTGATGGACTCCAACTTATCAAATTACTTTAAAATTTTTAATTTATTTTCATTTTGTGTGAAAGACACACAGGCATCTCTCTCTCTCTCTCTGTGTGTGTGTATGTGTGCAGAGAGAGAGAGAGAGAGAGAGAAAAAATCTCCAGTCCTCTGGTTTACTCTCCAAATGCCCACAGCAGTCAGGACTGGGCCAGACTAAAGCCAGGAGCCTGGAACTCAATCCAGGTCTCCCATGTGGGTGGCAGGGACCCAAGCAGTGGAGCCTCCCAGGTGTGCATCCGCGGGGAGCTGGGTCAGAGGTGAAGTAGTCTGGATTTGAACCAGGACTCAGGCATCCCAAGAGGTGACTTAATTGCTGTGCTAAACGCCCACTCCTCCAATTTTTTTTTCCCCTAATGTTCTGCGCTTTTTGGGAGTCTAAGATTTTTGGCTACCCCGGAATTTGTCGGCTCAGCACTATGGACATTTGGGCTGGGACATTAGATGCTAAGAGTTCTCTCCACTGCCTGCCTCTCACCCTGGCCCCCAGGGTGCCCCAGGAGAACCACTGGGGTACTCCAGGTCACAGGGATCTTCTTCTATGTTTGCTTCTAGAAGTTTTATAGCTCCAACTTTATGTTTAGCTCCATGATCTACTTTTTAATTTCATTTTTACATAGGCTCTGAGGAAAGGGCGAACATTTATTTATTTTAACTATTCAATTTTTGTTTTTAAAAGATTTTCATGTATTTGAGAGGTAGAGTTACAGACAGTGAGAAGGAGAGAGAGAGAAAGGCCTCATCTGCTGGTTCACTTCCTAGATGGTCGCAATGGCTGGAGTTGGGCCGAACTGGAGCCGGGAGCTTCCTCTGGGTCTCCCACATGGGTGCAGGAGCACATTTTTTTTTTCCATGAACATACAACCAAGGTGTTTTATTTATTTATTTTTTAAAGATTTACTTATTTGTTTGAAAGGCAGAGAGAGAGAGAGATCTTTCACCTGCTGGTTCACTCCCCAAATGGCTGCAGTGGCTGGAGCTGAGCTGATCCAAAGCCAGGAGCCAGAGCTTCTTCCAGGTTTCCCACATGGGTGCAGGGGCCCATACCACATGGGATGCCAGCGCTGCAGGCCAGGGCATTAAACCCACTATGCCACGCCACAGCGCTGGCCCCTGGGGACGGAGTTGTTAGGTGCGATTTGGCGGCTTGACTGATTTTGTTCTCAGGAGTGTGTTTGCTTTGTGGAAGGGCTAGCCTGCCTCCCGTGTGTTTGCAGTAGAACCGGTTTTGTAGAAGATGAGTATTTTCTGTTCCTTTAGTCTTGGTACAGTCACCAGAAGTGTCCAGGCTGGGTGCCTTGGCGTGCGGTGGGGAAGAGTTCTGGTTACGGTCTCAGTCTTAGCTCCTTAGCTAGTCAGATTTCCTAATTTTTATTGAGCCAATTTGGGTATTCTCTCTTTTTCCTAGAAAATTGTCATTTTAATCACATATTTGTATGGAACTAGGTAGCATGCTGTACACTTTTTATTCTCAAAAATGTTCTTTGTAGGTAAGTTTAAAAAAATTCCTGTCTTTGAACCTTTTTTTTTTTAACTTTTATTTAGCAAATATAAATTTCCAAAGTACAGCTTATGGATTACAATGGCTTTTTCCCCCCATAACTTCCCTCCCCTCTCCCGCTCCCTCTCCCATTCCATTCACATCAAGATTCATTTTCAATTATCTTTATATACAGAAGATCAGTTTAATATATACTAAGTAAAGATTTCATCAGTTTGCACCTTTTTTCCTTAATTATATTAACTGCAGATTTGATTACCTTTTTAAGTTTTTTCAAAAGAACATTTTATTCACCACCCATCACCATTAGTTTTTGATTTCATTAATTTCTCCTGTTAATTTCATTAATTTCTTCTGTTCCTACATTTTCTTGATTCCAGTTTGAATGGAAATCTTAGAGATTTCACTTTAAATCATGTCATATATGTAAGAAATGAATTTAAATCACATTGTGTATGAACAGCGTGAATTTAAGACACATCTTGTATGTTAAAATTTAAATCACGTCCTGTCATGTAAGAAATGAGTTTAAAACTTTCTCCCTAAGCCCGTAGCTTTCTTATAGGTTCCGATGTGTGGTTTTTTTCAATTGCTCAATTCTATACATTTCCTTTTTGGACGCAAAAGTTCTCTCGCAACTTTCTGGACCCTCTAGCGTTGTACACCCTTCTTTTCCAGGTAAGGGGGGCTTGGGGTTGTTTATTGACTTTATTTCTGCGTCGTGGGGAGTGGGTGCGGTGGAATTTACTGAGATTTCTCCCGCGGCCCAGCACCGACTCAAGGTGGGAGTGTTTGACGAGTCTGGGGGGGCACGTGGTCTGGGTCAGAGTTACGGACTGTGCTGTTTGGCTTTTCTTTGTCCCGATTTCTTTCTCCTGCTCCGTTTGTCTGCTGCGTTCACCCGGCTCCCACGTTGTCGGGCAGGGTGTGGGAGGTGGCCCTCTGCCCTTGCCTCCCGCTGTGTGGCCGCTGTCTTCAGGTCTTCTGCAGTCACAGCCGCGGGTCCTGCTGCAGGCAGTCACAGCCCTCCCGAGGTGCGGGGGCACTTAAACAGTGCTGGAAAAATGGAGGTAACAAAAAAAAATGTGTAGATGCTATCTACATCATTGAACAGGGCATGCAACTAACAAAAAAAAAAATGGAGGTAACAGATAAGTTCATTTGGTGTAAAATTTTTTTAAAGTTCATGCGTGGATTTTCTAGTCCGAGTTATTCTGTGCAGTTCAGTTTTTGAAATCTATGCATGGATTTTCTGCACCCGCCATTTCCATGGGCTGTCTGAAAACCTTTTGTATGCATGGATTGCAAAATCTCTTTTTTTTTTTTTTTGGCGCCAACACAAGCTCATGTTTTAATTCTGGTTCCCATGAACTTGTTAAATTCGCCGTGTGTGTCTTAAACCCCTGCCCTGATTGCGCTCTGTTCCTTTTCGTCGGCCCGGTTTGCTGGGTTGTCTCCTCATCTTCCTGGGGTTGCCTCCCTGTGCAGCTGTGCGGGAAGCGGTTGTGGAACTTGGCTATCAGTTGTTCCTGGGGAGAGGGGGATGGGAGGGTGTGCCTCCCAGGGCCTCTTCCATCCTCCCCTGCCGGACCCCTGCTGTTGGCAGCGTGGAGCGTCCTGCTTGCCACAGCTCTGCGCTCACTCCTCTTTTTCTGGATCTCACTTTCCTCCAGGGGAGAGGTGGGAGTCCGTTTTGGAGTGCACACTGTTCCCCTCACAGGCCCGGGGCAGGGGCCCCCCGCCCCACCCCCGGCCTGTCTTCCCTTCTGTGTCAGTTGGGACGCTGGCGGGGGTTGGGCCGGGCGTGGGAATGAGAGAGCATGTGCCTGGCCCGCGCTCAGCTTCCACAGATGTGTGGGCTCCTTGCCGCCTTACCTGCGGGTGAGACCGCGCTGCTGGGTGGGAGCAGGGGTTCACGTTCGCAGCCCGTGCCTCCGTGGCCGCGCCACAGCTTCACCGGGGTCGCACCTTGGCCTGCCCGCGAGATCCCTCCCCAGGAAGTTTCTGCTGTTTGAAAAGGTTTCCAGGCCACCATTCTCCGGGCTGCTTTGTGTGCAGGACTTTGATTCTGAGTTCCGGCCTGAGGATCCCGATGGCCAGGAGCTTGTGGACAGGAGGTGTGGGGTGTGGGCGGGTGCCAAGCACCCAGTGTGTACTGCGCCTTCGTCCTTTCCTGCACCCCTCTTCCTCTGGCGGGAGGAGAACAAGAGGGTGGCAGCTCGACCGGATGTGGGAAAGAGAGAGCCCCCTTGTTTATCTCTTGGGGAGTCAAGAGGTCCCAGCAGGCTCCTGTTGAGGGTGTAGGCAGCGGGGGGCTGCCCTGGAGGTGGAGGCATGGGTGCTGGACCCCAGGGCTGCTCCTGGTGGCCCGGGGCATGACAGGAACGCAGGCCAGTGAGAAGGACGTGCCAGTCCTTGCTAAACTCCCCTTGCAGTACAGCCTGGAGAGCTGTGCTGGCCGGCGTTTCGAGTTGCTCACGATGGTGCTTCACCAGCGGGGCCTGGGCAGGACTGTGTGACCTCTCTGCGGTGCAGGGAAGCCCGAGCCCTTGAGTTCCTGCCAGCATAGATCCTGCCCCTGTCGGCCTCTGGGGGTGGCGGTTCCTGGGTGCCTTTTAGATCCTGGGGGAGTCCTTGCCGCCTGAGCCCAGAGGGTAAGCGTCATTCTCTGTTGTTTTAGGACTCAGAGGGCCCAGGGTGAGATTAAGGGATGTGTGCAGAGTGAGCCAAGGCTTTGGAGGAAGGCAGAGGAGAGGTCTTTCGGGCAGGGTCTGTGCTGGCTCTCACCCGCCTGCTGTCATTGAACGCCCCTGCACACACAGCCCGTCCTGGAGCATGCTGACCAGTGCATTCTGATTGTGGGTCAAGTACTTCGCTGCCACCTCTTGAAGACCGCTGCTCCCAAGTCAGTTACCGATTTAGCACAGCTGTTTCCTCCTTGTGCGCCCCACCCCCGCCTGCAGCGGGAGCCCCGGCCTGCGGAACAGGGGTGCTAACGAGGTGGGTTTCCTAGAAATGACAAGGGTGAGCTTCCAGTGAGTCATCCTCACCGTGCCCGCCAGCGGTCGGCTGCTGTGGGAGCGAACTTTCCACCCCAAGGGGGCCGGCGTCTCCCTCATCCTGTGAGCGCTGGCCGCTAGAGGAGGCGGTGCCCCTGAGTCACTGGGCTTTCCTGATCCTGTGGCACAGGGGAGCCGGGCAGGTGGGCTGAGGGGCGCTCGGCGACTTTGATGCAGAAGCAGAGCCAGGAGGAACCGCGGAGTGAGCCTGCGTCTGAGTACGGGGGTCCCCTGTGTCAGACATGCAAGTGGGAGAGCCTGCCCTGCCAGGCTGGAGAAGGGCGGGGCCCCGACTGACTCCTTGGGAGAGGGAGGACGGGGGCAGCAGGGGCGGAGTGCTCCCTGGTGCCCGGGACCCTGAGGCTAAAGCCTTTACTCTGAGCCTGGGAGGGTTTGGCCATGTGAAAGATGCTTCGATTAATTCACAGATGTTTTTTCTATTCACAGTTCCTTTGAGTTGGTGATGCTTATTATTTATTTTTCTTAAGATTTATTTATTAATTTGAAAGAATTGGAGAGAGGGAGACACAGAGTAAGACAGATCTTCCATCTGCTGGTTCACTCCCCAGATGACTGCAATGGCCAGGGCTGGGCCAGGCGGAAGCCAGGAGCCAGGAGCTTCATCTAGGTCTTCCATGTGGGTGGCAGGTCCATACACTTCTGCCATCTTCCATTGCTTTCCCAGGCCGTTAGCGGGGAGCTGGGTCAGAAGTGGAGCAGCTGGGACACGGGGACACGAACCGCCACCCATATGGGATGCGTGCATTGCAGGTGGCGGCTTTACCTGCTGTGTCACAGTGCTGGCCCCTTGGTGATGCTTTTTACAGAAGTGGGTAATGAGGGCTGTAGCACGTGCCCTGAAGCAGGACAGGCCTCTCCCAAGCACTGATGTAGCTCTGTGTGGTTATTTTTACAAGTTTTATTTAGGCACTGGATCAAGTCCTGGCTGCTCCACTTCTGATCCAGCTCCCTGCTAATGACCTGGGAAAGCAGCAGAGGATGGCCCAAGTGCTTGGGCCCCTGCACCCACAAGGGAGACTTGGATGAAGCTCCTGGCTCCTGACCTTGGCCTAACTGTTGCAGCCAGATGGGGAGTGAACCAGTGGGTGGATGGAATTTCTCTCTCTTTTTTTCCTCTTTCAAATAAATTAATTAATTAAAAAAAAAAGCACACACACAGTGAGAGCCGCACAGTTGTTGGCTTGGGATGTTCTGCTCGTTTTCCGAGAGGTGAGAACGAAGGGCTCTGGCTGGAAGGAGAGTGCTGTGTGTGCTCCCTCCCCCAGCCGGAGCTCCGCTCTGCTCAGCCCTGTGTGCTCGCCCACCATTGCCCCCAGCCTCTCCAGAGCAGAGGCTTTGCTCCTGTGTCCGCTGAATTGGCCCTTGTGTTGCTCCCGGCTGAGCTGACGGCAGAGAGGGGCGGCACTCCCTGGAGCAGGGACTCAGGAAAGGCGTCGGGTCTGGGAGGGTTTTCTGCAGCCTGGGCAGCGGGGTCTGCCGTGGGTGGGCGCTGAAGCCCGTGGCACACAGACGGCTGTGTGATGCAGGAGGCCTTGGCCGTTTGCACAGGTTCTTCGTACTCACAAGGAATTCTGAAGCTTCACCGTGGAGCAGGGTTTAGGGGAGACGCTGACCCCCATCCTGGGGTGCAGAGGGCGTGCAGTGTTGTGTGGAGGGCACTGGGTGACTCCGTGAGAATCCCATGCCATGCACTGCGGTGACGCCTGTTCGGGAGGAGAGCCTTGCCCTCCTGCTCCTGGGCCAGAAGTCTCCATCCCTCAGGTCTTTGTTCTGACGGCGGCAGCCAGTGGCTGAGCCCAGGGTCACTGGCTGTTTCTGACAAGTTGTGGGAGGCAGCTGGTTGTGCGTGTGTGGTTGTGTGTGTGAGTGTCTGAGGTTGTGTGCAGACTGGGCATGTAGTGTGTGTGGTGTGTGTGAGATATGTGGGTGTGTGGAGTGTGTGTTTGTGTCCCGTGCGGAGGGTGTGTGGTTTGGGGCGGGGGTGGGGGGGCTTCTGCCCAGCACCGTCAGCCCCCAGCCTGCCCCGCCTCCCTCTCCAGATGCCTTTGGGTGAGCAGGTTGCCCGTCTGTGGAGCAGGCAGAGCCTCCGTCTGCCTCCCTCGGAGCCCCTGGGCTCCTGCTTCCCGCCGGGACCTTGCGGCTCAGCCGGCTGTGCTGGGAGAGGAAGCCGCGGCGGTGCAGGGTCAGGCCCAGGTCCCTGCAGCTCTTCCCACTGTGACCGAGGGCCCTGTCAGGCGAGGGTCTCTTAGCACTCTCCCCCTGCCCTGTGCTCCACCCGCTCGTGGTGCAGGCCCTGTTGCGCACGTGGCTGCCGTGGCTTCTGCCGCGGACTTACTGTCGTGTGTGACGCTGGGCTGCCGCTGTCTTTCTGCTTCCGGGCCCTGCACGACAGGCAGCGCCAAAGACTGAAGCTGGCACTATTTTTTTTTTTTTTTGCAGGCCCCGTATCTTCGTCCACAGCTTTGTGGGTTTGTTAGAATGGGAAGTGAAGTACTTCCTGTATAGGCTTTGGTCACGCTGTGTCAAGCTCATGTGCTCCCAGCCCCAGGTCAGAGGACAGAGTCACCATGCCAGATCAGATGCTGTCCCCGCGGTGGTGGCAGCAGGCGGCTGTTGGCGACAGTGGTTGCTTTATGCTTCCTCGCGCCGGGACCCTGCCGCTTTCCACCCTCCCCTTCTCCCCCCACCTCCGTCCCGCCTTTTTTTTTTTTTTGGCCTGTCCTCCTTAGTTTGGGAGGCTGGCCCAGATTTTTGGAGGTTAGTGGGCTGAGAAACTGTCTTGACAGTGATAAAGGGCGGCTGTAAGCCACATGATTTCTTGAGTGTTCTTTCAGAGGACTTGGGTGCGTGCCGAAGGAGGAGACCGTGTGGACGAGCGCCTTGGGCAGGCCCTGCTCCCTCTGTGTCCACAGGGCTGGATTCGTGGCTCGCTCTCCACTTAGCAAAGCATTCCCTGCTCGAGTGGCGTGGACGGGGTCTGGCTGTACAGTTCTTGCTGGTACATCACCAGCTGGGCTTTTTTTTTTTTTCCCTTAAGGAAACCAAATGATCGAGTCACACATGCTTATTCATTTTATTACAGAGGCTGTTATACCTCTGTCCTTCTTTCTGTGCCAGTAGTTGTAGGCCGGTAATAAAATGTGTAATAGATACATGACCGTCACCCCAAGACTCACAAGGAGAGAGAGGAGTGGGGTGTATTTCCATAGTGTGGATGTGTGAGGAAGGGGCAGAGTCCTAGTTAATGGAGATTTTTTTTTGACAGGCAGAGTTAGACAGTGAGAGAGAGAGAGACAGAGAGAAAGGTCTTCTTTTTTCTGTTGGTTCACCCCCTAAATGGTCGCTACAGCCAGCACGCTGCGCTGATCTGAAGCCAGGAGCCAGGTGCTTCTCCTGGTCTCCCATGGGGTGCAGGGCCCAAGCACTTGGGCCATCCTCCACTGCCCTCCTGGGCCACAGCAGAGAGCTGGACTGGAAGAGGGGCAACCGGCGCCCCGACCGGGACTAGAACCCGGGGTGCCGGCGCCGCAGGCAGAGGATTAGCCCAGTGAGCCGGCCATGGAGATGTTTCTGTATTCCAGAGAAGGAACCGGATTTTCTAAGGCTCCTTTCTTTCAAGAGATGGTTGTACTCTAAGTGTGGGAGGGAGAACTTTATATCCTTTATTTATTTATTTAGTTGTAAAACAGAAGAACTTTCCTGTTACACCTTCAGGGCATTGCGCTCCTGCGGGCGTTTGGGATGATACACATGAAAACCTGGAGAAGCGTCACTCTGATGTGTCCCAGGACCCCTGGACGGCTACACCCTGTGACCTTCTGAGTGTTCCCTTCTTCCTTATTGACAGACGTTTGAGGCTCGTTCGGTGCTGCTGGCCCTGCAGCTGCCCTCCCCTCACGTCCCAGCTCCTGGCAGGCGCGCGGGCAGTCCATGTGCTGCCTGCTCAGTCCAGATGCGGCCAGCATGGGCTGGGGCCTTTGCCGGAGCAGGGTGGGAACGCAGAGGCACCTTCTGTCTCTGGGCAGGTTGACGTGCATTGCCTGTGTGCTCCCATCTCTCTGGTCCAGCGCGTCCAGGAGGTTAAGAAACGTGAGCCACACGAGGCCCCCCCGCTGAGTGGGTGGGGTGCTCGGGGTGGCTGTAGCAGGGAGGAAGCCCCCCTGAATAAGATGGGAGAGGTTCAGAATGCGTGGTGGACTCGCCCAGTGGCTGCCCGCGTCTAGGACGTTTTTCAGCCACAGAATTCACTTTAAAACCAGAGGTTTGTGGAGGCGATTGCCACGTGTGGGACTTCTGACCCTCCCCCATTTCCTGCTGCCTTGAGTTATTGATGGCGCTTGCCGAGGAGCAGGGTAGGGGGGTGTGAGTCCGTGATGAGGAGAGCTGTTACAGACATGTCCCTTCCTTGTGGGGTCCCCTGCCATGGGGAGGGAGCGGGCATGATAATGCATGTTTTCTACCTCTGGTGTTTGGCACTTTAGACTAGCTGGGCTGGGACTATGGAGTAGCAGAAGTCTGAACTTGGGGGAGAACTTGGACTAGGAGGAGCGTGTGATCTGGCCATGAGCATGACAGGGTGGGGGCTCCAAGTCTTCGGGAAGTTCATGGCTTCTCCCAGGAGGCCGCCCTCAGAGGGGGCCAGGGGCTCCGAGAAGTCTGCCTTCGCCCCCCAGGCGTCGTCTGTGTGAACCATGGCGTTGACAACAGGAAGGGAATTTGCGCAAAGAGCCGCAGCGTGGCGATTTCCATCTTTCTAGATAATTGGTATTTTATGGAACCAAATTGTACTATAGACAGTTGGCTGGTAACATCATTGGAACTTGGAAATCTTTGCGCCATGCAGAATCTGCCGTTTTAACAGCACTTAATTGTGACAAGATTTGAACTCTATAAAGTTGTGTGAAATGCTTTGCTGGTTTGAATGTTGTCATTGACATACTAAATATTTTCTGAAAAGTTGATTTAAGTTTTTTTTTTTTTTAAATCCTGAAAACAAATGAAGCAGTTTGCCTCGGTGGGAAAGCACCTACCTCTAGGGTATAGACTGACTGGAGTTTATTCCAAGCCCCGTCGCATCCTCTTGGTGTGACGCTGGGCGAGGTGTGATCCCTCTCAGTCTTGGGACTTTGAGCCGAGGCTCAGGAGCTTGGGAGAGTTGGAAACCGGCGCCCGGAGCTGGGGCACATGTGGCTCAGAGTCGTGGGTGTATCTCTGGTTTACCACATGTGGCTCAGAGTCGTGGGTGTATCCCTGGTTTACTTCCCAAATGCCTGCAATGGCTGAGGCCCGACCAGGAGCCTGGGACTCAATCCATGTCTCCCACGTGGGTGGCAGGGACCCAAGGACTCGAGCCGCCACCTGCCTCCCAGAGTGTGCATTGGCAGGAAGGGGGGATTGGCAGTGGAGCCAGGACTGAGCCCAGGCACTCTGATGTGGGATGTGGGGCATCTCGATCAGCACCTCAGACGCCCGCCCAAGCCGTCGGGGATGCAGGGCAGCGGGCTGGGAGCGCCAGTGGCGGTGCGGGAGTGAGAGCAGACACCACAGGAGATGGCGTCACTGAGCAGTGAGCGCCCCGGAGGGCAGCGTGCCAGTCACCTCCAGCAGCCTCTGCGGCTTCCAGGCTTGCTTGAGAGAAGATGAGGATCTTCTGAGCATGGGAGAGGGGCCATCCACTGAAACGTTTCACATTCTGAAAAACGGGGTCGAATAGCCGAGGTCTGAGTGCTTTTGCTAATTTTCACAGCCCGGCTTCTTGCAGTTTTGTGTCCAGAAGAGCAGTTCTCAGTGGGGCTGCGCCCCTTTCCCTGGGACGCTCCCCAGGCTCTGCAGGACTGGGACACTGGGCGGGATTCTGGGGGCAGGCGGCCTCCCTGGCCCTGTGGTGCCTCCTGCTCCCCGCCCTGTGTCCAGTTGCTTCCCTCGGATGAGGTGGACCGTGGCACAGGGTCAGTGACTTAGAAAACCGGACTGCATTTGGGAGGGGTGTGTGTGTGTGTGTGTGTGTGTGTGTGTGCGTGACTGTGCCGCGTGGCGCGGGTGCAGCTCTGCTCCTGGCGGGTGCTGTGTTCGCTGCTCCCAGTCCCTAGCGGCAGTGCGTAGGAAAAGAATGACACGGCACCTCCTGAATGATGCTAGCAAGGCCCCCGCAGGCTTCCAGCAGTGCAGACATGACTCCAGCGGCCGCTGCGTCTGCTTTAAAACACACCTGCCTAGTGTCCAGTATCATTAGGGGCTCAATCTCTCTGGAAACTCATGAAGCATATTCCAAACAGTATTATACACTCTGGTATGTAGTGTACTATAACTCTGGTTAGATTAAACTATGCTTCTGCTAGTAGTAAATATTTTTTAAAGACTATATAATAAACTTGAGAGTTATATAAATACTTCACAGCACTTTTTAAGAGATTCATGTTAAAGGGGTAGGCACTTGACCTAGTGGGTGGGACAGCACTTGGAATGCCCACATCCCACATCAGAATGCCTGGGTTCAAGTCCTCGCTCCATTTCCAATTCCCGCTTCCTGCCAGTGCACACCCGGGGAGGCAGCAGGTGGTGGCTCAAGTATTCAGGTCCCAGTCACCCAAACGGGAGACCCACATTCAGTTCTTGGCTCCCAGCTTTGTTCTGGCACAGCCGCAACTGCTGCAGGCATTTGGGGAGTGGCCAAGGGGGTGGAAGATTTCTCTTTGCCCCGCCCCTTTTGTCTCTCTCTCCCTCCCATCCTCCCCCTCTCTCTTTGACTCTCAAATCAATAAGAGAATAAAGAGGTTATATGTCTGAAACTGGACGATTCTAAATTTTTTGCCAGATTGACGGTCAAGCCACCAGAGTGGCCTAGGCCCAAATCACTTGTAAAATTAAATTGATGTTAAAGCTTAAAAGCACCATGATCGTATTATAGAACCAGGGGATGGGTCGAGAAGCCTTGGAGTACTGCACGCTGAGTAGAATGCAGTGCAGCTCTGAGGAGTGGTAATATTTTGTCTGAACATTTGTCTGCTGGAAACCTCCCTACGCGAAGTGAGGAGGCCCAGCCAAAACCAGGAGCGGGTACTCCACACCAGCATGGCTCACGACAGCCAGGCCCGTGCAGGTCCCAGACAGCCCGCGCGCTAGACGAGGCTGTGTGGACATCCACAGTAAAGGCTTAAGAAAAACAGTGAAAGGAAAAGAAAAGATCAACAAATCAGATCAAAAGAAAACCAAGCAGCAATACTACAAGTTTAAGTTTCAGCAAGAAACAAGGCCACGTGAGAAAATAAGTGTGAACTGTGTGAGTGCACGTGCATGGACACACACACGTACCATACACATGTACACACACACGAACATTCCAGATGTGCCTGCACAACCAGCAGCTTCCGGGCAGGAGGGGCACGACAGCCCAGCGCACGTTTTCCTGAAACACACACACACACACACACACACACACACAGCCTGGTAAACAGTGTGCAGGACCCTTCAGGGGACTCACTGCCCCGTTCCCAGAGCCACTGAGATTGTGGGAGTCAGAGAGGAAACAGGATGGAGGGAGCCTGTGATCCAGTGGAGCGCCAGGCTCGCTTTCCAGCAATGTGGATGTCCAGGACAGCCGGGCGCTGCCCCTCGTCCGCTGTTCTCCGTTTCCCCTCTGCTCCCCAACCCTCGCCTTGTTTCCACGTCTCCTCCGGAAGGCACAGCAGCTCAGGTCCCGTGTGGCTTCCGTCCCGCTGCCTCGCTCTAAGTGACACATTTCTCTACCCTGTCACAGACCTAGGTTTGTGAGCGTGGTTACGGGCGCCGCCGTCAAGGCTCTGGACGTGCTGTCTGCTGTCCTGGGCCTGCTTAGCCACCACCTGACAAGAGAGGAGCATTGCCCCGTCATTGGGCGGTGATCGCGCCGGTCCACTGATGCCCCGCAAATAAAAACCCCAGTGTCTGTGTTCCTGGGCCGATCCGTGGCCTCTCTGCAGGCCCCACCCCCACCCCCGGGACCCAGCCTCCCCGTGGCCTCCTGTCTGTCCCACAACTATGCGCTTTCTCTGCCTGGCTGGTCCTCTGCTGGAATGTCCTTCCTGCTCTAACCTCCCCTCCCACTCCCTGCCCCCAGGTTGTTCCCTTTGTGCGCAGGCCTCTGGGCAGCCACCTCAAAGCGTCCTAGTGTCCAGCAGCCTCGTGCCCTGTCAGGCCGGGCTACTTCGTCTTCCTCGGAGCGTGGATCAGCAGGTGGAATGCCCTGGGTGTTCATTTACTTACTTGCTTTCTGCCCTCCGCTCTGCCACTGGTGGGGTTTGATCTTGCACTGTGCAGCGCGTATTAGAAACGTGTGTGAAGCAGATGCGGAGCGCAGGAGGCAAATCCTGACCAGCGTTTTCCGCTGTGCCTGGCCATCCTTGGGTGGTTTTCTCTTGTGTGCAACATCCTGGCTCCAGGGGGTGGCTCTGAGAAGCGACTGATGAGGAAGCTGCACCTGCTGGCACTCCAGGCCAGCCGCTCAGCTAGTGCCCCGACCTGTTTTTCAGGTTTGTGCCAGCTGTCACCTTCCAGGGGTGACACTCGTCACCCTGCTTCCGCCACTGCAGCTCTTGGCAGCTTAGGCTCCGGGGGACACGTGCTGCCTTGTCTGCCAGTGACCCGCACAGGGCTCCTGGCTCCTCCATCACGGGAAACTGAGTCCACGCAGGGAGGGGCTGCTGCCTGGAGCTTCTTCGTTCTGAGACCTGGCACTGATGTCCCCCATCTTGGAGGCTCTGGGAGTGGACTGAGCTCACAGTGGGGGTTCACGTGCAGCCTGGGGCCCCCCCTCCCCCGCCTTCTCCAGGCCACAGCCCCCGCTGTGATGCTGTGTCCGCGGGGGCTCTGGGTCACTCTCCTCCCCTCACAGAGGAAGCGACCCCCTGGGGCTCTGGGTGGGCAGCAGGCTCTCAGAGGGAAGAGGGGGCGCTGGGAAAAGGGTGCGGTCGCCTCCTTGGCGGCTGCCCCCCATCTGCCGGGCCAGGGCTTTGAAGTGGGTCTCGGTGAAGCAGCCCAAGTGGATGCTGCCTGGCCATGGATTCGGTGACGACATCGCTCTCGTCAGCGTGGCTGTGAACCGTGGGGCTCCGCAGTGCCATCGCGGGAAGAGCAGGAGCAGCCCCCTGGCCTCAGCGCCGCGGTGCGGGGGGAGGCGCCGGGCCGCTGCCTCGCCGCGCGTCAGGTCCCGGGGTGGCGTGGAGTGGACCTCAGCGGAGCGGGGTGGCAGCGGTTCCTGCCCTGGCTTTGCGTCAACTGGACATACTTGACATTCGCATTCTCGCCAACAAAAATGTCTCCTAGTTTGTGGTAGTTCTGAGCAAACACGGCTCGGCGCTGAGACTAGAGAGAAGTTTAATTATTGGCAAGTCCATGACAGTGACAAGTTGTTTTGCTTCCTTTCCAGTTATACATGGGAAGCCGTTGATACCAAAAATAACATACTTTATAAAATCAACGTCTGTGGAAACGTGGCCACTGCCCCGTGTGGGCCGTCCAGCGCTGTGTGCATGCACGACCTGAAGACGACCAGCTATCGTTCCGTGGGTGAGTGACACCGCCGGTGGGCGCCCGATGGGTGGGAGGATGTGTGTGTGTGTGCGCCTCGTGTTTTATAACAGAGGTGGTGAGAGTTTGCCTTACGTGAGAAAGGCAGAGCTGTCCTGGGCGGCTCTCTCTCCTCTCCCACCTTTCCCGTAAACTCTGCATTTTCTCTTTTCCCTCCCTCACCCTTCAGCGCCCAGCCCCTCCTCCCTGTGCCTTGTCCACAACTCTTTCTTTTGTGGTAGGTTTTTTTTTTCTTTTTTTTAAGATTTATTTCTTTATTTGAAAGAGTTACAGAGAGAGAAGGGGAGAGAGAGAGAGAGAGATCTTCCATCCGCTGGTTCACGCTCCAAATGACTGCAATGGTCAGGGCTGGGCCAAGCTAAAGCCAGGAGCCAGGAGCTTCTTCCGGGTCTCCCATGTGGGTGCAGGGGCCCAAGCACTTGGGCCATCTTATGCTGCTTTCCCAGGAGCATTAGCAGGGAGCTGGATCAGCAGTGGAGCAGCCGGGACTTGAACTAGCACCCACATGGGATGTGGGCACTGCACGTGGAGGCTTCACCTTCTACACCACAGTGCTGGCCCTGTGGTGTTTCATTAGCCTCTGGCATTAGACTTATGGGGCAGGAGCTGTGGCTTAGGTTAAGTCTCTGCTCCACTTCCGATCCAGCTCTCTGCTGTGGCCTGGAGTAGCAGGAGAAGATGCCCAAGTCCTTGGGCCCTGCACCCGTGTGGGAGACCCAGAAGAAGCTCCTGGCTCCTGGCTTTGGATTGGCCCAGCTCTGGCTGTAGTGGCCATTTGGGGAGTGAACCAGAAGATGGAAGACTTCTTTCTCTCTCTCTCTCTCTCTCTCTCTCTCACTCTGCCTCTCAAATAAATAAATAAAACTTTAATAAATAAATAAATGCAAAGACTCACCTCACATATTAAATGGTCACGAGGGTTGCAGAGTCAGAGCAGGACATGCGTGCTCCTGTCTGCGAGGGTTTGGGCCAGGCTCCAGGCCTGTGGTGGAGGAGGTCCCGGTGGGCTGGGCCCCTCTTGGCATCGTGGAGCAGGTCAAGGCAGGTGCCCAAGGGCAGGGATGGGGGTTCTCCTCGTGCTCCTTCACTGCACAGAGCCTGGCGGCCAGGGTTGGTCAGGTTTGCAGAAACAGGAGAAGGTACTTGTCCCCTTGACTGTTATAATACCTTCATGTTCTGGGCCAATGAAATCGTGTCTTACAGTTTGTGGATCGGTATACTAGGAGGGAACTTCAAAAAGTTCATGGAAAATGGAATTACAAGGTAAGTTCATTGAGGTGCAGAATAATTGGAAAATTGCATTTGTTTTTAAAATGTATTTGAAATGCAGAGGCAGGGACAGAGCTCCCACCTGTGGGTTTCCTCTTGAAGTGCCAGCAACAGCTGGGGCAGGCTGAAGCCAGGAACCGGAACTCAATCCGGGTCTCCCACGTGGGTGGCTGAGACCCAAGGACTTGAGCCACCACCTGCTGCCTCCCAGGCTGTGCGTTTGCAGGAAGCTGGGATCTGGAGTGGACAACGAGGTGAACCCAGGAGCTCTGATGTGGGATGCAAGTGTCCCAAGCAGCGTCTTAACCCTTGTCCCAAGAGCCTGCACCAAGCACAAAAAGTGTTAAATCTGCCTGTGAGGGTTATTCCTGAAGTTTGTGGAAATGCTTGTTATGAAAAACTGTGGGTGGGTTTCAACAAATCTTTTGCGCCAAAATAAACTTTTTAATTTCTTTTTTTTTTTTTTTATTTGAAAGACACAGAGATGGAGGGAGGGAGGGAGGGTGGGTGGGAGGGAGTGAAGAGGGAGGAGTCCTCCATCCACTGGTTCACTCCCCAAATGGCCACAACTGCTGGAGCTGAGTAGATTTGAAGCCAGGAGCTTCTTCCAGATCTCCCTCATGGGTGCAGGGACCCAAGTGTTTGGGCCGTCTTCCATCGCTTTCCCAGGCACATTAGCAGGGAGCTGGATTGGAAATGGAACAACCAGGACTGAAACCAATGCCCATATGGGATGCTGGCCCCTTAATTTTTTTCTAGTAACTTTTTGAAGTACTTGGCTGTAATAAAAGGGACTGATATCAGATGCAAATAAGTCATCAGGAGGGTGATTTGTGACCAGCCTGGCTGCACAGAATATGAGTGTGACTGAACCCTGAGGCCGGGAGAGCCGGCTCGGTCGTGGATCCACTGCAGATTCTTTGGAACAGTGTTGGGAAGGTGGGCTGATGGCAGGTGTCTTTGGAACACATGGCCCAGTGGAACAAGGAAGGTTGCTCACAGGGGAAGGCTGGAGGCATCTGGGTGAGTAAGAGCTAAGTTGATGGCCACAGAAACCAGCAGTTTGCAGTCTCCTTTTTATTCCCAGACACAGACCACAGAGATCTGTCCTGGAGAGGGAGAATGAGGCAGGAGCAGTTGCTCATTTCTTTAACTCCAGAAAGCAAGCTGTGTGTGTGTGGAGGAGAGTGACATGAACATTGACATAGGATAATGTGGACTTGGGTCTAATTTTGCTAGTTTGCGTAAACTGTAAATTTGTTGTATACTTGTGTGTCAGGTCTTATAAAAAACATTTAATTTACCCAACAACCTTTTGAAGCAGATTGAGCTCTCATTCTCATCTTAAAAATAAGAAACACGATTATAAAATGCATAGGCAGTGTGGCAGCGATTGTGTGGTTATAGACTTGGACATGGACAGCCCCGTCCACAGCCTGTGGTCAGAGTCACATCAGCCAGGTGTGGACGCTGAAGCAGGAACCAGGATGGGAAACCCGAACACGCGGCTGACTGAGAAACTAACTTCTTATGAACTTGCTAGAAAGGGAAAAATGTGAACTTTAAAACCAACCACAAGAGCTGGAACACCCGTAGATCAGAGGAACAGAAGAGCCAGCGCCAGATACGCACATGCAGGAGCCTAACGCACAGCCAGGACCTTGGGTGTCCTTGGTAGTGAGACCACTCTCCCCACCCCCTTCACATCACAGAACTGTTAGCATTTGAAAGTGAAAAGACAGTTCGACAGTGGGAAAAAATTAGTAACTTAGAGGCTCTGAATAGAATCTGGAGCATAACTGCAGCTGAGGGCACACGCTTTAGTGGCACAAGGCGCGTTAGTGGCACAAGGCGTCCAGGAGACAAAAGACCACACTAGCCAGGGCAGATGTTCCCAGCAGCAGTCCCATGTGCTGTTAGGCGAGGGAGAGGGAGAGGGAGAGGGAGATTGAGACCGACAGCTGGGGAGAAAACCGGCAAAGCCCAAGAACAGGCAATTCACAAGAGGACGGCATCCGGCGGGGCGGAGCGGAGCGACCGTGAGAGCTGTCTCCTGTTCCCTCCACTGAATTAGCAGGACTGTAGATGGCTGTGTGCTGGCTGCTGGCAGGCAGCCTGGAAGTGGGCTGCTGCAGGATGCTTGTCTGCAGCCCTGCGGGGAAGGTAGTGCTGATGTGCGTTTCCTGGTGCCCTCAAGGGCACTTGCTGTGCTCGTACGCAAATATTAAGACCCCAGTGCTGGTTTTAACAGTACTGCATTGCAGGTTGAGCATCCATAATCCAAAAATCAAAAATCTGAAAGGCTCCCAAATCTGAAACTTCCTCACACTGACGCTGCAAGTGGAAAATCCCACTCCTGATCTCGTCTGGGGTGACAGTAAGTGCAGGTTGCTAGGAGTGTGTTAGAAACTACTTTCAGGCTATGTCTAGGGTGTCCATGAATTCTGTGTTTGGACTTGGGTCTTGTTCTCAAACTATCTCATTTCTAAATATTCTAAAATCTGGTGGGGGCTAGGGGGCGAGAAACACCTGAAATCTTAAAACACTCGTGGTGCCAAGTTTTCTGGAGAAGAGTGCTTAGTTTACGTTTTTAGTGTAAAAAGTCCCACATCAGTTCCTCCCTAGGTATGTGACACTACACGTGAATGGATGAATGTAGCAGCAAACAATCGAGTTAATCATCATCACCACGTTTCGCAGGGTTTGTATGTCATATGTGTTTGAGTTCCTTTTGATGTACTTCACATGTATATCTGATATAGCAATTAAAACTTCAGCATTGGGGTCGGTGCTGTGGCGTAGCAGGTAAAGCCACCATCTGCAGTGCCGGCATCCCATATGGGCATTGGTTTGAGTCCTGGCCACTCCACGTCCAATCCAGCTCTCTGCTGTGGCCTGGGAAAGCAGTAGAACTCCATGGGCCCCTGCACCTGCGCGGGCGACCTGGGAGAAGCTCCTGGCTCCTGACTTCTGATCGGCCCAGATCCGGCTGTTGCAGCCATCTGGGGAGTGAACCAGCGGCTCCAAGACCTTTGTCTCTCAATCTGCTTTTCCTTCTTTTTATGTGTAACTCTGACTTTCAAATTAATAAATCTTAAAAAAAAAAACTTGAGCATCACAGCAATTCTCAGAAGAACAACAGTTTAAACTTGTAAATATGATGAAGCTGGAATTCTCTGAGATATTCTAAAACTGTCAGGATTCTAATCAGTTGCTTGGTCGTAAACTTTGAATTGGAATTATGTCGAACATTGCACATGTATAAAGGTACTGAACATGTCCACATGGTGCCTGCTATCCCCGTGGTGAATCCCTGGGCTTTCACTAGTTTTTGTGAGTATCCAGAGCTCTGCGTTTGGAGTGGGAAGCCTGTTCCCTCCTGTGTGGACTGAGGCAGCGTGCTCGCTGGGGGACAGCATTACCGAAGGAGACAGAGTCGGAGCGGGAGTCCCGGCTGGCTGGTGGTCGTGGCCTGGGGAGGACGCCGCGGTCCTGGCTGTGGCTGCCAGGCACGGTGCTTCCCGTCAGGAGCCCAGCCCCCAACCCCCACCCCGACCCCCGACCCCGGTCCCGTTTATATGGTCTGATTCTTAACAGTCTGTAGCAGCCCTCCCGGCTGATCACGACATTAAAGCTTTCGCCTCCCTGACTCGTGTGATGTCAAAATGCCTTTTCTCCCTCAGCCCTTCCCTTAAAATCGTGTTGGCTGTTTAAGGGATCAGTTGCGTTTTGGAAACAGCTCATGTTTTTATACGATTTATGGTCTCTCCTGGAAATGTCTGTTAATGTTTAAAACAAATTCTGATGACCTACTTTCATGAATGCAGAAAACGGAGGAAATAATACTACACATCGATGTTTGAACACACTTTTTTTTGTTCCTTTTTTTTTGTTGTTGTGGCAAATACACTGGAACCATCTGGCTGGAGATGGTTCAATAAATTGTGTGGTTTTTGTTCTGGGTTTAGTCATGTTCTAGGTCATGTACAAAGCTATATGTGTAAGTTACATTTTGAAATACAGCCAGTGGTTAATATTCACTTATTTACTGTCAATACTTGACTGCCGGTCATTTTTGGGCATTGTTCTTGGTACTTAGTCATTGAAACAGACAAAACTCCCTTTTCTTGGGGCACTGAGTAGGGGGAGCAGGCCAGGAAGCGTGGAGCGGCTGCAGAGTTAGGGCAGAAGGAATGCTGTGAGAGAGCGAGGGCGTGGGGGTGGGGCTGGGGCTCAGGCTCAGGGCTGTGTGGGAAGGATTAGGTGGAGAGAGTGACATGTGGGTGGGAGCCAGCTCAGGGAGGAGGGGCTGGGGGGTGGGTGCCAGTGGCAAGGACAGGGGTCTCCCTTTAGAGCCCTCATAACAAGAGCGGAGAAACGCGGCAGTCACTGGAGACAGAAGTTGTCAGAGGGTTCTCGTTTAGCTGGATGAACTCACACGTGAGTAGTGAGTGGTGTGTGTGGAATTCAGGAGATGATGCAGCAGCGAAGGGAAAGCGGTGGGGGGTGAGGCGGGAGCAGGAGGAGCCTTGCCGGAGCAGAGCTTGGTGGTGAGCAGCAGGGAGCTCGTCTGTCTGTCTGTCTGACGGTGTGGAAGGCCTGCCTGGTGGGCCTGGGCGGGCCTGCCTGGTGGGCCTGGGCGGGTCTGGCCTGGTGGGCTTGGGCGGGTCTGGCCTGGTGGGCCTGGGCTGGTCTGGCCGGTGGGCCTGGGCGGGTCTGCTGGTGGGCCTGGGCGGGTCTGGCCGGTGGGCCTGGGCGGGTCTGCTGGTGGGCCTGGGCGGGTCTGGCCGTTGGGTGTCCCTGGTACTCTGCAGGCCCCGCTGCTGGGGCCTGGTAGGTGCGACCTCGTGGGCCTGGCTCTGACAGCATGGCCTGGCCAGTGTTCAGCGGAGACTCTGGAAAGCTAGGGTTCTCTGAAGTAGAGGGTTTGCTGGGCTGGTACAGGTGCTGGCCAGAGAGGATCCCAGGTTCCGGAAGGGGTTGTGTGGCTCCCAGCGGCAAGGCTGGCCAGTGGTTGGGTTAGAACTAGATCTGCAGGCCCTGCTCCCAGGGCATTTTTGTAGCAAAATTTGGGAAAGGAAAGCGTACCCTGTGGACGTTGACCTGGCATTGGCTATTGGTATGGGGGGGCGGGATGATGGGAAGCTGGGAGATTAGGGCTAGGAGGACCGCCCTCTGGGCCAAGGACTGGTGGCTTCTGGGTTGATAGGGGCCAGAAGTTCCTGTGTACCTGGGAGTTGACAGCCCCAGACTGGGGGCCGCCTGGGGTTTTGAGTCTGAGTTTCAAGTACCTCCAGGAATGTGGAGCAGTCGTTGGCTTCTGGCCTGCAGCTGTTAACTGATTAACTTCCCTTATCTCTGCCCCACTGCACTCGCTGACACTTGTAATTAAATTTAGGACATCTCATAATTTTTCTTTTCTCGGTTCCCCCTTTTTCTCAAGAGCCTTCAGAGAAAGCATTACCGATGAATGCTTGCAATATTTTTATCATCTTTAATGAACTCTTTTGTGTTCAGGGTGTATCCTATGTGGCTGGGAAGGTTTAGTCCTGGGAGGCCACATCCCATGGAGAAGGAACAATGATAGGTGATGGTGGTGAGGATTTTTTTTTTAAACACAATTAGAGATGACAAGATGGCGCTGGAAAGGGAGGGAGAGACAGACGTGCAGCCAGCTCATGGCATCAGAAACCTTTAGTTTTCTCGGAGATGGCTCTGTCTGGAAAGCATGGGCAGCAGGTAGGTCTCCCGAGCACGCGTGGTGCTGGCTGGAGTTTGGCCTCACTGATTGACATGCAAGGGGAAGGCAGAAGATGCAGGCCTGAGAGATGACAGCAGGCAGAACACAAGCTAGAACTGGTGACCTGCCCGTAGTAGTTTTCCAGACAGAGACCCGCTTTTGGTTGGTAGCAAATCATGTTAGAGGGTTTTTTTTTTTTTAACTTCTATTTAATAAATATAAATTTCGAAAGTACAACTTTTGGATTATAGCAGCTTTTCCCCCCGTAACCTCCCTCCCACCCGCAACCATCCCATCTCCCACTCAGAGGGTTGGTTTTCTTGCATCTTGCAGCCAGTTCACTGAATTTGCAGTGTTTGTCCGTATGCGACAAGTGGTGTTTGCTCCTGTGCATGCTGGTCCTTGTTCTGCTGCTGGGTGATCTAAACTCTTCTGCTGTTTGCTGCAACCCGAGTGAGAGAGTTAAGGGCTTTCCTGGGGCAGCAGGACTCGTGTAACACGTGGTGGGTTTTGGCCAGCTCCAAGCAGGTTAGTTACTGCATGGCAGCACACTTCCCATTTTCAATAAGAACCATCAGTAGTGTGCCCAGATCCATCAGCATCAAAGGTCGGAGTTTCCTTCCAGAAATCTGTTCTGGAGAGTTGAAGAGCACAGTCAGCGCTGTGCAGCCCCGGGCGTGTCTACTCACCGAGGGCTGCAAGGTGGCTGGATGAAGCCTGTGAGATCTCCGGAGGGAGCAGAGGCTGCTGGCCAGAGGCTCCTCAGAGGTCAGCCTGCTGGCAGACGGAGGTCGTATGAAGTGAGCGAAGGTGGCCGGCAGGGGAGTGCCTGCAGCAGTGTTTTCCGTGAAAGCAGCGGCAGCAAGATGGCTCGGAAGCAGGGAGGCACTTCTTGTGTTGCACAGCCCAGGGAATCTCCCACGTTCCTCTGTCAGGACCTCCAGCATGGAGCCGTCACTTTCGTGAACCCGTAAGCAGAAAGGCAAATTGTAGTTTGTGTGGCCCAGGGCTGGCAAGTTGTCTAGAGTTCCCATTACAGTCCTAAGAGCCTGCAGCCGTTCTCTGGCCATGTGGAGCCCTGGTATCCAGGCAAGCAGCGTCTCACATAATGGCTTAGCAACCAAAGAGAAGGCAGGAGCCCAGTTAACCTCGTCCTCTTCAGCTCCCCAAGTCCTCTTGATTGTCTTCTGGTAGTTGGTCTGGGGTGTTTGTGGGTATGGGTGTATTTACGATTTAAATAAATATTTGAAAGGGAGTATCATTGGCCCCAAAGCAAAGGGTATGGCCTTGGGGAGGTACCGGAGAAATCAGATGCCCGTGGCTTCATGTTTGTCAGTCGTCGGAGGGCAGGGCTGCTGCATCTGCATAGGGCCTGTGGCCCGGAGAATGGCCCTGGGTGCTGGTCAGGTCCAATTAGAACAAACGTTTGTCCTGAGGAAGTTGGAGGAGGGCAGGCAGCCCCTTTGTCTCCTCAAGGCTCCAAGAATCTCTAGGATTTTAGAGACAATAATTTAGGTTGTCTTTTTGGGATTTTCTTGGTTTGAGGCAGTCCCTTTTCTTAGTTTGAAACCAGTCCCTGATTTCTCCCAGCAATGGCAGACTCCTTTGGGTGTGCTTTTGGATTTGTAATTATATGTGGGTAATATATACACATATTCACAGTTGCTTTTGTCTCACATGGTTGGAACTGCAAATTCATTATGTATCAGTCTTGTCTTTGTATTCATTAAAATTCTGGGCTAACTCGTCAACGCATGGGCGCAGGAAGGACTTCCCAGTCAGTGCTGGTCCTTTTAGCTAGAGAGGACCATTCCTTGTCTGTTAACCAAAACCACCTTCTTTTGGCATCAGTAGGCAAACCAGAATTTTCCTGGAAGATAGAACACAGTCAGTTGAAGTAATATTTGTAAATGGTTTCTCCTTTAGGGCCCCTACATTCTTGCATTGGAGCCAATCTATAGGTTTTAGGGAGGCCTGAGAAGCAGTTCTGTGGCTGTTCCTTTAGCTATACCAAACCAAGGGCCAAATTATTAGGTTGAGTCCCTGGGAAACCTAAGAGGTTGGCCAGTCCACAAGCTGCATTCATCACTCTGCTTCTCCTAATCCCACTAACCTGTGAGCCAGAGGGTGTAAGCGAGGCGGCCCTGGTTTATAGGGTCCAGTTCTCATTGGAATGGGTAGGGATCTCTATGAAAAATTGTTATTTGCTTTGCTGTAGCCCTTCCTTCGGCTTTAGACTGTGGGGTGTAAGTCATGGCTGGCTTTTGTGTGGGGGGTTGGCCAGCTCCATTTCTGACCTGGCCACTTCACAGCCTGTTTCCTGCCTGTGCAGCCTGGTCTGGACCCCGACCTGGGGTGATAGTCCCCTGTCTGTCCCGGCCAACAGCACGGTGGGCTGCGTTGCCAGTAACTACAGTGGTCGCTGTCTCTTGCCTACAATGAGAGTTACCTCTTATGATTGTGCCTGGATTTTGGGAATTCCTTGAAACAGGCTGAGGTGGTGGGGGCAGGAAAGGGTTAGGGGGACCAGGAGGCAAATAAGGAAAGGGGACAGGAGCTGGTGCTGGAGGAGAGTTAGGTGGGAGGGTTGGGGAGGGGAGAGTCGACCTGGGAAAACTGCTTCAGCGTACTCTCGCTTCAGTAGATTTTCAGTCATTTTGGAAAGAAACCTGCAGGGAAGCCATGTCAGTCTCCAGTCTAGCTACTGCTTTGCATTGTACCAGTGGAAAGACACTGCCCATTCTAATGTTCAGTGTGTTTGATTTGTAACTTGGAGTCTCAAAAAGACCCGATTAGCCAGATGGAAAGTGCCTCATTGGACATCCAGAGAGCTGTCTTGGGAGGGCCAGCCCGTTTTGAGGAAAGCCTGTCTGCATCCACTCTGTGTTCACGGCATGCGTGTGCACACACACACACACACACACACACACATGCACCATCATTCCTGATGAAGGGCCAGGGGTGGGGGCAGACTTTTGTCTTCCCGTTGTTTGTTGTTTAGAAGAGTTGCTTTGGGTCTGGACTGTGCTGTTCGCGAGTGCCGCTTCCCAAATGTCCCCAGTGGTCGCTGGCTGCTTGTTTGAGTGTCTTAAGCCCCTGCAAACCACACAGCGTCGGGTGCTGGAGGTCCTGGGAGAGCTGGTCCCTCGTGTGTGCCTCAGATGAGCCAGAGACCTTCCTTCTACTCCGGGAATAGCGCGTGTTTTTTGTCTGTTGGGGATCCCTGTGGGACTGCTGCATGTTTGGACGGTGTCCTGACACTGGCACAAGGTCTCCAGGCCTGGAACAAGCAGTTATCTCTTGTCTTTGGAATGAAATTCATCTCATTTAAGTAACAGAGCTAGTGGTGGTGGTTACTGAGTGCGGTGAAGGTGCGGTTTGTGATTAAAGGACCAGAGATGTCAATAGGAGCTCAGAGTGTTTGAGGCCGATGAAGGCAGTCAAACCCAAGAGAAAAACCTGGTGTGAAACAGATGGTGATGTAGACTTGCGGGTGTCCCTGTACCAACTCTGCAGCTCCAAGGTTCGTGTTTCCACTGCGGACGTAAGGAGCTCAACACAGCCAGAGGGCAGTGGCCACAGAGCTGAGTCCATGGTCCAAGGCTTTGAAAGTCCCAAAAGAAGCTCCGTCTGCTGAGTCTCAGTGGGACTGCGTGGACACCGCACTTGGCCTTGAGGGACCCGCATCCCTTCTCCCTCAGATGGCACATCTGATGCCAGAGTGTTAAACCAAAGCTCTTGAACCAAAGATTCTCTGAAGCAAAAGGGTTTATTGAGCCAACAGACACCGGCCAGAGAAGGAGCCACTCCTGGGATGAATTTCTCCACCTCCAGCAGCCAGGGTGGTTAGTGATTGGGAATCAAGATGGATCTAAGAGCCAAGAGCATCTTATGTCACTTTGAAAGCTTGAGTGGGAGATGTTGAACCTACGCTGGCTGAAGATAAGAGGGGCAGGGGAGCCTGAACCCGGGAGGCTTTGGGACAGAGGGCTGCCCGGCAGGCGAGGCACTGGCTGCTTCTGCGTGGGCTGGACTGATGCGCTGGGAGGTTGGTGGGTAAGCAGACAGCAGCAGCACCTGGGATCTTGGAATATCAAGAGTCCAGAAAAAAATTCACGGAAAATGCCCGTTGGGAGAAAGCTATATGTGGATTTCAGTTTTGTTTGCACCAAAGTAAACTCTTACTAACTTGTTCCAACATGGCTGGGTTAGATCTAGTTAGAAACACTAAAAAGGCTAAGACATCAGTTTGGAAAGAGCGCCTGGGAGAGCAACACGAGTTTTGCCCTCACTGAAGCCTGAAGACATCAACTCTGTGGTGCTCTGAGGAGGGGGACGTCACCGAGGCCTTACCTGACATTTACGCGGACAGTGCGCACAGTAATACACATGGCTGACTTGCTTTACCAAGGGACAAGATGGGAGGAAAAAGTTAAACTGGCTCGTGCCCTCATTGAGCAGGACTGGTGACTGACTCAGAGGCCAGAGCCGGCCCCACAGGTGTTGCAGCTGTCCAGCTGACCCGGTCCCCGCTGAAGAAGCAAGGTGGAGCAGAGTTTCTGCTCGCCAATTGCAGAAGCTGTTGTGTCCAGCTCGGCCACGGACAAGAGCAGCGCGCTCTGCGCCGTGCCAAACACGTGGGCTCGAGATCCTTAAAGAATCCTGGGGAGATGAAGCCATGGCTTTGCCGGTGTGACTCTGCAGAGGGGACGGGCCCAGCAAAAGCCAAGGGTCCTGGTGGCCGTCGCCTGGGGCACTCAGGGCAGTGTGCTGGCTGACCTGGACGGACAGTGAGGACAGCTGCTCGTTGGAGTGCTGTGAGGAAGACGAAGCTGGGCAGGGAGTCCTGCGAGCACGGTGCCCCTGCTGTTGCCCTCATCCTGCCAGGGCCACCTCTCCTGGTCAGAGTTTATTGGGGATCATCCACCATGCAGTCCTGATGTGGCTCCCGCTTTTTTGTCTCCTAAGAGCACCCATTTTCCTCGGGTGACTCGTGAAAAAGACGAGACATGCTTAAGTTCCGATTGCCTCGTGTCTGCCCTCCTGCCATCCGCTGGCTCTTTAAGTTTAGAACATTCCAGGATTTTTCTGTTTGCTCCTGGGTGGTCCAGAGGGTCCCTGAGAAGTCTGTGGGGCTACGGACCCACAGGAACGTTGTGGAAGTTCTGGGGGAAGTGACCCGAGTTCTAGCCAGAGCCAGCTGGTGGCAGACTGCAGGCCCTGTGAGCTTGGTGTGGTGCAGCCGCACAGTGTGGTGCGCAAGGCCTGGCTGTCTGGGTTCAGCCCGCGGCGGAGTGAGCTTTGTGAGCGAGGCTCTGCTGGCGGCGAGTGTAGTTTGCGGTGCTCCTCAGCAGGGCCTGCAGCGCTGGGGCGCACGGCCTGGTGGTTCAGTGAGCGCCGGGACCGGGCTCGGCGAGCTGGCGGGCCTGGCGAGCACGGCCTTGCCTGGACCGCTGGGGGTGTGGCTCGGTGAGTCCGGCCAATGGGGTGTGGAGCACCCGGAGGCGCGGCTGCGGCGCGCTGATCACAGCCGGAGCGGCTGGTGGGCTGCCGAGCGCGGCCTTGCCTGGACCGCTGGGGGTGTGGCTCGGTGAGTCCGGCCAATGGGGTGTGGAGCACCCGGAGGCGCGACTGCGGCACGCTGATCGCTGCCGGAGCGGCTGGTGGGCTGCCGAGCGCGGCCTTGTCTGGACCGCTGGGGGTGTGGCTCGGTGAGTCCGGCCAATGGGGTGTGGAGCACACGGAGGCGGAGGCGCGGCTGCGGCGCGCTGATCGCTGCCGGAGTGGCTGGTGGGCTGCCGAGCGCGGCCTTGCCTGGACCGCTGAAGGTGTGGCTCGGTGAGGCCGGCCAATGGGGTGTGGAGCACACGGAGGCGCTGCTGCGGCGCGCTGATCACAGCCGGAGCGGCTGGTGGCCTGGCGAGCGCGGCCTTGCCTGGACTGCTGAGGGTGTGGCTCGGTGAGGCCGGCCAATGGGGTGTGGAGCACCCGGAGGCGCGGCTGCGGCACGCTGATCACAGCCGGAGCGGCTGGTGGGCTGCCGAGCGCGGCCTTGTCTGGACCGCTGGGGGTGTGGCTCGGTGAGTCCGGCCAATGGGGTATGGAGCACGCGGAGGCGCGGCTGCGGCGCGCTGATCGCTGCCGGAGTGGCTGGTGGGCTGCCGAGCGCGGCCTTGCCTGGACCGCTGGGGGTGTGGCTCGGTGAGGCCGGCCAATGGGGTGTGGAGCACGCGGAGGCGCGGCTGCGGCGCGCTGATCGCTGCCGGAGTGGCTGGTGGGCTGCCGAGCGCGGCCTTGCCTGGACCGCTGGGGGTGTGGCTCGGTGAGGCCGGCCAATGGGGTGTGGAGCACGCGGAGGCGCGGCTGCGGCGCGCTGATCACAGCCGGAGCGGCTGTCGGGCCTGGCGCTTCCAGAGAGCGCCGCCTGGTGAGAGCAGCCGGTGGAGCGTGGAGCTCTTGGAGGTGCTGCTGGCCGGGCTGGAATTAGCGAGCGCGGCATGGCGAGCCCGGCCAGTGGGGTCTGGAGCCAACCAAGGCGCGGATGGCAGTCCCGGCGAGCCCGGTGGCGGGCTGGTGCTTCAAGAGCGCTGCCTGGCGAGTGAGGCCGGGGGAGTGTGGAGCACTTGGAGGTACTGGGCTGGCGAGCCCAGCCAGTGGGGTCTGGAGTGCTCTGGGGCGTGGCTGGCGGACCCCACGATACCATAGAACACGGCTTGGCCTAGAGTGGTCGAGAGGCACAACTTAGAAGCCCTGGTGAGCCGTGGCTGGTGAATCTGGCTGGTGGGTGTGCAAGCGCTCAGGCACGGCTGGTCTGCCCCGCCCATCGCGGCGAGCCCGGCCTGGCGAGCCCGGGCTCTAAGGTCTGGAGCGCTCCGAGGTGCGGCTGGCGGAGTCCGGCGATCCCAGCGAGCCCGGCTTGGCGAGCCCGACCCATAAGGTCTGGATTACTCGGAGGCGTGGCTTGGAGGTTTGAGCTCATTGGATGGAGTCTGCAGCGTAAGGGGGAGTGGCTGGTGGACCCAGAGCTTTGCTAGAGCGCTGCCGGGGAGCGCGGCCAGTGGAGTGCGGAGCGTCCTGCGGCACGTCACGGCTGGTGGGCCCGGCGATCCCGGGGAGCGCGGCCGGTGGAGTGCGGAGCGTTGTGCGGCACGGCACGGCACGGCACGGCTGGTGGGCCCGGCGATGCCGGGGAGCGCGGCCGGTGGAGTGCAGAGCGTTGTGCGGCACGGCACGGCACGGCACGGCTGGTGGGCCCGGCGATCCCGGGGAGCGCGGCCGGTGGAGTGCGGAGCGTCCTGCGGCACGTCACGGCTGGTGGGCCCGGCGATCCCGGGGAGCGCGGCCGGTGGAGTGCGGAGCGTCCTGCGGCACGTCACGGCTGGTGGGCCCGGCGATGCTGGGGAGCGCGGCCGGTGGAGTGCGGAGCGTTGTGCGACACGGCACGTCACGGCTGGTGGGCCCGGCGATGCCGGGGAGCGCGGCCGGTGGGGTCCGGCGTGCTGTGTGTGAGGCGCGGCTGGCAGGCCTGGCACTTAGAGTGCCGCCTGGCGAGCATGTTGGGTAGCGTCTGGGGTGCTCAGAGGTGCTGGACTTTCTCAGCAGGCGTGTCCTGGCGATCCCGGCCGGTGGGGTCTGGAGCTCTCGGAGGCGCAGTTGGCGGGCCCAGCAGTACCAAAGAGCACGGCCTAGTATGGAGTGGTCGGAGGCACAACTTAGAGGCCCTATGGAGCATGGCCTGATGAATGCGGCTGGTGGGTGTGCAGCGCTCAGAGGCACAGCTGGTCTGCCCCGCCGATAGCGGCGAGTGCTGGCTGGCGAGCCCGGCCCGTGGGATCTGGAGCGCTCGGAGGCGCGGCTGGCAGAGTCCGGCGATCCCGGCGAGCTCGGCTTGGCGAGCCCGGCCCGTGGGATCTGGAGCGCTCGGAGGCGCGGCTGGCAGAGTCCGGCGATCCCGGCGAGCTCGGCTTGGCGAGCCCGGCCCGTGGGATCTGGAGCGCTCGGAGGCGCAGCTGGCAGAGTCCGGCGATCCCGGCGAGCTCGGCTTGGCGAGCCCGGCCCGTGGGATCTGGAGCGCTCGGAGGCGCGGCTGGCAGAGTCCGGCGATCCCGGCGAGCTCGGCTTGGCGAGCCCGGCCCGTGGGATCTGGAGCGCTCGGAGGCGCGGCTGGCAGAGTCCGGCGATCCCGGCGAGCTCGGCTTGGCGAGCCCGGCCCGTGGGATCTGGAGCGCTCGGAGGCGCAGCTGGCAGAGTCCGGCGATCCCGGCGAGCTCGGCTTGGCGAGCCCGGCCCGTGGGATCTGGAGCGCTCGGAGGCGCGGCTGGCAGAGTCGGGCGATCCCGGCGAGCGCGGCTTGGCGCACGCGGCCCGTGGGGTCTGGAGCACTGAGTCGTGCTGCAGGCGGGTCTGCTTGGAATGCTTGGAGACGGGCCTGGAGGATTGAGCGCTTTGGATGGGGTGTGCAGCGCAAGGAGGCGTGGCTGGTGGGCCCTGCGCTTCCATAGAGCGCCGCCTGGCGGGTGCGGAGCGCAAGGAGGTGTGGCTGGTGGGCCCGGCAATTCCAGCTAGCCCCATCTGGCCTGTAGCTCTCGGAGGCGCGGCTGTGGCCTGGTGATCCCAGAGAGTGCGGCAGGGCGAACCTGGCTGGAGGGGTCTGGAGCGCTGGAAGATGCTGCCGCAGCCCACCGATCCCAGGGAGCACAGCTTTGAGAGCGCATTTTAGGGTCTGGAGCGCTGAGACGCGCTGTGGCCTGAAAGTCCCAACCAGCACTGCATAGGGAGCGTGGCTGGTGGGGTTTGGAGCGCTCGGAGGCGCGGCTGGCAGAGTCCGGCGAGCCCGGCCCGTGGGGTCTGGAGCGCTCAGAGTCGTGCCGCAGGCGGGTCTGCTTGGACTGCTTGGAGATGGGCCTGGAGGATTGAGTGCTTTGGATGGGGTGTGCAGCGCAAGGAGGCGTGGCTGGTGGGCCCTGCGCTTCCATAGAGCGCCGCCTGGCGAGCGCGGCTGGTGGGTGCGGAGCGCGAGCCCCGTCTGGCCTGTAGCACTCGGAGGCGCGGCTGTGGCCTGGTGATCCCAGAGAGTGCGGCAGGGCGAACCTGGCTGGAGGGGTCTGGAGTGCTCGGAGGTGTGGCTGGCAGCCGGGTGAACCCAGCGATCCTGGCCTGGCCTGGGCGCTCAGAGACGCGGCTGTGGAGCGTGACTGGTGGGGTTTGGAGAGCTCAGAGGCACGGCTGGCGGCCTGGCGATCCTGGCGAGCCCGGCCCACGGTGTCTGGAAAGCTGCCACTGGCGGGCCTGCCGGGAGTGCTTGGAGGCGGGGCCTGGAGGTTTGAGCTCATTGGATGGAGTCTGCAGTGAAAGAAGGTGTGGCTGGTGGGCCGGGCCTGCCTGGATTGCTCGGAGGTGTGGCCTAGAGGTTTGAGCTCATTGGATGGAGTCTGCAGCGTAAGGGGGCGTGGCTGGTGGGCTCAGAGCTTTACTGTAGCGCTGCCGGGCGCGCGCGGCCAGTGGAACGCGGAGCGTTGTTCAGCACGGCACGGCTGGTGGGCCCGGCGATCCCGGAGAGCGCGGCCGGTGGAGTGCAGAGCGTTGTGCGGCACGGCACGGCTGGTGGGCCCGGCGATCCTGGGGAGTGTGGCCGGTGGAGTGCGGAGCGTCCTGCTGCACGGCACGGCTGGTGGGCCCGGCGATCCCGGGGAGCGCGGCCGGTGGGGCGTGGAGCGTCCTGCGGCACGGCACGGCTGGTGGGCCCGGCGATCCCGGAGAGCGCGGCCGGTGGAGTGCAGAGCGTTGTGCGGCACGGCACGGCTGGTGGGCCCGGCGATCCTGGGGAGTGTGGCCGGTGGAGTGCGGAGCGTTGTGCGGCACGGCACGGCTGGTGGGCCTGGCGATCCCGGGGAGTGTGGCCGGTGGGGCGTGGAGCGCTCGGAGGTGTGGTCGCAGCCCGGCGATCCCAGCAAGCACAGCTTGGAGATTGGGGCATTTGGGGTCTGGAGCGCTCAGAGGCGCGTCTGGTGGGGCTGGCCAGTATGGGTCCCGGAGCGGCGAGTTGGAGGGTTTGGAGGTATGGTCCGTAAGTCCTAGGGAGTGGTGTGTGGCGACCGCGGTTGGTGAGCCTCGTGGTTTTAGTGAGCGCATCCGCCAAGCAAATTGGGTCCGGGAGCACTCGGAGGCTGGCTGGTTGTTCCGGCGGCCCCACCGAGTGCGGTCTTGCGGGCCTGACCGGCGGGGACCGGAGTGCGGAAGGCGAGCTTGGAGCCTGACGGGGCTGTGGTTCTCGATTCCTGCCGGGCGGGAACGGGGCGGCCGGCGGGCCCAGCGAGCTTGGCCTGCGAGCCCTGCTGGCGGGAACCAGAGTGCACTGAGGCGCGGATGGCGGACACCTGCTTGCCGGACACCCAGCGTTGCAGCTCTGCGGTGGCGCGTGCAGCGCAGGTGCCTGCGTGCGCCTCCGTGCCAAGTTCGGGATCCCTTGCTCTGGAGTTGTGGACCCCTGCTCAGGCCGACCCCGCCGAGAGCTCCAGCGCCTCTTGACACCGTGCTGGGAAGGTTGCCCGCTGAGAGCCGAAGTCACGCGCTGGCGCCCCGGACGTGGGGATCCGCGGTTTCGTGTCTGTCTGGACAAGCCGCACTCCCTACTGGCCCCGGCTTGCGCGGCCTTTCGCAGACTCCCCTGCCACGGAGAGTCTCCAGCCCCAGGGCACCCGCACCACGAAGACCACACCCCGCCCACCCGCAGGCCACGCCTCAGGCACGCCCTCTACGGGCGGGGCCTCGGGGAGCTGTCCACGGGCGCTGTCCTCAGTCCCGGAGCTGCGGCCCGGCCTCTGCACGCTTTCGGATGAGCCGGTTGGAGACAAACACATGTTAGAAAAAACTCGGGTTTCTCAGGCACTAGGCGACGATTCCGGCAGACCTTGGCATACGCACGGAAGAAGAGCCGTGGTGCGCAGACCCGGGACAGCCCTGACCCGCACCCGGGGTTTGGGTGTGCGTGTCGCCCCGGACCGGGGGCGTGACGCCGTGAAGTCTGTCGCTAAGGAAACCCGCAGTCCTGGCCATGACTGGTATCCGCCCGCGTTCCGCTGCCTGCATTTCAGGTTTGTACTGTAACCTCGGAGAACCGTGGGTGTGTATGAAATTAGCGTCGTGGTGCACGGTGTCTGTCGTTTTATGGGCGACTCTGGTGGACATCGCCGAGTGCTGCGCTCCTCCCCGCTGGCCAGGGCTGAGCCTGCTGCGCGCTGCGGGCGGGAACTGGCCGGAGCCTTTCCCTGCCCCCCCCCCCCTTATATATAGAGGATGTGCTTGGTGTTCTCTCGCAGGCAGACCTGCGAGTGGAATAACTAGGTCACAGGGACACGGGCATTGGATTTCAGGACTCAGTGTCACACGGCCCGAAATAGCGGCCAAACCGTGCACGCCGGCCCCTCACCGCTGGTACTTGCCGACCAGGGCGCGTTAGTACCCACGTGGTCATGCACTGTCCTGAGCACAGTGGTCACTTGCCAGCATGGAGCCTTGGCTGTGCGTTTGGTCGTGTCTTGTCCGTTTTATGGCTGGTTATCTCTTGGGTGGGATCTATTCTGGCTGGCTCAGCACTTTAGAATTTCCTCTCTGTCTTTGATACCAAATCAGCAGAAGTGACCAGCCGTGGGTTTCATCTGTTAACTCCCGGAATTACAAGAAAGCTTGTCTGTTTTTGTATGTGATTGGAGATATTCTTGGCGCTGGTTCCTTGCCAGTTCTATTCATCTCCCAGTTTGTGCCTTGTTTTCTTTAAGCTGCTTTTTGATGGATGTAACCTCCTAAGCTGAGCAGGTCAAGTTTGTCAATCTTTTCTTTTGTAGTTAAATTTTTTTTTTTTACTTTAAATTTGAGAGGCAGAGAGAGAGAGAGAGAGAGAGAGACTTTGAAACCCCTCGTCTGCTGGATTATTCCTTAAATGCCCACAGTGGTCCGGCCTGAAACTTGGAGCCAGGGACTGGTCTCCCGTGTGGGTGACAAAGACTCAGTTCCGTGAACCCTCGCTGCTGCCTCCCAGGGTCGGCATTAACAGGAAGCTGGGAGCGAGGGCTGGAGCCAGGGATTGGACCCCGGCATCTGGAGTGGGGGCTGGGAGCCTTAATCACTATCCCACATATGTGCTTCCTCCCAAATTAACGTTTGTGAGTCTCAGGAGCCGTTATGTTATGCTGTAAGAGATGTCTTCTACAGTGCTTTAATGTTGGGTTTTAGCATTCATGTCTTCAATCCATTTAGAGTTGATTATTTTTCTGAAAGGCAAAGAGAGAGAGGGAGAAAGGGAAATGGAGAGGTGGGGGAGATCTTTGATCAGCTTAGTTCATTCCTAAAATGGCTGCAACAGGCTGAAGCCATGAGCCCGGGGCTCAGGACTCACGGGCTTGAGCCTGCATCTGGTGCCTCTGAGATTCCCGAGTTGGGTTAGAAGCAGAGGAGCCAGGACTTGGACTGGCAGCGCATCCCATACCGGATGTGGGAGTCCCCAGTGACAGCTCAACCCGTTGTGTCACATTTGCCCCAGAGTTGGGTTTTGTATGCAGTGGGAGGTAGGGGTCACATTTTATCTGTTCCCAGAAATAACTGTTGCGTTTCCAGTTTGATTTATTCAGCATTGTCTGCCGTCTGCACCGATCCCGCATTGTTACTGTGGCCTAATCAGAGTTCCACGTGCATGAGAGGCCTTCAGAGAAAGTCGATGGGAAGAAACGCAAGCTGTCTTGTCACTCCATCTTCCCACGAACTTTCAGAAGCACCCTCATCCATGTGTCTCTCTGCTCGCTCTCCTGGTCTGTTGGTTTCTGTTCTGTTTATCAGTTTAAGTATTCCTGTACCAACCCGGGCCATTCATTTTACATACTCTGTATTGTTATTTTAATGTACCACACAAACCCGATACATGGTCACCCTCCTTGTGGGTCTTTATTTTATGGTGTGTGTAATGGGAAGCGTTGAAGAATGTCAGAGCTGAGTTATGTATTCTGATTTTTGTTTTGAGATCACATTGATGTGGGATGGATGGGGAGTGGGGCTGGGGACGGAGGACATGGAGTGGAGGGTGGCGAGGCTTGGGGTGTTCTCGTGGGGGTGCAGGTGCGGGGTGAGGGTGGTTTTAGTGCTAGCAGAGGTGGGGAAATGTGGGTGACTTTACCGTAGAACTTCTGACGTGCTGACAGTGGCAGATGAGGCAGTGGCACTGGGGTCCTGCGTGTGGCCCGGAGTAGCATGAGTGGTGGAGGTGAAGACTCCCAGGGAAGGCGCCATGCTGTCACTGTTGGAGTTTGCAGACACAGAGTCGTGCCCTGTGCTCCTGCTTGTCCCTGCAAGTGGCTTCAAGGCGACCAGTCACTCTAAAGCCTGTTCATTCTCATCCTTCTCCAAACAGGTGACTCTGCCTTGAGGAGTGCAAGCAGATCCCTTCTGGAATTCAACACCACGGCGAGCTGTGGGCCCCGGGGTGCCGGTCACCGGGTGCAGAGCAGCATCTCCTTCCGGTGCGGGAAGACCCTGGTGAGTCTCGAGTCACTTCAGGCATTTCTTGGGTTAGAGGAATTCGCGCCTGGTTCGTTCTTGCCACACAGACAGTCCAGGAAGAAGGCAGCAGAGTTAAAAAGACAGATAAGAAAACCATGCAGGTCGCCGTCACCGTCAGGACCTGTAGACAGACAAAGTCCACACATAGTTCGCAGGTTGTTAGTGAAATTTGAATCACATCCCGTGTGAGCGCACAGTTCAAAGTGATTAACTGGTATGTTAAATGCAAAGCACTGTTCAGTGTTTATGTCATGGGCGTAATAAATTTTTTTCTTCTAAAATCTCCTCTCCCAGTATTTCATTTTGATGAGTTTTAGAAGAATGTGCTGGAAAGGCGGTTTTCCCTCCTTATTTACGTTAGATCGGAGAGACCAGAGTCTGTTTAGGGGAGTCCCTGGCCAGGGGGTTAATGGGGTTTCCGACCTTTTTGGGTTAAGAGGGGTGTCTTTGTGAAGCACCATGTTCTTATTCTAGGTGTGTTGTACGTAGTTGGTTGGTATTAATCTTCAGTTTCTAATAAAGGAAGTTGTAGTAAAAATGTCTAGCTTTTAGGAAAAGCAATTGCTGTAAAAGTCTTACGAATCTTCTTGAGTCAGAATAAGAAACCCAGTGTTCAGAAAAGCTGGGAGTGAACGAGACTCACGTGGCTACCACGTTGTACCTTGCATATCGTCTTCCCAAAGCAAAGTGCCACAGTCTGTTAAGTTCCCAGCGCAGCGGCGCGTGCATGGAGAATCAGGAGAAAGACGAAACCCACAGAGCAGGTGGGACCTGCCACCCGAGCCTCTGTCGCTCCGGGTTCCCTGCCCGGCTTAGTACTCCTGGGCTGCAGAGTGCCCGAGCCGGTGTTTGGACGTCGTGGCTATCAGGGTGTCAATTAGATCCATGAGCTGGGGGGAGGGAAGCGCAGAACCCCCTGGAATTGTGACCACCTTGGGTTCTTGCCTTCGAAATGCCTCCGTGGTGCTGTAAAGAGGCGAGGAAGAAGTTCAGGCTCAGGAAGTGTGTTGTTAATAGCCCCAGCGATGGTGCTCGTGAGCCTGGGGCTGAGGCTGTGCACCAGGAAGCCACGGTTCTGCAACCAGTGTGCCCCTGCGAGGAGACTACGAGTGCTCGCCCATCTCTGTGTATGACCTAAGTCTGCTAAACCCATCTGGTTCACTTCCTTAACGTTTTTATGTGGTCTGCGAGGCAGCGTGGTTTCAGACGGGCAATCATTTGTGCAGCGGTTTATTCCCAAGTATGCCTTCAGCAGAACAAATATTTTTTTTTTTTCTCTATAGTTCCTTGTCTTAATAGATATGTAATGTGAATTCAAGGAAATTCGGTTTTGTGTATTTCTAAAGCACAAAGTAATAACGTGAACACCTTGTGGATTTTTGTCCTTAGCACACTGAAGGTGAGAATCCAGTTTTAAATAAAACTACAGCGTTTTATCTGAACAATGAGCAAAACCCCAGTGTGCTGGGAGCAGCGTGCAACGTGGAGGATTGTGTCACGGAATGAGTTTGTGGCTGCAAGTTTGCTTTATGAGTTGTGTGTTCAGTGTGCGAGAAGCAGAACCCGTCAGCCCTGCACGTGGGAGCGCAGAGGTTAATCTGCACCGAGCCCCACGTCCCCCAGGACAGCGCTATGGTTGACCAGTTTGGAGTCAGCCCTGGCCGCAGTCTGACGGGAGGGGCTTCCTCCAGGGCGGGGGTCTGTTGGGCGTGCGGACCCGGCCAGATGCAGACGGGCTCCTCACGGGGCCCTCTCAGGAAGCATGAGCTCACGTTTTCTGGCTTTGATTTTGCTGGCGTTTGGTTAAGAGAACATTTGGAGCTTGAGTGTGGAACGGCTCTGAGGATTACTTCCCATGAGTTCACTGTGCTCGCAGAGCTGGGGCGCAGGGACAGTCCTGGACCAGCTACACGAAAATTCCAGCACGATTTCATGAAGCCTTTGTCTCAGAATCTGGGGGCCTGGGAACCTCTCGCTGACCCTGTTGCAAACAGCTGCCCGTCCTTGCTGCCGGCCCCTCAGCCCCCTTAGCCTTGGCCGTGCTCTGAGTGTCCCAGAGACGCTTGGTGAGATGTGGTGTGTGACTTTTTTCTCTCTTTTTAAACAGGGAACTCCTGAATTTGTAACGGCCACAGAATGTGTGCATTACTTTGAGTGGAAGACAACAGCAGCCTGCAGGAAAGACACATTCAAAGCAAACAAAGAGGTAAAGAGGGAACCCAGGGTTGCATCTGCCTGCAGCACGTGCCAGCGACCGTTAGGATTTGAAACCCTGAATCCCGCCCCCTGGGGGTGAAGCTCCTGGGCAGCTTTCGGATTCCATTTGAGCAGAGACACCATGTGATTGTGCTGAGACTTTTCTGGTGGTTCTTATTTTTAGGCTAGGGCATCCGAAGCATCCCAGGGTATGATTTGTGGCCCAGATTGGAAATAGAGTGGCTCACCCATATAAGGCGAGACCTCTCTTCTGGTTTCTGGTGCAGGGGCGCGATGGGCTGTACTTGGGGTTTCTCCCTCTGCCCGTGGGAGCTGTGTTCCCCACCTGGCTGCATCGTCTTCCACTGCACCTGGCCTTCCCAGCTGTGTTGCTCCTCACTCTGACAAGTCCCCGCTGCCTGTTTTCATGGTCAGATACCTCGCCTTGGTCTCGGGACCATCCCAGGATGCACTTTGCGCACAGGCCAGGTGTTCCGGCCCCTTGTGTTCTTGGCTAGTTCACCTTAGAGGCGACACGGCTCTGACTGGTGCCTCCACTCTTCCTCTTTTGTTGTTTGGACAGTGTGTCTTGGCCAAGTTACATTCTGACTCTGTCTCTCACTCTCTGCCTCTTGTGTAGAGCATTGGTGTTTTGAAATACATAATACGGGGGGTCTTCTAAAATTCAGAAAATGCATAGTATAAAAAAAAACTGTGCACGAGTTCCAGAAAGATTTTGCACCACAATAAGCTTATCTTTTATTGTTTTCCCATGCGCCTTTTGAGGTGCTATTGTACATTGACGAATGGCTAAACCAAGCTAATGGATGCACACATGCACTTTTGGGTTGCTGTGACCGCCCTGGAAATGCACTTTCTTAACTCATTCTCAGGAGTGCCATGCACGGCGGTGACTACCGATACTGACAGTCGTCGCCGTGTTGTGTGACGGGCCGCAGGGACCAGACTTGGCTGTCCCAAGTCGGCTTGCAGCCTCACTCATCCTGGCTGCGGCTTCCCCTGCCACAGTCCCACAATCCCAGAGCGTGAAGGCACCTTCCTGTGTGGATGACGGATCACGCACGCTTTGCTCCATTCGTTTCTGCTTTCAGGAGTTGCATTCAAAGGCTCCCAGGCTGTAGGACCTGAGGAGTAAGTTTCACTGGTGGCCCAACACCACACGGTATAAGATAGGCACACAGAGATACCATTTGGTTCTTTATTCCCTTTTTATTTATGTGACATGCAGACTAACGTAGACACACAAGCACACACGGAGGGAGCGAGAGAGCTGATTGATTCACCAAAGGCCTGCAACAGCCCGGGCTGAGCTGGGGCTGAAACTGGGAGTTGGGAGCCCAATCCAGGTGCCCCCGTGGGTGGCAGGCACCCAGTCATCTGAGCTATCAGTACTGCCTTCTGGGATCTGTATCAGCAGAAACCAGAGTCAGGAGCCGGAGCCAGGACTGTCGTGAGCTGTGGCTATCTTAACAGCCATCTTTGACCTCTAGGCTAAATGCCTTCCTCTGGATGTTTGTTATTTTTAAAAATAAAGTAAAAAGGCTATGAATAATAAGCTACCACGGGGTCTTCCAACGTGGCCATCTATAGGAAAGAAGTCTGATATGAGCTGGGAAAGACAAATTGTCGCAGCCGCCCGGGAAAGAGCGCGAGGAATGCTCAATGAAAACAGCGTGCAGCGGGGAAAGAGCCGGGACTGATACTTAAGGCGGGTCAGCAGCTGCTGCAACCGTGCCGTGTTGGAGCGCTCGGGTCAGGCCCGGCTCTGCCTCTGATTCAGCTCCCTGCTGGTGCACACTCCGGGGCGGCAGCATGGTAGCTCACCCACGTGGGGGTGTCGGAGTGTGTTCCTGGCTTCAGCATGGCCCGGCTCTAGCTGTTGTAGGCATTTGGGGAGTGAACCAGTGGATGCAACATCTCTTTGTCTTCGTCTGCTTCTTTGCCTTTCAAATAAAATGAAAATCAATACATTTTTTAAACATACTGTCAGTGGCAAGAAAGGCATTTGGGGGGTAGAGGGTGGTCATCCCAGTGTACCTGGTTGGCCCAGCCTGAGATCCTGTCCCCTGCTCCCCTGTGAGACCCCCACGGGTGATCTCTTGGGCTTGCGTTCTCCAGCTTGGTGTCACCCGATGGTTTTGTTTATCTGAGTGTCCCTCTTTCCCGGATTGAAAGCGGCGTTTCCCACCACCTGGGAAACAGTTGCTTTCTAAAATAAGTACATGCCGATTTTTCTTTTGTGAGTTAGAAATCACGGAGACTGTAGTCCATGGCCTGATCCTGCCCCTAGCTGTTTCTTGCACAGCCCCAGAGCTAAGAACAGGTTTTACATTTTCACAAGGTTGTACAAAAAAACAAAGAATTTGTGATAGAGAATCATGTAAGCCACAAAACCTAAACTATGTACCGAAAAAGTGTGCTGCGGCCTGTGCCAAGTGGTTCTCTGGGGTGGGAGTACGCAGATACCGTCTGTGTTTTCTCAGAACAGCCACGTGCAGTTTTTCTTAGAAGCTGATCTGAACGTGCATGGGAAAAGCCCGCAACTTGTTCTCAATTATTGTCTTGCTCCGCGTGCGTGGCGGCTGGGGCTCTATCCACTCAGCTTCCCTCACTGAAGCTGGTTGTGGACTGAGCTGTGGAATTTCGTGCAGTTTTGAAATGGTTCTCGCTTGCAGGGAGCCCCCAGGGGAACGGCGTGGCGTGCGTCACGCGTGTTCACCAGCTCAGCGTGTCCTGCCCTAGGGCCTAGGTGAATGGACGGAACAGGCCAGGAGCGAGGGCCCCGAGGACAGGGCTGACGCCACGGGCAGATCGGAACGAAGCACTCGCTCTGTTTTCTGTCCCCAACGCGCTCTGCCTACACCCTGTAGGCGCTGCGATGTGACAACTCCAGAACTATTCGCAAAGTTTGTTCTCTTAGGAAACAGAAACGAGATCTCGCGTGGGTGTGGCGTCACTGCGCCTTGGTCTTGGTTTCCACGCCACGTGGATGGCTTCCTACCTTTTCTCTCAGCGTCGCTCTGTCGAGCTGAGACTGAGTCCACGGGCAGGGTCGAGGCCGTTCCAAGCCGTCCCCCTCACAGAGGCTGTGCTGCGTGTTCAGCCATCCTGCTGGAGGTTTCTGAGTTATTTCTTCAGAATGTTCTGTACGTCCGAGCCCTTTCCTGGCATTCTCGGGAACATATAAAATTCAGAGCTGGCGTGCTGGCGCTCTGAGTGGCGTTACATAAGTAAGATTAATGGACATACAGAAACACGAAGCACATAACTCAGTGTGCGGTGTGTTGAAGCTGGCAGGCAGCCTGCTTCCCCGGCTGCGGAATTCCTGGTCTTATGAATGTCTCCCTTGCTCTGCTCGCTGGAGCGGGAAGCGGGGAGCGAGGACGTCCCAGCGGCCTTGCCTGTTTTTCCGACGTGCACTCCAGTTCTGGGGAGCTCTGTGTTGGGCGTGTCTTCTCTCCTCTGGCCCGGAGACAGCCCGAGGTTTCAAGGTTGCTAGCTGCCCCAAGCGGGGTCCCTGTGGATCTCGCTGACTTGAGATCCTCCAGATGCTGGGATGAGATGGGGCTCGTTCCCAAGGCCAGCTTCCCCTCTTGCACCAGTGCCATCTCGCCCCGTTTCTGTCCCTGGGCTTCGCAGAGCCAGCCAGAGAGTGACTGGTTTCCCATGCTGGCCAGCTGGCCGGGCCGTGGGAGAGCAGGCTGTCGGCTTGCAGGGCTGGGGCGCCTGTGGTGGCTTTCCTCTGCAGCCCAGCCAGCTTGCGGGAATAACTTCCCTTTCTTTTCACTGCTGGTCTGTGGGCATCTGGCGTTGGCCTTGGGCCCTGTGTGCCAGTGCCCTCTGAGCCCAGGCGGCTCCAGGGCAATCCTGAGAAGCCCAGTCAGCAGCCTCGGGTGCCTTGCTGCGGGCATCGGTCGGTGTGGGGGTTCACGGGCCCCAGGAGGCTGTCAGAGACGGAGGCTGATTTCATTGGCTCTCTCTGGAACCTCTGAAGTCAGGACTGGGGAAGGAGGTCAGTGGGCTAGAGCATTCCTGCTGGGCCGATACCATCTTTTAAGGGAAACTTGAAAGTGAACTCTTCAGCAGTTAACTTTTGCAACTGCTGTGAGTTGCTTCAGTCTAGAAGATAAAATTTTAGGGAATGTGTCCAGAGGAAGTAATAAAACGAGCTACTGTGAAATGACTGGAGGGCACGAGTCGCTGGAATACTCCTCGGCTGAGGCCCTCAGACAGTGCCAGTGTGTTAATTTGGAGACGGAGCGTGTGGGCTGTGGCGGTGTTCCCGCGGTGACCCGGGCTTATCTTCAGGCCGATCTCTCCGCGCTCAGAAGCAGGCAGAAATGCTCAATCACGAGGCCTCGCCAACTGTAACGGGCTCCTTGACATTTTTACAATGAAAGGCCATTAGTTCGCAGACATGAGAGAGCGGTCATAAATGAGACGCGAGCAGGGGCGGGTTAAGGCGCTCCGAGGAGGACTCTCCTTCCAGTTTTGCCGAACGGAGAGCGACTGAGCTCCCGCTCCGACGTGGCCGAGCTCCAGCAGTGGCACCACTGTGTACCCGAGGAGCCCACACTCTAGGGGGGAGCTGACACAGGCCCAGCATCTGTGCTGCGAAGGAAGTGAGGCCGAACACTCGGGGCGCTCGGCGCAGGCAGCCTCCCAGCAGTGGCTGGTGGGGGTGGGGTCAGGGGTGCCGCAGGTCAGGAGTTCATTCTCCGTGTGACGGGAAGCGTTTGGAGCTGAGTGATGGGGCCCGATTTCATTTTCAGTCTCCGTCCCGCGGGCTGGCGGCAGGAAGGTGTTGGAGCTGACGGGGAACGCGTTCAGAGCGGGTGGCAGGCGAGAGGTCGCAGGGGTGGGCCACAGGACTGCCTGTGAAGGGGGAAGGAAGGGCTCAGACTTGCCCACGCTTGGGCGTAGAGTGCGAGAGACATGGCGCAGGTATCCAGTGACCTCACGCCCTGGTGCCCGGCCCAGCAACTGCACGGCTGTGTCCTCACTGAGATGCAGAGCACTGTGGGTGAGACCAGGTGTGGGGGGCAGGTGAATATCCAGGGCCCATTTTCAGATGTGAGGTTTCAGGTGCTGTTGTGTGCCTTTCCGTGTTTCAGTGGTGATGGGAAGTAGGAGCGAGAGACACCCGGGCACTGCCTCGCCAGGAGCTGTGCCGGGAGCTGCGTCGGCTCCCTCCTGCCTCCCAGCACCGCAGGGGTGCTCGCTGTGACCACCCCCACCCCTTTTAAAGAGAGATTTCAGAGAGGGAGAAACAGAGAGAAAGCTCTTCCATCCACTGGTTCACTCCCCAAATGGCCGCAATGGTTGGAGCTGGGCCCATCTGAAGCCAGGAGCCAGGAGCTCCCTCTGGGTCTCCTATGTCGGCGCAGGGGCCCAAGCGCTTGTGCCAGGTCAGAAGAAGGGAGCTGGATTGGAAGAGGAGCAGCCAGGATACGAACCAGCGCCCGTATGGGATTCCAGCACCGCAGGCGGTGGCTTGACTTGCTACACCACAGCACCCGTCCCATCATTCCCCTTTGACTCGTGGGGTTTGCCCACGGTCAGACAGTGACAGCACCAGGCTTCCGTTAGCTTTGCATGTCTGGAGCTGTGAGGAGACACACACGGGTACCTCAGAAAAGTTGGCGGAACATGGAATTAAATAAAACCTTTATTTCTTAAAAAGTGGAAACGTGCATACTAAGGGGGTCTTCAGAAAGGTCTTGGAAACTGTGCATCGGCCTCAACTGTTTTCCCACCAGAACACACTTGTGTTTTCCTTCCATTTCCCACACCCTCTCTGAGACGCCCTGGTGCATCTGGGAACGAGTGGCAGGTGTTTAGAGCCGTGCGCCCCGTCCCCATGTGAATGGGCACAGGCAGGGAGGAGCTGCAGTCGGGGTGTTGCAGCGCCTTTGCGAGTAGCACTCTGGTCCCAGGAGGCTGGGAACGGGCCGGGGCCGGGCAGGTGCCCAGGAAGCAAAGCCATCGAGGATTTGAGGACGCAGAGGCTGTCAGTAGCACTTGTAGCCCGAGAGACCAGTGAGGCACCCAGGCAGGCGGCTTTGCTGGAAAGACGGAGCACGGGACGAGGCCGGGGAACCAGCTTCGACGGAGTTTGGCTGGGAGATGCAGACACGGGTGCTGGTGCTGCGGGGAGCGAGGGGAATGTGGGTGGTGGGGACGAGGAGAGAGGACCGCAGAGGGCCGTGCCCCGTAGGTGAGAGACACCGAGGGCCAGGCTTTTGTCCGTCTGTGCTTCGCAGGGGTGGGCCTCGTGGCCTGTCCTGCGCTGACGGATGAGGACGAAGGATGTGGATCAAAGGCTCAGGAGAGAGGCACTCGTCCCGAGATGCATGCTGAAGACCCGCTCCCGCTCCTGTCTTCCAGGTGCCCTGCTACGCGTTCGACGGGGCGTTGCGGAAGCATGACTTGAACCCGCTGATCAGGATGAGCGGCGGCTACCTGGTGGATGACTCGGACCCCGAGGCCTCGCTGTTCATCAACGTTTGCAGAGACATAGGTCTGGCTCCGGGGGGAGGGGGCTCCCGTGGCTCTGCCCTTCCACCCACACTCCTGCGCAGGCACCCCTGGCCCGAGCAGCCCCTCTTGGAAAGCTTTGTCCCACAGAGGTTCTCTGTGCACGACCCCAGCCCTCTCCACTGTAATTCCTGCCTCTGGGCCTCTTGGACCCCGCGGATCCCAGCGAACCATGTGTCCTTTGGGTTTCGAGGTTTCAGGGTTGCAGCAGGACGAAGGGCTGGTGGAGCTGCCGTGTCCGACGACCCTGTGGGGGGGCCCCCTCCCGAGGCCCAGGCTGGGTGGGAGGCGGCAAGGGAAACAGGCTGGGGGTGCTGGCTCACCACACGGGTATTCCTCTGTAGATGCCAGAACTGGGGTGAGACGCTTGTGTGTCCCTACTGAATTATCCAGAGGAGTTTATTTAAAAAGGGCCGGGAGACGCTTTCCTGTGCCCGCCAGCACGCCGCTCCCTTGCTCCATGCGTCCTGCAGGGGCCGTGAACCGTGGGCCCCACAGGCCAGCTCTGGCCTTGCTGGGGATAGACGCGACACAGGGTCGTTGTTAGTGCTTTCTGTCTCTCACGCGGCAGCGTAAGACATGTCCTTAGAAAACTGTGGCGATAAATTTTTAAAAATGGCCTTAGTGTGTTACTGGGTAACAGGTACATGAGCCTTAGTTTGCAATCATTGTTTAAATTGTGCATGCACGCTATGGGTGATCTTGCTTGCGCACTGTTTCTAAACAGTTAAAAATGATAGCGTCCCCCCACTCCGCAGCCGCTCACCAGAAGTGATGAGTGATAATTTAAGATTTTCTCGTGTGTGTGTCAGGTTATTACATCATCCTTCTGTGGTCCAAGGACAGTCTCTATTGTTCTTTAGGAAAAAAAAAGCCAGCAGAGCAGTCTTTGTCCCAAGTGGGTCAGTATCTCATGTTGAGTTGTCATGTTGAAGACTCTCCTAGATTATTGACTTCTGAAATAATGGGCTGTTGTAACTCGGAAAACATTTCGCTCTCTGGCCTCTTAGCCTTTTGAGGATTATGTGAGCTCACTGGACAGTTTCTGACAACGGTGTTTCTTCCCAGCCCGCTGGCAGTACGAGTGGAACGCCAGGGACTTTGATTCATGCGAGGCGGCCCCGCTTTGGCTCAGGCAGCCTCCATTCCCAGGAAATGAGCCTGAGCTGCAGTCCAAGTTTGACCGTGACCCCCAGGTTTCCGCGTTTGCTGTCAGCTCGGCTGCTTGCACACTCGGGTGCTTGCCTTGCGTTTTGTGCACAGTGACCGAAGCGGTTCCTGCGAGGGCACCGCACACTGCGCGTGGAGCAAAACGGCCCAGGCGGTGGGGGTCTTAGGACAGCACTGGGCAAGTCTGCTTTGCGTCACCTCCATGACATGGCTGACGCAGACGAACCATAAAGAAAAGGGGTTTATTTAGTTGGCAGCTCTGGGTACTGGAGTCCAAATAGCACAGCCCGGGCTGTTTCGAGGCCCCCAGATGCAGGGCGTGGATGGGAGGGAGAAGTCACATTGAATGAAATATGTGGCCAGCAGGAGCCGGAGAGTGGGGGTGGGTTCAGGCTTCTCAGGCAGATCTCAGGAGAACCAGCGTGCTCCAGGAGAATGCATTGCCCTAAGGGCTTCCACGAGGCCCCACTCTTAAGGTCCACACCGAAGGTCTCCCAGGAGCCTACAGGGGACAGGCCACATCCCCAGACACCGCCTCGTGCACACACCATGCCTGCCCTATGCAGTAGAGCTCAACGGAGGGGGCACTGGTGGTCGCTCTCTCACCCGTGGGAGAAGGAGCTCCCAAGCTCCTCCTGTGTGCCTAGCAGTGGTGTTAGAGCTGGCTCACACCGCTCCACGTTCCACAGTCCCCGCTCTCTGGAGCTCAGAGACAAGTAGAAGACAGGCAGGGAGCAAGAAAACTCAGCAGGGTGTGTGTGTGTGTGAGAGAGAGAGAGAGATGATAAACAGCACCAGGCAAAGAGACGCACAGCTCCCATGGTCTCTAAAGCCTGCCGTGGTCCCGTCCCCGGCAGGTGTGTCAGTGTGCTGTGAGCGTTACAGCTCCCCCTGCCCAGGTAGCTCTAGTTGGACCCGAGTTGCAGACAGAGGTGAAGGGGAAGCACTCACCCCCTTGAGGGAGGAGTGGGAGCTGTGCTGTGCCTGGGCAGAGCCCCTGCCGCCCACTCCTGCACCCTGGGCTTTGTTTGCTGAGCCAGTTCTCAGTGACACACTGGGCAGTTTTCTCTACAGGACCCTGGACCCGAGGGCCCCGTGGCGGCCACTCACTGTGGCTTCGCGCGTGTGTGATGTTTTACAGACACGCTCCGCGACCCAAGCCCTCTGCTCCGTGCTTGTCCCCACGGCACTGCTGCCTGCCTGGTGAGAGGAGACCAGGCCTATGACGTTGGCCAACCCAAGGAGGGGCTGAAGCTGATGAGCAGAGACAGGTCAGTCCGCGGCCGCCACCGCTGTTTGTGTCCTCAGACTCCAGCCAGACCTGCATGCGTGGCCCTTCCTGCGGGGTGCGGGATGGCCCCGTGTGGTTGTTGCTCCACAGGCGCTCCGCAGGTCACTGCCTCGAGCCACACGGGCTGGGTTGCTGGTGGGCCGCTCTGACGACACAGAGCGTACCTTTGCTTCGTCGCCTGGGACGTTCTCGTGTCCGGGGCTCTGTGTGCTTGGGAGATCAGAGGTGGCGGCGGGGTGGTGCCGGCGACCTTGCAGAGGGCAGTCTCCTCCCCTGCAGGGGCTCCCCCCCCCCCCCCCCCCCCCGTGTGTGCCTCGCTGTGGCCCTGCCTGATCGGCAGGCCTGTTCCCTGCAGCCAGTGGCGCAGGACCACACCTTGAACTCGGACACGGGCTCTGATTTTCTCCCTGTCCCCGGAGCCTCGCGGACGCCTGGTTGCCGCTGCCTCTGGCCTGGAGCTGCCAGCCGGAGCGGTGTACAGTCAGAGATGGCACTGCTGAGCCAGAGTACAGTTGGGATTTTTCCTGCGTGGGCCCTGGGGCCTGTGTCCTGGTCCCCTCTCCTAGTAAGGACCCTGGTGGTGTCAGCCAAGGGCCCCCGACCTCGTTTTTACAAATTCCTTGCCTTTTAAAGTCCCTGTCTCCAAACACACAGTCACAGGCAGAGATGGCGGGGTGGGGGCTTCCACACAGGCCCTGTGCTGGGAACCAGCTCAGCCCTAACATTTGTCCTGAGTGACAGATGGCAAGTGTTGACATGGGGCGGGCCGGCCAGGCTGCAGTGAGGGGCAGGGCACTGAGCAGGGGCCAAGCTTGGCTCTGAGAAAAGGCGAGCGTCTATCTATTTTCAGCTGTTCTCCAGCCGGCCTGCGAGCCACGGGCGCATTCCACAGCGAGCGGTGCCCGCCGATGGGCGCCAGGCGCTTCCTGCCGCTGGGGCCCTGTGGCTGCTGCTCTGGGGCGGGGAGGAGCAGCCTGGGCCTGCGACTGCTGGGCCAGTGCTGACTCCTGGTTTAAAAAAAAAAAAAGAAAAAACAGGTCTTTGGCTCACAGTCAAAAATGTGCTGGGCCTGCTCGTCTCTGTTTATTGTGTTTTGTTAGATCGTTTACAAGTCTGTTTTGTTTGTTTTACTCAAATAGCTTTCTTTAGTCTTTCAAAATCACATCTTGATCATTTTTACTTAGTTGGTCTTTAACAAAATAGCTCTCACTGAAGTTTAATTTCACCCTGTTTTGCCCTCCTCCAAGTGGAAATGAAGTGAAGTGAGTTTGAGCTCCCAGCCACTTTCCTGTTCTCACCTCTCCGGGCTTGCCCATGCCCCTGCCTCTACGGGCGCGCTTTGTAGCTTTGTAACGCTCCTCTCTCCACGTGGCTGACGCAGGCTCGTCTTGAGCTACGTGAAGGAAGGGGCAGAGAAGCCGGACTTCTGCGATGGACACAGCCCTGCCGTGACAATCACATTTGTCTGCCCCTCGGAGCGGAGAGAAGTAAGCGCCTCGTTTCGACGTGGCGGGTGCAGGGTGGGGGTGAGGGACCACGCAGGGCCGGCTGGGCTCGTGGGGAGAAGGTTTCCTGGGCTCTGCCCGCTTTTCGCACCAGCCGGGAGCGCCCTGGACTCCTTCGCGCTGGTCAATGGGAGGACGTGCAGGTGCGGCGTTGGATGGGGTCGTTCTGCGGGTGGGTGTTGGTGGCTAGCTGGGGAGCTAAGCGTGCTAAGCTAAGTTTCCCTGCCGGCCCCTTCCCGGGCCCCCTGCCTGCCTTCCCCCTCACTCACTCGCACTCCCAGGCAGATTTATGACTTGTGAAATCCCCAGCACAGCTGCAGCCTTGTCCTTCAGTCCCCAGCGCGGGGCGACCCGTGCGGGCGTCAGTGTGCTGCCTGAGTGTTTTCACAGAGTGCAGGGTGCTGATAGAGACGGGCCTCCCCCAGGAAGGAAGGGCCAGGGCTTTCCTTTCAATTATTCCTGCCTTCTTCTAACAGAAAGAATTGGGAGGGGCTGAATTCTTTTGCCTGAGAACCACACACTCCCCCTCCCCCACCAGCAAATGTGGAATTCGCTCTGATTTCGGCTGGCTCCTGGCCTGTTTTGTGCGAGTGTGATCCGGGGCCCCAGGCAAGCCCGGGCTTGGCTTTCCAGCCTGGGTCCCCAGACCTCATGCCCACGTGCTGTCAGCCTCACGAAGCCCGGCTGACGTCAGGTCTGAACGTGAACCTGGAGAGGTGTTTGTTGCGGTTTCCTGTTTGTCCCTACAGATGCGAAGGTGATCTGAGCTGATAGTGGTTTGAGAGCTGACCCGTGTTTGTTCCGTCCTCGGTCGCACGTGGCGGCCTGCAGGAGAGGGAGAGGCCACCCGCTGACCCGTGCAGTTGGCTGAGGAGGACCGGCTGTTACTCGTGGGGCCCGAGGGCCCGTTTGCAGCCGAGCTGTTTGCTGGGGAGCACTTGAATTCAGGGTGCACGGACACGTGGTGTTTGCGAGGATTAGATTGGCTCCTTGAGAGGTTCCAGGAGCTGCTGTTTAGCAAACGTTCACCATATTGGAGCGGTCTTTTTGAAAAAGCTGCGGTTCCATCCTGTACATTGGCTTGTTACCAGTGAATCCCGGGGCTGTGGACCTGTGCACCCTTCACCGCAATCCAATTTTAGGGCATCTTCACCCCCAGGAAGAAGCCTCGTGCCCAGTCGTGGTCTCGTCCCGCTCCCGCCGCCCAGCCCGGAGCAGCCCCTTTCTGTCTGTACGGCTGCCCTTTCTGGACACTTTGCGCGTCTGGCTTCTGTCACTTAGCACTTGGCTCTGCCTCGCGCCGCATCAGACTGTCCTGGCCTAGTGTGGAGTCACCCAGATCAAGCTGGGCCTGCAGACGTGCAGCTCGCTGAGGGGGTGGCCTGCTTGTCAAGCCGGCGCTCGGTCCTGGGCCTGGCATGCAGCAGGCGCTCAATAAATATTTACAGAGCGAAGTGAGCAGCACAGCTGTGTGTGGTCCTGAGACCAGCAAGCCGTTTCTCCCAAGGTGGCGTCAGAGGCCCCGGGGGGTTTCTCCCGAACCCCATCACAGCGCCCACCAAAGCAAGCCCTGTCTGAAAAGCAGCAGGGTGGCAGAGTCTGGGTTTGTGGTCGAGGGGTGCCCTGGGGCAGATAAGAGGGCCCCCGCGGCCCCTTCGTGAGTCTCAGGAAAGGGGTCAAGGACCCACTGCTGGGTCCTGCCGCTGGCCTGGTAGCGAGGCAGCCCCCCTGTGCTGAGGTCAGGCTGGGTTTGCTGAAACGTGAGGGTGGCTGTGAGAGTGGCTGGAAAAGAAGCTGCCTTGTCAGAAGTCAAACACCTGGAATACGACTCTGGTCCCAAAGGCAGCAGAATGTAAGAACCCACCGGCCTGTGTTCAGAAGCAGGGCAAATCTGCATTGATGCTGCATGTAAGAGTTTGTATTGGTCTCTTTTTAAACTGTTCCCACTAGGGTACCCTTCCCAAACTCACTGCTAAATCCGGTTGCCGCTATGAGGTCGAGTGGGTGACTGAGTACGCCTGCTTCCGGGACTTCCTGGAGAGTAGCACCTGCTCCCTGACCAGCCAGCAGCACGACGTGACCGTCAACCTCAGCCCCCTCGCCCAGCTCCCAGGTGAGTGCCCCCGGGGGAGGGGTCTGGCTCTGGGGCGAGTCGGGCAGGGGTGGGGAGAGACCGGCCTCTGCGGGAATTGGGGCAGGGGTGCGGAGAGACCAGCTTCTGCGGGAGCCGGGGCAGGGGTGTGGAGAGACCAGCTTCTGCGGTAGTCGGGGCAGGGGCGAGGAGAGACCAGCTTCTGCGGGAGTCGGGGCAGGGGTGTGGAGAGACCAGCTTCTGCGGGAATTGGGGCAGGGGTGCGGAGAGACCAGCTTCTGCGGGAGTCGGGGCAGGGGTGTGGAGAGACCAGCTTCTGCGGTAGTCGGGGCAGGGGCGAGGAGAGACCAGCTTCTGCGGGAGTCGGGGCAGGGGTGTGGAGAGACCAGCTTCTGCGGGAATTGGGGCAGGGGTGCGGAGAGACCAGCTTCTGCGGGAGTCGGGGCAGGGGTGTGGAGAGACCAGCTTCTGCGGGAGTCAGACAGGGGCGAGGAGAGACCAGCTTCTGCGGGAGTCAGGCAGGGGCGAGGAGAGACCAGCTTCTGCGGGAGTCAGACAGGGGCGAGGAGAGACCAGCTTCTGCGGGAGTCAGGCAGGGGCGAGGAGAGACCAGCTACGGGGCTGGGGGCTCAGACGCAGGAGGTGGGGGGCCTGAGTCCGCACTGTAGCTTTGCAGTGCCTGCCTGCTTGAGGATGCATCTCTTGCCCTCTGCCTTAGGGTCCCACTACACCGCACATGGCGGGGAGTACACATTCTACCTGAACATCTGTGCGGGGACGGGGGCACCCATCTGCAACAACAAAGACGCTGCTGTGTGCCAGGTCAAGGCCAACACCAGCCAACTCAAAGTGGCAGGAAGATACCAGAACCAGACCCTCCGGTGCGTAGGCAGCCACCCTGCCACGTCCAAGTGCAATGTGTGTGGGGGGCTCTGCACAAAGTCAGCGGGAAATGGACCGACAGACATTTATTTTGGTTTAAAAAAAAAAATTCCAGATTCCACACGTAACTTTTTCATGCTATGTGTTTTCCATGAACTTTTTGAAGGCCCTTTGTGTTCCGGAGAAACATAATTCACTCCTGTTCCTCCTTGCCTTTTCCATAAAGTTCAGGAAAATCGGCTACGCCGGCGGCGTGCCTTCCTGTTTCTTAGGCAAGTCGCTAAACAGTTGGATGTTTTTCCTGGCTTTACAATAAGATTGCTTATGTTAGAGCTGTGTGTTTCATAAATCTATTGTTTGACAGGATCCGGACTGCAGGAAAGTTAATTAGTTTACAGTTTTGTGTTTTGAAAAAAAAAAAAAACACCTATGGCTTTGAGGAGCGTGGGTTTTTCCTCTAGTGGTTTGAGAATCGGAAATGCCGTTAGCATTTTATACAAGTTTTAAACAGCCCAGAAAACACGTTTGGGGCGATTCTGGTGACCCCTCAGCTTGGCGATCACTGCCACAGGAGCCATGCAAAAATGCAGTTCTCCGAGAAGCAGAGGTGTGCGGGGCCCTGCAGGCGAGAGCGGGTGGAGGGCGGTTTGCTGCGGGAAGGCCGCCTGGTCCGCGGGCATTATTTGTTCTGTGCGGAATCTAGCGGTGAGAGCAAGTCTCCATGCTCGCAGCGAGGCCGTCAGCACTTGGGGACTTTGAAGTCAGAGGCCGACAAGTCCCTCCATTTGGAACTCATTTCCTTTCCACGACCCCTCCCCCCGCACCCCCCCCCCCCCCCCAGCTGGCTAGAGAGCTCGCTGTTTTATGTCAGTACTGATTTGTTGATGCTATGCGAAAGGCTTCATGGAGACATTTAAAAAAAAAATCCCGCCATTGTCCTTGGTTCTACCAAACACGTTTGTGCGTGCGTGTTCTCGCTAACGTAGGTACTCCGATGGGGACCTCACCCTGATCTACTTCGGTGGCGAGGAGTGCAGCTCCGGCTTCCAGAGGATGAGCATCATCAACTTCGAGTGCAATGAGACCGCAGGTGAGCGGGCCCTGCTGCCGGCCTCGAGGGGTGCTGCACGTGTGTGTGCGAGTGTGCGTGTGGGATGCTCAGTGGAGCGGTCAGATGTCCTCCCCCGGACCTGGCCAGCCCTAGTCCCGGCCAGGTCTTTCTGTTGGACTTGGGCCCCCCGCCCCCGTAACGACACACACATCCTGTTTCCATTTTCCTCTGCTCTCATGTTTGTTTTGGGAGTGGGCCCAGCACTGGGCTTGCTGGGAGAGTTTCTCTCTGGACTTCTGGGTGCAGAGAAGCAGAGCTGGGCTTACTTCACAGTCTCGAGTGGGTGCTGCCACTTTGCAGGAGTGAGTTTTGAGGTCACCCTGTCTGCAAAAAGGCGGCCCAGTGGCAGCGTTTGGTTCGGTGGTGGTGAGGTGCCACCAGGAGAGTGGAAGCCGAAGGCGTGCTTTCCCTGAGTGGCTAGCAGCAGGCGCCACGAGTCACCGCAGCTCTGGTGTGCTGCTCCTGGGTCTTGGAGATTGTAGACACTGTGGCATCTGTGGAGAAGCGCTGGCTTCCACCGTCTCCAATGCCAGTCCCTACCCGCTGGTACCCAGGCGGCACACCCAGGTACCCCCGCAGCTGACTCCCCTCTGCAGAGCCCTTCCTGGAGCCAGGCCTAGTTCCCAGCCCCATCTGTGCACAACTCGTCCAAGCACACGTGGCTGCCCCCATCCCCCTAAGCCCCCCAGGCTCCCTCTGGCCTTTCCTTCTGTTTGTTTCCCATGTTTCTATGGCAGAGCTCGGAGGGCCTGGCCATGGGGCAGGTTGCTGCGTGCTTTGTGTAGGACCGGGGGGGGGGGGGGAGGGCAGCTGTGTACAGTGTGGACTGTGCTCCCAAGGCACACTTCTGCAGTGGGGAGATGTCAGGCGTGGGTGGGGGTGCAGGCCAGTGTTCCAGGGAGCTTGCCAGCGAGCAGAGCTGGGGTCCCCGGTCATGCAGCTGGGAAGGCCGTCCATCAAAGCTCCCCAGGCAGCACTCTTGGCGTCGCTGTCCTTGGAAGGCTGTGGTTCACGGGATGTGCTGGGGCCGTCCCACCCTTCCCCCTCTGCTCGGGGCCTCCACTCCCCCGCTGGAATCTGTTTGCTGTTCCCCGCTTCCCCTCCTCCCCACCATTTGTCACTTTCATGGCACACATGTTGTTCTAGTGCTTGCCTGCTGAGGCCCTGGGAGGCCTGCGGGTGCTGTGTTCAGCCCGGGAGCAGAGAGCGGGAGGACGCTCGAGGGCGGGGCGGCATGTGCCAGACCAGAGAGCCCTTCAGCAGCACAGGGCAGGGGGTCAGCCCCAGGCAGGGGGCTGTGAGCACGGGCTGTGGTGGGACCTGCGTGCACGGGCGGCCAGGAGCGGGTCTGAGGCTGCACGTCCAGCCCGCGGCCATGGTAGACGTGGAGTAGCCCCGCGGAGCCAGACTCTATCTGGAAATCAGTGTGAGGCTGGGGGGATTTGTGAGTGAGGAGAGTCTGTCTGGCCCTTGGCTGGTCTCCATCCGGTCTGAGCCCCTGCCCCTCCTCAGAGGCCCTCGGTTCCAGCACCCTCCCCCGCCCGTCTTCCCCGCCTGCTCTCAGAAGGCGGAATTTGAGCTCTGGGGCCCAGGCCTTCCTGCTCTGCGTCTAGGCCGCCAGCCCCCACGCGTGGTCCCGGATGCTGGCCGGGCTGCTCTGGGGGCTTCTGCCCCAGCCTTGGCCTCATGTGTTCAGGGCTTTTCACTGACAGCTCGGCTGAGAGCCCCGAGGATGTGCTGGGAAGAGTGCAGTGAGCTGAGTGGGTGTGGACAGACGAGGAGGCTGGCCAGCACCGGTGTAGACGTGGCAGCGGGGTGCCGGGGGGGCGGGAGCCAGAGGAGCGGGCTGACACTCGCTTCTCCCCTTTGTTCCTCTTTATCATAGAATGTTTCAGACAGGGAGTAGAAGGGACGTGTCGAGGCAGCACTCGGATACCCACTCGTGTTTTGCCAGATTTGCTTCTTGTAAACCGTGGGTCATCGCTGGGTCCTGTCGCCCACCCCGATGCCTGGAAGGAGGCTTCCTTGCCACGCCTTGACACGATGAGCAGTGATGTCCTCGTGTCACTGGTCTGTTTGCATCGGGACCAGCAGGAGCTGGAACAGAGCGATACCTGGTGCTTTGTGGAGGGGTCGAGTCCGCCCTGAGGCCGGAGCTGGTTAGAGCGTTGGCTAAGTCCTCAGCCCTGTGGGCCCTTCCTCCAGGCTTGGGAGCAGACGGTGCCCTGTGCAGTGGCTTCGTGGTTACTTTGTTTGGATTTACGTGGCATGGATATCCTGCACAGAGGAAGGCCCAGGTGGCTGTGTGCCATGTTCAGATGGCAGGATGTGTTTGTGAATGTGGTGGGTATTCATTACCTGCAACTTAGTTGAAGCTGGGTGTCAGTTTAAGTTGGGTCTCCAGGAATTATTTTTTTCACTTTTTAAAAAATTATTTATTGATTGATTTGAAAGGCAGAGGTACAGAGAGGAGAGATGGTGAGATTGATATCCTCCATCTGCTGGTTCACTCTCCAGATGGCTACAACGGCCAGGGCTGGGCTGGGCTGGGCCAGGAGCCTGGAACTCTGTGCATGTCTCCCACACGGGTGGCAAGCTGCTTTCCCAGACGCTTAGCAGGGAGCTGGATCGGAAATGGAGCAGCAGGGACTCAGATCAGTGCCACATGGGATGCTGGCTTGCGGGGGGGGGGGGTAGCTTCGCCCACTGCGCCATCCTGCCATCCCGTTTGTGCCTTGGAATGCAAGGTTTGTGCGCCTCTCAGGTGCAGAAGGTGCGTGAGCGAATCCTTCTGGCCCCGGCTCGTTGCACCGCATCTCAGAGCTTCCTGTCATTTCCCGTGAGTGACCTGGGCGCAGCTATTTGAAAAGAGTGAAGTGTATTCGGAAGCTGATGAGCCTGCCCACACGGCAGTGGCTCAGCCCCTCCAAGGCTTGTTTTCCTTGTTGAACGCAGGTCTTTGGGGGCCGAGGCTGGTGCTGGGCTCAGCTCTGTGTGGGCCTCCCAGGACCTCCTACATGGTTTCCATCTCTTGGGGCTGCCGTCTGTGGTCAGAATGGCTTTTCTTTCTTTCTTCTATTTAAATGAGCTGCAACTAAGTTTCTTGGCCCAGACTTTAAGGTGAGGAGGCTGCGTTTAGCTTGGTGCCCAGAGAGACAGCAGAGCTGGCTGCGTGGTAGGTGGCTTTGTCTGCCACACAGAGCTCACAGCAGTGGATGCTGCCCACCTCCTTAGGCAAAGCGACCCTTGCCCTCCCTGGGGAACGCTTTTTCCAGTTGAGCCGGTTGTGGAATCCGGAGACTGGGGCCACGTGCAGTGCTGCTCTGGGGAGTAAGGCCGAGCCTTTGGGATTGTGTGAGTGCGGGGCGGATTGTGAAAAACTCCTGCTCTTGTTGATGAACCGTGTGGGCCCCCGGCCACGGGAACCCCTGAGCGAAGGTCCTTCCATTGCGAAACGAGTGGCGTTGGTGGAGGGGAGGGGAGGCTGCCTGCTCCGAGGTGGGAACACAGGTAAGGAGCATCCAGTGGCTGCTTCCAGTGAGTCATTCCTAAGCCCCAGATGCAAAACCAGCCAGAAGGTAGGGCGAGTTTAGCACCATTCCTGGGATCATGTGTTTGTGTGCACAGTGAAAGCTTCAGGAGTGTGGAAACCAGTCTTTTTTTGGTAGCAACATCAAAACCCAGAGTGGCGAGGCTGGGAATTGGGTGGGACTCAGCCGTGTGCAAACTGTGCGGTGGGCTGAAGGGGTAGATGCGTGTCGTTGCTGGTGAGTTTGTGTGCAGCTGTGAGCAGAGCCGGGGTCCCAGCCAGGGGTCCCAGCCTCTAGGTTGTTGGCTGCCAAGGATGGGCAGGCAAGAATCACTCTTACGGGGAGTGCCTTACGGGAATGCCTTAGGGTACCTCCTACACAGGGAACCCAGAACGAAAAACCCGGGCAAGTGAAAGAAGCAGCTGCCGCCGTGGGAGGGGTTCCCGCTTGCGGTGATGAGCCCGGCTCCAGGGCCGCTTCCTGGGCTCCCAGGCTTTCTAGCTGTGAAGCCACAGCCACGCCAAATCCACAAATGGGGCTAAAATTGTACCCTGGCCCCAGAGTTTTGAAGACCCAGTATATGAATGTGTAGAGAGCCCTCAGAACACCCGTGGCTGCGCAGCCAGCCCTCGTGTGGCAGGGCGGCCCAGCGCCGGGCTGAGACGGGGCTGTCTCGTGCAGCTGCTGTTGCTGGTGTTACGGTGACCGTGATGGTAATCTTCAGCGTTTAATAGCAGCTACAGTGGAAACATCGTTTGCCCTTGATCCAGAACCTTATTTCCCTTTCCCTTAGAACATTAAACAACTCCAGATACCAAACCTCAAGGAGGCAGATCGCGTGGGAGGTCCAGGCAGGGATCATTAAACCGTCAAGGGTGGAAAATACAGCTTGTGCCAGCGGCCCACCGGCCTGCACATGCGAGGGGATAGGGTTTCCAGCAAGGGGAGAGTCAGCAAAATTTGTTGAATCCCAGGCCACGTGGAAAGGGGAAGTAGCCCGTGCAGAGTGGGTTTTCAGGCTGGAGTGGAGCCGCACTGGCCGATGGAAAGGAAACCCACGGGTGGCGGCCGTGGTGGAGGCGACTGTTGACTTTGGAGGGGGGTGCAGACATGTGCATCGACCGTCACAAGACGCTGGCAGTCTGGGGCGGTGGGCCTCAGCCGCTGCGGCCGATAGGGACCGTCAGCACCCCGCAGCCAGGAGCCCCCGCGGGCGGCCTTCTTCTGTGCCTCCATCCTGGGGCCAGTCCCAGGGGCCCAGTCTCGCCCTGACCGCATCAAGTCAGCAGCGCTCTGGTCTCGGCCCTGTGTTCCGCGTGCTGTGGGCCTCACCTCCAGGGGGCTGATGGCCTTGGGCAGCAGAGGCCTGCTCTGTGGCTGTCAGGTGGCTCCTCAGCCCTTCATCTGCCTGTAGAATGGGCTGTTGGTAGCTTCCTGTCCAGCCCACTCCATACCACCGTGCCTGCCTGCCCCCGGAGAGGGGGAGGTGAGGGTGTTTGCACGTCAGAAGCCGCGTAGTGGCCGTCCTAGTCTCTGACTTCCAGGGTCTCTCGCAAAGAAACGTGGGCTTCACTAGACAGTGGCTACTGGTCCTGTTCGCCAGCTCTTCCCTCGCTCCCCGGGCGCCCCTCGGTTTGGTCACATTGTATGAGTTTGACTTTTCTGCTCTTGACTCATTCAGAGAATGACGGGAAAGGAACTCCCGTCTTCACCGGGGAGATGGACTGCAGCTACTTCTTCACCTGGGACACAAAGTACGCCTGCATCAACGAGAAAGATGGCCTCCCCTGCGGAGCCATCGACGGCAAGCGGCGCTATGACCTGTCCGCGCTGGTGCGCCACTCAGGTAGGGCTCCCGCCGCCCGGCCGCGGGTCCGTGCCATGTGCCCCCGGGTGCTTCCGGAAACGCCGTTCCCGTTGTCTGTTGTTGTTCCGACCCTTGCTTCTCCTTCTCAGGTAACAGTACAGATTGTTAGAGGGTGCGTTGAGTGGGGAGAACAAGTCCGTGTTTTGAGACCAGTGCGCACCATTCCCTGGTTGGGGTGCGGCGGGCTCCTCTTAACCGCGATTGAGCACGCATTCCGGGCGCCGGCTGTGTGTCGGGCTTTGGCAGTTATTGCTTAGAAACCCTTAGCTGCGGCCGGGGGTGAGCTGTCTCTTAGCTCCCAGGTGGACAGCTGGGTGGGAGCCCTGGGGGAGCTGGGCTCGGTTCCTGTGCTTTCTCCCTTTGCTGTCTGCAAAACGGGCCCTGCACCCCTGCTCATCTTAGGTGATGGGTGTGTGTCCTCAGGGGTCGGGTGTGCCGCCGAGGCCCTGCTCCCGGGAAGCCCCGCCGAGCTGGCTGAGCGTGCGTTAAGGGGTAGGCGCCAGAGAAGGTGCCGGGGATCTGGGACAGGCCCTGCCAGAGTTACCTAGCTTCATGGCGGTGGGGGGGGGGAGCTCTGATCTTACCGTTCAACAGCCCCGGAATTAGGCATACAAGGTGCTTCCAAACATTTGTGGAAAATGTGTTTTATGACAAACTTGGCATGGATTTCCAGATTGTTCTGTATCAGCATAAGGCTTTTCATTCCAGTTTCACACAAGCACTATGCCCTTGTGTGGAGGCCAGTCCCGAGTTCAAGGTGGCGATCACACCCAAGGCAGGGAGGGAGAGTCATGTGGGGGCTCGTAATTGCCAGCCACTGGCCTCTGAGTGCCTCGGCTCTGCACGGTCCCTGCTAGGGGAGGGAGTCTGCCTCTGTGAGCGCCGGACACAGCTTCTTGGGCTGAAACTGAGCAGTGGTATTGGATCCCTTTGGTTAGCACTGGGTGTTTCTCATTTTCTGTTTTACTTTTTAAAGAGGTTTACTTGTTTATTTGAAAATCAGAGTTACAGAGAGAGAGAGGGAGAAGGTGGTATGAGAGAGAGAGATCTTTTATCCACTGGTCCCTCTCCAAGTGGCCACAACAGCCAGAGCTGGGCCCATCTGAAGCCAGGAGCCAGAAGCTTCTTCTGGGTCTCCCACGTTGGTGAGGCCCCAAGTGCTTGGGCATCTGCTGCTGCTTTTCAGCAGAGAGCTGGATTGGAAGAGAAGCAGTGGGACTCAGATTGGCCCCATCTGGGAGGCCGGTGGTGCAGGTGATGGCTTTGCCCGTGGCGCCCAGCTCCCACCCCGTCTTCTGTTCTTTGACACATCACTGTGTGCAAGACCCCACCTAGGGTGTGTGAGCAGTGCTGGGATCTGTCTGTTTCTGTGCTCTGGGTCCCTGTGAGTCCAGAGTGCTCTTTGGGACTTGCACGTAGAGAGCTGAGGAGGCGGGGCAGAGAGAGAGCCGACAGCCTCCCGCTGCTGAGGAAGGGCCCGGTCCGTGACTTCCCACTGCAGCCCAAACTCGCAGACGCTGGGTGGTCCTGGTTTTCATGCAGTCTTGGCATGGCCTCTCTTAGGCGTCGGCGCTGGAATATTGTTCTCCAAAAACCATTTGTCACCCCTGATGAGCTGTAGGACTTTTTTTTTTTTTTTAACATTTATTTCTTTGAAAGAGCAAACAGGGAGGCAGGTGGTGGGAGAGAGGGGACGATCTTCCATCCACTGGTTTGCTCCACTTCCCAGATGGCCAGGGATGGTGGGCCAGGCTGAAGCCAGGAACCAGGAGCTTCTTCCAGGTCTCCCACATGGGTGCAGGGGCCCAAGCACTTGGGCCATCTTCCGCTGCTTTCCCAGGTGCATTAGCAGGGAGCTGGATCAAAAGTGGAGCAGCTGGGACTCGAACTTACATTCCGATAGGGGTGCTGGCTTTACCCCGTGTGCCACAACCCCAGCCCTGGGCTTTTGCCTTCTAAACCCTACAAAGGGAGACCTCAGATAAGAACATGTACGTTTGCATCTCTACGTCCTTCACACACGATTCTAATCTCTTCCCCATCTGTCATCTGTCGCTGGCTTGTGGGATGAGTGTCGGGGGCCCCTCCTCCGTGTACAGTCCTGCTCGGACCTTCAGCGTGTGCTCCCTCCACCTTGTGAGGACTCTGCTCATCATCTGAGCCTCGAGGGGTCAGCGAGCAGATGCGTTTGCTGCCCTGCTGGCACCCCCCTCCCACCCTGCACGGGGTCTGTGTGCGGGGAGGAGCCTGTGGGTTTGTCTTAGCTGCGCAGGCCTCTGCAGTGTCCAGAGCTGGTGCCTTAGCAGTGCTGCGTCCCCGGCCCGGTCCCGGGACACGGGCTGGCTTCCTGACTGGGTTTGCAGTGAGGATGGTGTGCTGTGGGGTTCTGTCTCCCGTTCAGTGCAGGTCCGTGCGTGAACGGGTACGGGACACCGGTGTTTCCCTTCATGCTAAATGAGAAACCCATTGAGTTTCCGGGTCCTTGAGCTGCCTGGGTTCCGGAAACGGGGACCCCGCCGATTTGGTGGCCATGTCTCCCAGAGGGTTGGGCCTGGATTTGGCTTAATCGCCACCGATGACGTGACTCACGGGAGAGGCATCGCTGCTGGCGAACTGAAGCCCCTTTTTCTGTTCTGGTGACAGAATCAGAACGGAATTGGGAAGCCGTGGACGGCAGCCAGGCGGGAGCGGACAAGAAGCATTTCTTCGTCAACATCTGCCACCGGGTGCTGCAGGAGGGCCAGGCCAGGGGCTGCGCTGAGGAGGCCGCCGTGTGCGCCGTGGGTGAGTGGGGCCCGCCGGGCACTGGGCGACCCCCGTCCTGAAGGTGCGAGCGATGCTCAGGGAGCCCTGCGTCTCTCTTGGCTCCGTGGAGAAAAGAGAATAGGGTGTTTTCAGGGCCTCACCCATCGGGAGCTGCCTGGGGCGCTCCCCGATGCCAGCTACAGCCATAACCAGGAGCAGAAGCAGCACGCTGGAAAATACGTGGTCGTCTTGTCGTCTGTAACCTGAGCAGCCACCTTACCAGGGCCTGCGTGAAACCCATGCCGAGTCTTAGACAACTCCGCTGCTGGGCGCGTTGCCGAAGTCGCTGCTCAAGGCGGTGGGGGCAGGTGGATTCTGGGTGGTGGCCCTCGTGTTGAGTGCATGTCCCCCGCGGCTGTCGCTGGTTAGTCTGGGAGCTGTTGTGCCGACTTCCCGAGTTGAGGCAGAGTTTGCACATCAGTTGTCTGTCACTGGAGGCTCTCTGTGACAGTACCAAGTGGGTGTAATGGGAATCTGATGGGAGCGTTCAGTTAGGAGCCCTGGGCCTCGGCTCGGTGTTCCGAATCGGTGGTGTGTCTCTAAAACAGTTGAGGCAAGTCCACGTGTTTCCTTAAGGACTTGGGGACAGAGTTTTCCTCCTAAGTGGCCACTTGCTTGGGTTGCTGAACAGGTTTAGTGAGATTCTGCTCTGGTTGCGAGACTGACCCTCACCTCTCGCTCCCGCTATCAGAAGGCCTTGTGTCTTAGGAGCCGCAGCCCTAATGGTGGGAGGGGGGCGGCATTCCTTTGCAGATGGCTGTGACTAGTGTGCCCCTGGGGGCAGTGGGTCTTGTCCCCGGTCCTTCGCTGCTGAGTCAGTCCTGAGTGTAATCGCCCAAACCTGAAACTCAGAAACCTCACCCCAGCCCAGCCGGCATAGCAGGCGGGGGTGTGCTGGGGCACACCTGCTGAGCTTCGTCCCGCTTCTGGTGCTTGTGTTCCAGTCGTGAATCATCTTAAAGCACGTCTTCCGTCTTTGTCCCCTGCTTTCTCTTTTCCAGATAAGTCTGGAAGTAAAAATCTGGGAAAGTTTATTTCTCCTCCCACGAAAGAGAAAGGAAGCCTTCAGCTCTTCTACTCAGATGGTGATGACTGTGGTGATAACAAGAAAATAAGCACCAATATCACACTCGTGTGCAAGCCAGGTAAAAACCAGGGGCAAACACACGACAGCTTCCGCCCTAGGTGTGGCCGCCTCCACCCCCTCCCCGCAGGGCTGGCGCTGGGCACACTGGGTCCAGAGACGGTGTGCTTGGACGTTTCTGCGTGCCCTGCCCCCAGCCACTGCTGGCGTCGCTAGACGAGATGAGTGTCGAGCCTCATCTCAGGTCCCATCTGGGGTCAGCGGTGTGGGTGCTGACTGCTGCCCTCCCGGGGGAAAGGTCGTGCGGTTGTTCACGGTCTCACCACTGAAACGCCGTGTGCACTTCCGTAGCCTCACTAAATGGAAGCCCGTGTCTGTTCACACAGCAGACGGCTCCTCGGGTGTGCTAGCGAGTGGCTCTCGATCACATGGGGGATTTCCTTGTTGACGCTCAGGCTTTGCTATTTTTACACATCCCTCCTGCTGCTGGAACCCGGGCCACTGCAGACACTGAGATGGTTCCTGGGGATGAGTCCCTGCTGGGGAGGAGGGCAAAGGCCACGGCCAGTTTTTCTTGTTTGTTTATTGTGTAAAAAAACACATAGCACAGAATTTGCCTTTTTCCTTTCCTTTTTTTTTTTTTAAAGATTTACTTACTTATTTGAAAGGCAGAGTTACAGAGAAGGAGGGGCTCAGAGGGAAAAGGCCTTTAATCCGCTGGTTCACTCCCCAAATGGATGCAACAGCCAGGGCTGGGGCCAGGCTGAAGCCAGGAGCCAGGAGCCGCTTCTGGGTCTCCCACGTGGGTGCAGGGGCTCAAGCGCTTGAGCCATTGTGCACTGCTTTCCCAAGTGCATTAGCAGGGAGCTGGATTGGAAGTCAGAACCTGCGTGGAGTGAGTGTCATGCATGGTGTGCGGCGGTCACTGCCACTTGTCTGCAGCCTCTGACGGCCACCACTGCCCGTTGTGCTTTCTGTCCCTGTGGACTTGACCTTCAGAAAGTCCATGGAAAAAAGGGAATAAAAAAGATGAGCTTGTTTGTACAGCGAGGAAGACCGGAAGTCTGTGCTGTATATGTGTTTTCCATAACCCAAATCGTGTGCATCACACACCTGGTGTGCTTTTCCCTCGGTCCCTGCTGCCCCTCTTGGTCCATCAGCGCAGTGAGAATGAGGAGGGGTGTCAGGAGCGAGCGGGTAAGTGATGGAGCCTGTTCCTCCCGGCAGGAGACCTAGAGAGCGCACCAGTGCTGATGGCCTCGGGGGACGATGGCTGCTCCTACGAGTTCGAGTGGCACACAGCCGCCGCCTGCGTGCTGTCGAAGACCGAAGGAGAGAACTGCACAGTCATGGATTCGCAGGCAGGTGCGTGTGCTGTAGGGTTTCCTGGGAGGGTCTTTGAAGCGGCCTGCGTTAGAATCCGATGAGCACCGTTTGACCCGCGTTCTGAGAACCTTCGATGCTGAGACACTGCCTCGGATTTGTCGCGGATGGAGGCGCCTTGTGCTGCACGCAGAAGCTCAGGGCCCCAGGGGGAGCAGATCTGGTTTGAAAAGGCTTTCTGCGGGAGCCCTAGTTGAGGGAGTCACCTCGGAGGGGCCTCCAGGAAGCCTCCTGTGCTGTGGCCGTGTGCCTGGGCGTGCTGGCCTCTCAGTAGACCCGAGCCAGGCGAGGCAGTGTCAGGGGCAAGGCTGGTGGCTCACGGCAGCGCTGGGGGCTGGAAGGCACTGCCCCATCTCTCAGCTTCCTGCTGCCCTTGCGAAGACTCGCCCCTGTCCCCCGGCGACCGCGTCCAGACAGGCCATACCCACCTGCCCCGTGTTTGTTCTCAGGGTTTTCTTTCAACTTGTCACCTCTCACAAAGAGAAACGGCGCCTACCGCGTGGAGACGGCAAAGTATGACTTCTACATCAATGTCTGCGGCCCTGTGGCCGCGGCCTCGTGCCCACCAGAGGCAGGAGCCTGCCAGGTGTCAAAAAGGCAAGTCACTTCCCACCTTGGACGGGGGGAGGGGGAGGCGCTCGGTGTTCCCACTCACACGGCTGCCTGCAGGAGACCGGGCCCACAGAGCAAGGGCCGGGCGTCTTGATTTCCCCGGGAAGAGACCTGCACAATCTTGTGGACGAGGAGGGGCTGTGCAGGGCCCCTTGGTCCTCAAATGGTTGTGCGTGGGCTTCTCCGCTGTGCAGGAAGTGGGATCCAGCCAAGTGAGCTGGGCGTGTCTTTTCTGAGAGACCCCCGTGTTCCTTGTAGCGACAGGAAGTCCTGGAACTTGGGAGTGAGTAACGCCAAGCTCTCCTACTACGATGGGATGATCCAGCTGAGCTACCGGGACGGCACGCCCTACAATAACGCCAGGCGCACGCCGCGGGCTACCCTCATCACCTTCCTGTGTGACCGTGACGCCGACGTCGGTTTCCCCGAGTATCAGGTGGGAGTGGCAGGGCCGTGGCTGGTCTGGGGCCACATCCCCTCTGGTGGTGTGTGGCGGCACTCCTCACCGTGCTGCCCCTGGGCCAGCACCTCAGTGCCCGCACACAGCCTTGTGTGTCCTGGGTGTAAAGCATAGGAAAAAAAAACAAAAATCACCACTTGTCTGGCAAGAGGCTACTGTCCATCTTACTGCGGGACAGTCTCCCCTTTGATTAAGCGAGAGGGGCTGGGCACAGCTTGGTCTCATGCTGGTTCTCTGCCCCTCCTCCCCACCATCAGGAAGAGGACAACTCCACCTACAACTTCCGGTGGTACACCAGCTACGCCTGCCCACAGGAGCCCCTGGAGTGCGTGGTGACCGACCCCCTCACGCTGGAGCAGTACGACCTCTCCAGGTGCGCGGAGGACGACGGGGGCCCCTGTCGCCCTGGGGTGGGGAGATGGGAGCAGAGTGGGTGGTGGTGGTCTTGACCTGGTAGCCCGTGGGCTGTCAGTCTCCACGGCAAAGCCTCCGCCTGTAGCTTCGTCATTGACAATGGTGACATTGGCTGGCAGGCGCGTGGGTTTAGTGCAGGTTGTGGGTGATCGGGGTGTGACTCAGAGCGCTGCCCGCCACCTTTGTTTCTCTCTGAGCTCAGAGACGAATCCTCAGAACCTGCATCCTCTCTGCAAGCATGCTTTTTTTCTTCTTTTTGGTTTGCAATTTCAGCCTTGCCAAGTCTGAAACCAGTCGTGGAAGGAACTGGTACGCCTTGGACAACTCAGGGGAGCGCATGTCATGGAGGAAGTACTACATCAACGTGTGCCGGCCCCTGAACCCGGTGCCCGGCTGCGATCGGTTCGCAGCGGCCTGCCAGATGAGGTTCCAGAGAGATCAAGTGAGTCTGCCTCGCCGGCCCTCGCCCGTGCACAGAGGGTGGACATCAAAGCGGGCTGGCTGCTCACGCAGGGCCCCGTGTAAGCCGATCCTGCCTCCTGAGCACATGTGCGCCACACTCGAGTCTTTGTTCGGATTCAGAACTCAGAGGGCAGATGCCGTGGCGCTGGGGACGTTTGATCATGATGTGGGACAGAGGGAGCTCTAACGACTGCGTCTGGCTCGGAGCGGACGGTCTTGGCCTGATTCAGCAGACATCTGTAAAAGGAGTCTCTGCTTCCAAGGGCTGCTGCTGTGGGATTAATTAGGGGGAAGATTGGGCTGGGAGCATTGCTGGGGATGAACTGGATCCAGCCTCAGCCCCTCCTGGGGTGCCCAGCTGTACTTCCTCATCTGAGCAGACACAGCCACGTCCAGGCCTTCGGTATCTCTCTAAGATTTATTTATTTGTAAAACAGAGTGAGAGAGAAATCTATCCACTGATTCACTCCCCAAATGCCTAGAACAGCTGGGGCTGGGCCAGGCTGAAGCCAGAGGCCTGGGACTCCCTCTGGGTCTCCCACAGGGGTGTCAGAGGCCCACGTATTTGGGCTGTCCCACGCTGCCTTCCCGGCTGCATTCGCAGAAAGCTGGATCGGGGGCAGAGTAGCCGGGACATTATCCAGGATCCAGGCATTGCAGACGGTGCCTTAACCCGTGCCTCCAACATCCGCCCGCTTCTGCGCTTTTGTCTGTGGTCCTTGGATGTGTGTTGGCCTCTGTGAGGGTGTGCGTCAGGAATTGCATGCACACGTTTCTCAGCGTGTGTCAGGGGCAGCACAGTTTCGTAAGGGACAGTGGTGAGTGTGCCCTCATGGTTAAGAACTGCGTCCCCCCATGCACACTCCTTACCGGGGTAGTGACCTCGCCGTCCACAGATTCCGTGTTGTGTTGTGGGTTCACCTGCTCACTAACACGCGTGGCCTCGGTGTCTCGTGGCAGCTGCCTCCTTGTCCTCCTCAGACACGCATTTGGCCCCTTGCACACATTCCCCCCTCTAGGCTGAGCAAGGCAGTGCTCTGGTCTCTTGCTTCAGCCAGACACAGAGAGGATCATGGGAGGGCAGGGTGGGGGCAGGGCCGGTGTCACAGGCTCTGAACCCCACCTCCAGGGCCTGTCCGTGGGGTGTTCCCAGGTGAGTCCCTTCACCTTTCTGAGCCTTGATTTCCCTTTGGTGACGGAGATTCTGTGAGCCTGCGCTGTTTCCAGGAGTTGAGAGTATGACCTGTGACTTCACACGCTCTTCTCAGGGCAGTGGTTCAGTATTTGATCATTCACGCCACAGCTCTGTAGAAGCAACAGATTGGGGCTGGCGCCGCAGTCACTAGGCTAATCCTGCACCTGTGGCGCTGACACCCCGAGTTCTAGTCCTGGTTGGGGTGCCGGATTCTGTCCTGGTTGCCCCTCTTCCAGTCCAGCTCTCTGCTGTGGCCCGGGAGGGCAGTGGAGGATGGCCCAAGTGCTTGGGCTCCTGCACCCCATGGGAGACCAGGAGAAGCACCTGGCTCCTGGCTTCGGATCGGTGCAGCACGCTGGCCGTAGCGACCATTTGGGGGGTGAACCAACGGAAGGAAGACCTTTCTCTCTGTCTGTCTCTCACTAACTCTGCCTGTCAGAAAAAAAAAAAAAAAAGGAACAGATCGGCTGTACTGGTCACCAGGACGCCAGCTGTCCTGTCATCAAAGGAACAGCCCAGCACCACTCTCTCCTTGCAGGACTCCTACACTGAGGTCGCATCCATCAAGAACCTGGGTGTGGCCAAGACGGGCCCCGTGGTGGAGGAGACGGGCAGCCTCCTCCTGGAGTACGTGAACGGCTCTGCCTGCACCACCAGCGACGGCCGGCAGACCACCTACACCACGAGGATCCATCTGGTCTGCTCCAGGGGGAACCTGGTGAGTGGAGGAAGTGCCATGCGGGAAGGCTTTGGGGTCGTTGTGAACAGTTCCGCTTGCTTGCGGTTTTGAATTGTGGTTAGGAACTGGCCAGATGAACCACCTTTGGGTCATGGAGCACGTGGTGCACACGGCCGGTCTCAGGCATCCATCACGAGGATCTGTTTCCAGAATGTCACCGTCTCGGCCGTCTGTTTTATCTGGAGTTTTGGTGTATACCAGGATCGTGCATGTTTGTAGTTACGTCATGGTTAGGTAGCCCCCGAGTGGAGATCCCGGAAGATGTGCTGTCAGCTGATCACTCCCAGCCCACCGGGGTGACGTCAGTCCCAGCTCCTTCCTAGCAACGTTGTGTTCACTGCCCCAGAGCCCCCAGCAGGGGCTCGGTCACACAGCCCGGGTCCCCTTCCTCCCTCCAGTTCACGTTCGCTGAGGGCGTGGGAGGCCCCGGCCCTCACACCTTTGGATTATCTGAGCCTGCCCGCCAGTATGCTCTCCCCGCCCAGGGAAGGAATCCTGGTTCTTCTGTTCCACATGTCCACACATGTCTGTCCACATTATCCCGTGGCCTCCTGCCAGGCCCTGCATCTGCATCCCCTCGTGGGAGCCCTGGCCAGCCAGGCCCTTCTCCACTCTCATTTTTCAGTGCCAAAGAGATACGGAGTATTTCTAGAAAGTTCCCTGTGTTTTTCAGTGTTTCTGAGCTGCCTCACTGTTTTCGGTGAGGCTTCACATTGTCGCTGTATCTCTCAGCCTGTGTGTGCTGTGGTCTGGGGCCTGGGGCGGGTGCAGGAAATACTCGCTGGGTGAGTCAAGCGCCCCTGTCGCAGGTTCGGGCCCCGCGGCTGTGCACACCCGCCTTGGAGGCCCCGGAGGCAGCTGTGTTTCTGTTTGGTTGTCAGAGCTGCTGAGGCCGTGAGGGCAGGGCCACAGGCGGAGAGCCTGGGCAGCCTGGGGTGTGTGCATGGGGCCGGCTGGCCACTGTCCCTTCACCTGTGGCCCGGGCAGATCCTTCCCTGTGGCTCAGTCTCCTCTCCTGGCAGGGGTCCTCAGAGGCTCACTTGAGAAAAGCCGACCAAGCCCCCCAGGGCAGCCTGCTATGTGAGGGGCCCCTGCCGCGTGTGGCGGAGGGGGTTCTGAAAGGGGGCGTGGCACACAGGTGGTCAGCGAGTCACGGTTGGATGAGTTCTCCAGCACACAGCTGCAGAAGCAGAGTCCGCGTCGGGGCCTGGCCCCCCGCTGCCCCGGGAGCCCTCCGGGTCCTGGCCCTGGCACCTGGGGTCGGTTTTGCTGGGCCCTGAGCTCGCGCCTGTGCTGTAGTCTTTTGTGTCTGGCTTCTTGCCTTCCCCTCTGGCCCACGGCGTTCTGCAAGCAGACACTCGAGCTCGGGGCTGGATGTGGCCCCAGCCCTGCCTGTGCTGTTGCTGTGGTCTCTGAGCTCCCAGCACCCAAGCGGAGGAGGTGGTGGCACCTTGGTGGGGGGCGAGGCGCGGTGTTCGGCTGTGAGGTGCACATCACGAGCACCCAGTAGGTTGTTGCCATTTGGAGGCTGTCCTGTGGGCCAGGCGGGGTTCTGTCCTCTCTCAGCCTGGCCTTGACCTTTTCAGAACACACACCCCATATTTTCTCTCAACTGGGAGTGCGTGGTCAGTTTCCTGTGGAACACGGAGGCCGCCTGTCCCGTGCAGATGATGATCGACACAGACCAGGTACCGATGTCGTCGCCGGGTCCCCTCGCCCAGCCGCCGGCTGCCCTGCCCCTGCCCTGCTTTCTGAACCACTCTATGGCCCCGTCACCCCCTCCGCATTCCTGTCCCCACCCCGACTCCAGGACCCGTTTGGACAGGCGGGACCCTTGGTTATAGCCCCTGCTCTTCCTCCCCCTCCGCCCCGTGCCCCTTCCGTGTGGTGGCTCTGTCATCACAGAGCCCAGACGGCTCACGTGTGCCTGGCACCTGTAGGGTGCAGCTTGTGTTTAGATGAGGGCTCAGCTGTTGGGGGACTGGTACATTTCAATGTGACCTCACCTGTAGGGTGAACCTCGCATGTTTTTATTTACTTGTTTGAGAGGCAGAGAGACAGCAAAAGGGGGAGAGGGACCCACACGGCTGTGCTGACGCCAGGAGCCTGGAGCTCAGTCCAGGTCTCCCTTGTGTGTGGCAAGAACCGCAGAACCTGAGCCGTCCCCTGCTGCCTTCCAGGTGTGTGTTAGCAGGAAGGTGGAGGAGCCAGAGCCGGAGTCAGACCCAGGCGCTCCTGTGTGGAGCGTGGAGGTCATAGCTGCTAGGCCAAGCACCCAATCCCAAGATTTTTTTTTAATTATTTCTGGGCGACTTATGGTTCCCACGTAACTTCCCCCTCGGGGATGAGAGAGCCACCTTGCTGGGGCAGACAGCAGCCCTGACAGCCTCCAGCCAGCCTCATGTCTGGCACTGAGGCTGAGTTGAGCACGGCAGGGCTCTGGGCGTCAGCGGAGTGCACGCTGTGAGAGTGCCGTGTGTGTTCTGTGAGACTGGTCCAAGTCCCCTCTTCTCCTTTGTCTGCTGTAGACTTGCTCTATACGGGACCCCAACAGTGGATTTGTGTTCAACCTGAACCCCCTGAATAGTTCGCAGGGGTACGTGATCCCAGCCATCGGGAAGACGTTTGTGGTAAGTGATGGGTCACCTGCGGCCAGGCTTGGGGGAGGCAGGAGTCCTGGGGACGTGCCCGGGGCACCGGGGCGGCAGCTCTCGCCCTGGAAGAGACGAGAAGACCCAGGCTTGGGAACAGTGCCGTGGAGCCATCACCACCATCTGCCGCCTTCAGGGATCCGAGACCTTGTCCAGCATCTGTCCCAGGGCGCTGGCAGCACCTGGGAGCTCATTAGAAATACAGATTGTCAGGCTGCACCGGGACCTCCCGGCTCAGAAGCCGCGGGGTGGGGTCCAGCGGTTCACTTAGTGAAGCCCCCGGTGATTCCGATGCCCAGGGCAGGGTGAGAGCTGCTTGTCCGGAGGAGGTGGCGATTATGGGACCTGTGAAGGGGAAGCAACCTGGTGTTCCAGAATCTCCTGGAGTGCCAGAGCCGGAAGTGCAGGATTCCTCTTTGATTCCAGCTAGACACGACTAGAAAGGGCAAACATGTTTTGAAAATCTTCATTCTGATTTTGAATGCTTAAGTCCTTTTAGCAAAGTCCACGTTGGGACTAGAGAATGTGTTCAAAACGAGAACTCTTCTGAAAGTCAGATACAGAGAACTTTGCTGGGGAATTGCATATGCCTGAGAGGAGACAGCTCCTGCCTGGACAGGGCGCTCTCCTGGCGGCCCCGCTGGCCCTGTCCCCACCCCCAGTCCTCCTGCAAGCTTTCAGGGGACTTCCTTTGTCTGGCGGTGTGCTGAAGGCCTCGGGGTTGAAAGCTCAATACTGTTTGACTCACCAAATGTCCGCTGCAGGGTTTGGTGTGTACTGGGTGCGTACATGATAGGTCCGTGATGGGGGGACTGTACTTGCAGGAGCCAGGGGAGAAGCTCAGTGAGCTTTTGGAGAGCCTGCTAGATGCTGACCCGCTAGGTCGTGGCGAGACTGACTCAGGGTGATGACCAAAGCAGCCTGGAGCTGGTTGGGGGGGGGGGGTTCGGGCTCCCAGGTGTCAGACTTGCCTGGGCGCTGGGCGCAGGAGCTGCCTGCCTGGGGGACCACAGCCCCTCAGCTGCCTGCTTGGCATCACAGGCTGAGTCGCCCAGATTCCTGCCGCTCTGTCCTGCTGGGCTCAGCCACCCCGTGCTCCCTGGCGGTCTCCACACGCTCCATACGGGTGCCTGGACACCTTTGAGGGGGGCGCGTGCTGGTGTGGGTCAGCCAGTGTGCCCAGAGCCCACTGCATCACCCAGCTCTCTTAGCTCACAGGCAAGAGCTGAGGGAAAGGGAGGGAGCCTGGTGGAGCACCCCAGACACAGCCCAGGTGGCCGCGAGAGCATTGTGTGTGGTCTCGTCCTGGCTGGCCGTGGGTTCAGTGGGACACTTCCGTCTCGAAGGCAGACAGTTCGGCCTACATTCCTGAAGTCCCTGTTCATCGTCCGCGGGCACCGAGCAGATCCTGGGAAGTCTCTGTGTCTCCCTACCGGGAACATCCTGCTGCATTTCATAACCGCAGTCGACTGATCTTTAATGGAGTGACACGAGCACGTTCCCAGGATGCCAGAGCACCACTCCATGTCTCCTCCAGCCCTGTGTGCTTTCTCTGACGCCCTGAGGTCTATAAGTCATGGCCTCTGTCCCTTCCCTGCCCCGTGTGGAATGTTCCTGCATACCACCCAGAGGCCCAGCACTGTGCAGAGAAAGCTACGTGCTCTGAGTCTTGCAGGCCATTTACGGCGTTTCTGGTGGACTTGGGTTTTGTTTTTTTGCCTCACGTGCTGACTGACAAGGGGCTGGTATAGATGGCGCTTGTGCAGCCAGCGGGGTTGTGCACAGCAGGGGAGCTCATCTGTGGGGAGTTGTGTGGCCTGACCATGTCTGTGTGGCTCTCGCCCTCCCTCCCCAGTTCAATGTGTGCGGCACGATGCCTGTCTGCGGGGTGGTGGGCGACCAGCCGGCCTCTGGCTGTGAGGCAGGGACCCACACAGAGGACCTCAAGAACCTGAAGCCAGAATGGCCCGTTGTGGAGAGGAGCCTCCAGCTGTCCACCGAGGGCTTCCTGACGCTGACCCTCAAGGGGTCATCTTCTTCCAGAGGTGAGCTCCGGGCCGCCCTCCCACTCCCCTCCCCGGGGCATCGGCCGTCCGGTACCTGTGGGCTCCTGCATTCCTGGGAGGGGAGTGCTGTCCCTCCTTCTATCTGCTCTCCTCTAGGTCCAGGCCGGGTGATGGATGAAGATAACGACTTATTTTGTTCTTTCCTAAATGTTTGTCTTTGCTCCTCCTCTTGCACTCAGCCTCTCTGGCACCCTTTTGCAGAAAACAATTTTGTTTTGTTGAAACAGTTAATGTTTCTACCCCTTTCTGCAACCGTGTTGTACAGCCGAAGCTCCGTCGCTGTTTTCTGAGACCCAGGGCCCGAGCCCTGCATGATGACCGTGGCAGTGGCAGTGGCAGCCACAGAGACCACGAATTAAGTGCTTCCTGCAGGCCAGCCTCATGTTCAAATGCTGTATGCATGTCTTCTGGTTATTTCTCACGCCAGCCTCTATACTCTCCTGTTGCTCAAGTGCCAGGTGCAGTCAGAGGCTCTGACTGCAGGGTGGGCAGGGTCCCAGGAGGGTCCAGGTCTCTCGGTGTTTGATCCAGGCTCCGTCTGTGCACCGGTTTCTGATAAGCAGAGGAGGAACCTCAGGCACACACAGGTGGGGTCACACAGCTGATGAGCAGCAGAGCTGAGATTTGAGGCCTTAGGTCTGACTTCCCATCACATCCATGGGATCCCCGAGGCAGGCAGAGGTATGATGTGGCGGCCAAAGATGTTCTGCTGTCTCCAACAGCGATCGGGGAAGGCCGTGCCAGCAGAGTAGAAGGGTACTGCTCTCCTGGGTTTGTTGCAGCCAGTCTGGCATCATCTGTTTCTTTTGGATGTCACGCCTCCAGCTAACTGATGCCAGCAACTCCTCAGACTCACAGCCAGGGTGTGAAGGGCGGGTTAAGATCTGGAAATCTGTGCACTCTGGGAGCAGAAGACCTGGGCCCGCAGGGGCTGCTAGCCTTTGAGGGGTTTCCCCGTAGAAGAGAACAAAGCTTGTTCTGTGTGCTCTGTCGAGGGAGGATGTGGACCAAAGGCCGAAGGTCAGAGAGCTCACTTCAGTTGCTCAGACGGGAACTGTTCAGTGGAACTGGTCAAAGCTGATGGATATGTCGATCAGCTCAGGGGCAAGCGTTGCTTGCAAATGACCAGGCAGACGTGGCGTGTCCACCTGGTGGCCAGAATGTGCATGTTCCTTCCATCCTGAAGAGGTTCGGGAACGCGTGGTTTTCTTGGTGAACATGAGGCAGAGTGCCTTGGGCAGCCAAGCTCACACGTAATCTTTTCTCTGAACGAAAGCTGGCGTTGGACTGGGGTGCAGGGTCAGGATGAAGGCCGGGTGAGGTCCTCAAAGCTTTGGTCATGGGGCTGGCCGCTGTCCACCCCACCATGCGGAAAGCCGGTGCTCACTCTAATTATAAAGATTCATTGGATTTGCCATTTCCAGTACTTTAAAAAAAAAAAAAAAAAAAAACAACTTTTATTTGAAAGGCAGAGTTAGAGAGAGGGAGAGACAGAGGTCTTCCATCCGCTGGTTTACTCCCCAAATGGCTGCAATGGCCGGGGCTGGGCCAGGTGGAAGCCAGGAGCCCAGAGCTTTTTCCAGATCTCCAGCTTGGATGCAGGAGCCCAAGCACTTGGGCCATCTTGTCTGCTTTGTTAGGCCATTAACAGGGAGCTGGATTGGAAGTGGAGCAGCCAGGACTCAGGTCGCTGCCCATATGGGATGCTGATGCTACAGGCAGTGGCTTAACCCACTGTGCCCACCACCAGCCCCTCAGAGCACTGTCTTAAAAAGTGAAATGGATGAGTCATTTTTTGTGAAAATAATCATCTGTCTCTTGCGGAGGTGCCCACGTGGCCATGACGTGTCTAATGGTTTTTATCGGCTGCTGGGTGTGAATCCCTGAACACACTGAGGGGAGACTCTTCTGTGGAGTGGGCTGTGCTAACCTTAGGCTTCAGATCCCGTGCGTGTAAAACAGGGCGACGGAGCTGCTGACGCCCTGGTGTGTGAACGCGGGAGTCCCCATGTTAACATCCATGCAGCATTGGTGCGGCTGTCGCCTGCACACCCCCGTGGCTTGTGCCGCCGCCTCGCTGGCTGCACAGCCTCCTCCTCTCTGCTGCTTCGGTCTGTCTCCACACAGCAGTCAGGCTGTGTCACTTGCCCTGCCTTGGCTCCACTTGGTTTGCTTTGTGGCGGTCACCTGCTGTTCCTCCCTCTCTGTCGCCCAGAGCCCCGTGGGCACCCTTAGCCACCCTCCCTGCCCGGGCCTTTGCACCTGCGTGTGCCCTGCCACCGTGCAGCGTGATTCCCTCTCACTTCCTCTTAGCAGGAACTCAGCACACACGTGCCCACTACACCGAACTTTCTGGAAGAGAGAGCATTCCAAGACGTTGGATGCAAACCCAGTCGGTCACCATTGCCGCAGATGTGGCCACTGTGTTCAGACTGGGCCCTGCTGGGACCGTTGGCGAGGGTCGCTGGAGCCCGCTGCCGTCCTGCGAGGGCCCGTCCTGCATCCTCAGATCCGGCCCCTCTTACTCCACAGGTGCCTCTTTCGTCATCCGCTTTGTTTGCAACGACGACATCTACCCAGGAACCCCCAAGTTCCTGCATCAAGACATCGACTCCAGGCGAGGGGTCCGCAACACCTACTTTGAGTTTGAAACTGCGCTGGCCTGTGTCCCTTCTCCAGTGGATTGCCAAGTCACTGGTGAGGCCCGGGGCCAGCGCTAGCAGATAGACGGGTCGAGAGAGGGAGAGAGAGAGAGAGTGTGTGTGTGTGTGCTTGTCTCCATGCGCATGCGAGGGTCTTTAGAAGGTTCATGAGCAATACATGTTATGAAAAAAAAACTGCATGAATTTAAAAATTTTTACACCCAAATAAACCCTTCATTGTTTCCCGTGCTCTGAAGCCCCCTCGAAGCTGCGCATGTGCTGTGGCGTGGGCTTCCTTTTCCGGACCGTCTCTGAGCGATGCTTAGAGCCGTGTATGGTGTCCTTTTGAGAATCTGGACACAGAGGTGCTAGGCTAGGTTTTGGGATCAGTTGCTGCTTAAAAACAGGAAAACTCAGAGGGCACATGAATGCACAGCCAGCCCCCTGCCCTTGGCCTTGGTCCCTGCCCCGCCGTCTCCTGGACGTGCTGCTTCTATGAAGGGCAGCTCAAGGCACTGGGGCTTCTGTCGGCCATGCCGCGCCTTGGGCTCCTGTGGCTCGGCCCGTCCGGCACTGGTGCCAGTGTCAGGTCCGCCCCAGGAGTCTGTGCTCGGGGACAGGGGACCTGGTGTTCCTTGTGTTTCAGACCCTGCGGGGAATGAATATGATCTGAGTGCCTTAAGCGCCGTCCGGAAGCCGTGGACTGCTATCGACAGCTCCACGGACGGAAAGAAGAGAACTTTCTACCTGAGCGTCTGCAATCCGCTCCCTTACATCCCCGGGTGCCACGGTGAGTCCTGCCCCGTCTTCCTCTCGCCCCGAGTCAGCGCAGCCCCCTCCGCCCCTCACCCCCTGCCGTCCCTCCCACGCCTCCAGGCAGCGCCGTGGGATCCTGCCTGGTGTCAGAGGACAGCAGCTGGAACCTGGGAGTGGTGCAGATCAGCCCCCAGGCCGCGGCCAACGGCTCTCTGACCATCGTGTACGTCAACGGGGACAAGTGTGGGAACCAGCGCTTCTCCACCAGGATCATATTCGAGTGTGCTCAGGTCACGGTAGGTGTCCAGGCCAGCCAGGGCCCTGGCTGCAGGCAGTGCCGTCTCCCACTGCCCTCGAGCGTCTGCATCTCCCGCTTCCAGCTTGCCTGTGTTTGCTCGACCTCCAGCCAGGGTGTGCTGTTTTCCCACAGGCCTTACGTGCTATAATTGCTGTGTTTGCTCCTGGGGCTTTGCGATCAGCTAATCCTGGCCGTTGTCTGATCAGGTCTTTATCTGTTTGCGTACAAATGAATGGAGACCAAGGGAGCTGTGGGTTTGTTGCAGGGGTCGCCAGTCTTCCAGCTGATGGATGACTGCGAGTACGTGTTTGTCTGGAGAACGGTGGAGGCCTGTCCCGTTGTCAGAGTGGAAGGTGAGCCGGGGCCCCTCCCAGGAGTGTGCGTCCCTGTGGACCACGTCTTAGCTGCAGACCCTGTGACGACGGCCGCGGGGACACTCTCAGAGCACCCCGAGCCGGTGCGCCACAGAGCCCTGCTGCGCTCACCGGGGTGGGTCCTTCCTCCCACCACCGTGGAAGCACGGGCACGGGTGTGATCTTGTTTTATGTGAGGAAGTGGCTCCTCAGTCCTTGGCCGAGGCTCTTCTAGAAGGCTCTGTCAGTTAGCAAAGACAAGACGTGGAAATGGGAGTTCCTGGTGGTGCTAGAAGTGTGACCGCGTGCACCCTCATGTGTGCCCTCGGCCCTTGTGTGTTCTCCAAGGGGACAACTGTGAGGTGACAGACCCCCGGCATGGCAACCTGTATGACCTGAAGCCACTGGGCCTCAACGACACCACGGTGAGCGCCGGCGAGTACAACTACCACTTCCGGGTCTGCGGGAAGCTGTCCTCGGACGTCTGCCCGACCATCGACAGGTCCAAGGCTGTCTCGTCGTGTCAGGAGAAGCGAGGGCCGCAGGGATTCCAGAGAGTGGCAGGTGCCGTCGACTTCTCCCTGCTGTCGGCACAAAGGGACAGGGTTGAGATGGGAGGGCGACACTTGTCTCCAGTGGGAGGGATGAATGAAGGGACAGGATCCACACTCAGGGCTGTGCTAGTACGTGCGTGATTGATCTTTATTAGCGACACGCGTTCCTGACCCCTTGGCCTCACGTCCCTTCCTCACGTCAGGTTACACTGAACCCAGCACGTGAGCGCCCGGGTGTTGCTGGGTGTCTAGAAGGCACTCAGGAGACACATTCGAATTTCTACTTATTTACATATTTATTTATTTGAAAGAGATCAATCTTCCATCTGCTGGTTCCTTCACCAAATGCCTGCCACTGTTGGGGCTGGGCTAGGTGGAAACCTGGCGTCTGTAACTCGACCTAGGTCTCCTCTGTGGGCAGCAGGGAGCCAAGTGCCTGAGCCGTCATTCGCTGCTTCCCAGGGCGTGCACTGGGGGAACTGGATTGGAAATGGAGCCAGGGCTTGGGGATGGGGCATCTGAGCTGACATCGCAACAATGAGGCCAAGTGTCCACCTGCTCCTCACGGCAGGGAGCAGGTGATGGCAGGCGTGGCCTGCCTACAGATCTGCGTGTTCCCTGTAACTCCAGCACGCCCCTGAGATCAGCTGTGCGGGGCGAGGCGGGTAGGGGTGGGGTGGGGGTGCTCTGGTGCGTAAGCTTCTGCAGAAACGCCAGGGAGTTTTACCAGAGGTAAATCGCGGGGTTTTGCGGTAGAGCTGAGTGCAGGCTGCGGGTCACTGGGGCCATCTCGCGGCCGGGCTGGGTGCAGCTCAGTTGCAGCACTTGCAGGAATGGCATGGAAGGAGCTGGCACGTGAGCCCCGGAGCCCTCAGGTGCAGGGGAGGCTCAGGAGCGTGAGCTTGGCGCTGTGCCTGTGGCGAGGCTGGTGCGTCGCCATCTTGGGCAGGAGGAGGTTCAGTGGATTGTGAGGGGGCGGGGCCAGGCTGGGAAGAAGGGGGTGCAACACCAGCAGGTCAGAGCTGTCTCCTCCCCCCGGCTGTCTGGTGGCTACGTGGCAGCCCGGGGGAGCTGTCCCACCTGACCATGTTGCCTGGGCTGCCGCTTGGCAGGGCTCCTTACTCAGAAGCTGACGTATGAGAACGGCTTGTTGAAGATGAACTACACGGGCGGGGAGACGTGCCACAAGGTGTACCAGCGCTCCACGACCATCTTCTTCTACTGTGACCGCAGCACGCAGAAGGTGAGCGCACGCCCGGCTCCCCAGAGCCTCTGCCCACTGCACAGCGGGCCCTGGACCACCGAGCGTGAGCTACGTGGAGTTGTGCGTTCCCACCGTGAGGCTGTCCCTCTCCCTCTTGCAGCCCGTGTTTCTGAAGGAGACATCAGATTGCTCCTACCTGTTCGAGTGGCGGACACAGCACGCCTGCCCGCCCTTCCACCTGACCGAGTGTTCTTTCAAGTGAGTGACTGTGGGTGCCGGGTTTCCCGACAGGAGAGCAGAGGCCGGGCGGGGGTGTCGGGATCCGGTTAGTCGGTTAGTTCCTCTAGACCTTGTTGGTTCCGGGGAGTTGAAATGAGGCACCGTGTTCAGGCTGCCCCCCGACCCTTGGCAGCTGCGAGATTCCATGCTGATCTCGTGTGTAACGTAGAGGGGGAAGAGAGGCTAAAACAGGACGTGGCAGCCTCCGTGGCTCACTGGGGCGTGTGGCGTAGAGTGGGCCCGGGCATCCCCTGCCCTCTGCTCCTCCCTCAGACGGCCTGCGCCCTTGCCCCCGTCCTCATGGCAGGGAGCGGGTGATGGCAGGCGTGGCCTGCCTACAGATCTGCGTGTTCCCTGTAACTCTAGCACGCCCCTGAGATCAGCTGTGCGGGGCGGGGCGGGTAGGGGTGGGGTGGGGGTGCTCTGGTGCATAAGCTTCTGCAGAAACGCCAGGGAGTTTTACCAGAGACACACGGTGGTCCCCTGGCTGCGCAGCGTGGAGGGACACACCAGCAGTTCTCTTGTGCTGCGCCACCTTCTGAGCCACACAGCCCCATGCTTCCCAGGGGAGCGGGCTGGTTTTCCCCTGTTGTGTCATCTATTTTTTTGTTGGTGAAATCATAACATGAGTTTCAGTAATGTATGGAAATGTGTGCTTTTAGTTTTCTAAGTATTTTTAAGATTTATTTACTTATTTGAAAGGCAGAGTTAGTTGGAGAGAGAGAAAAAATCTTTGGCTTACTCTCCTATTGGCTGCGATGGTCAGCGCTGGACTGGTCCGAAGCTAGGAGCCAGGAGCTTCCTCTGTGTTTTCCATGTGGGTAGCAGGGGCCCAAGTATTTGGGCCATCCTCTGCTGCTTTCCCAGGCAGGGGCCTGGATCGGAAGTAGAGCAGCCAGGACTTGAACCAGTGCCCATATGGGATGCCTGTGTTGCAGACAGTGGCTTAACCCACTGTGCCACAGTGCCAGCCCCAAGGAGTAAAATTTTGAGTATTTGTGTATATGATAATTTTCTCCTGAAAATGCTTTTACATGCTAACTTCTAAAAGATAGAATAAATAAGTCGCAGGAGAATTTTGCAGTTGGTTGCAGTAAAACATAATATGTGTACACTGAAATGAATTTGCAGAGGCAGGACAGAAACATGTGAGGTGAGCTGTCCACCCACCCCTGCCTCACTTGCTGGTGTCCTGGCTCCCCCGGGCTCTCTGGGGCCTCCTGTCACTCCTAATGGTCACGGGTCCCCCACGGGCAGCCTCCAGCGTGATTCTCTGACCTTGAGCAAGATGCCGCCTCTGCGCCCTGGGCTGCACCCCTCGCCTCTATCCCTGGCCCCACTCCGTTTCTGCACTGAACTCCTTTGGAAGTCAGTCCTCTGCGCTCCGTGTCTCGCTCGCGCATCCATGGGTCCCCTTTCACTGCCTGGAACACTGCCTGCTGCCTGCCCTGCCTCCGCGCCAGCCACACCTCCGACCCGTGCCATGGCTGGTTAGCTCAGTCCTGCTAAAGCGTGGGCCAGACCTCGTGTCTGGCTGACTGACATCGCTTGGTGCTCCCCGCCCAGCTTCTTGCGGCTTTAAGAAAATCCCGGACAGGGTGGTGGCTCTGCGTAGCCCCTGGGCTGCTGCCATTGGCGGACGCCTCCATGTTTCCTCTGTCCGGCCACGTGTGGCTCCTGGCTTTGCTTTGCATGTGGCAGGCCTGCTGTGCCACAGGCCCTTCCCTCCTGCTGTTTCTTTGCCCACGACGCTCCTTACCAGGTGTCGCGACGTCCCCTGCTCTGTTTTGCCCAGTGTTTGTTCGGCGGTAACCTCACTGACGCCTCCCTCGGCCACTTTGTCTAAAATGTGGGTGACCCCCGTGGCCCTGTGCAGCTTCGTTCCCACGTCCCCCGCTGTGCCCCCTTCAGTTCAGTTGTTGTCTTGTTCCTGGTCTTTGCTCCTCCTGACCCCTCGTGTGGATTTTGAGACAGGGCTTTTGGGTTCTGTGCGGCTCAGGCCGCTGGCTCAGCAGAGGTCAGAAGCACTGTCCACCGTCAGCCCAACCCCACTGTCCACACGGCAGCTGTCTGAGCGCTGGCGCCACACATGGCACAGGGCTGTCCTCGGGAACTGTCTGCCGTGGGGATTTGTGTAAAAGGAGCTTTTCCAAGGCCGGCTCGAGCCGATCCTGTTCCCGTGGCTGTCGGTGGTCCCAGGCTTGCACAGCAGGTGGCCTGCCAGGCTGCTTGGTGCCGCGTGTGCTGGTCCTGGCTGCGTGCTGCGGCCGCTGGCCAGCCCGCCGCTCTCCAGCCTCACGCGGGCAGCTGTTGGGCCTCAGATTCCTCGTTAATCGTCTAGTTACAACGAACATGGGAGTTCCAGGGTCCCTGGTTCTGCGGGGGGGAGGGGAAGGTGTGCATTTGGGGCTCGGGGGTCTTTGTGCAGCTCCGTCCCCGGGTGGACCTAGAGTCCCAGGGCGTCAGGGATAGACCAGGCCGGAAGTGGGTCTTCAGAGAGTTCCCTGAGGACTGCGTGGGTCTCAAGGCTGCTGTGCATGGATGCACAGTCACCTCCGATTCGCTCTGCGTGAGCTCTGTGCTCAAGACTGTGCTACTGTGCTCTCCTCCCTTCAGGGACGATGATGGCAACTCCTTCGACCTCTCGCCCCTGTCGCGGTACAGCGACAACTGGGAGGCCGTCACCAGGACAGGGGCCACCGAGCACTACCTCATCAACGTCTGCAAGTCGCTGTCGCCACAGCCCGGCACCGGTGCGAGACGGCCCTGTGGGGAGGGTGCGGGAGGGGTGGTGTCTCTGGAGGTCCCTTGTTTACTCCTGTGGTAGGAGCAGGGCTGATCGGAGGGTCTGTCTCAGTCGAAGTGAGCCCGCCTCCCCCAGACAGGCATCAGTCCCCTCTGAGCGCATGTCCCATGGTGTCGTCAGCTCCCACCACCCTGGGGACCCTGCCTCCAGCACCGGGCCTCCGGGGGACAAGCCCTAATGGAGTCTTAAATGCTCATGGTGTGGCCCCAGGTTGGGCAGCGCCAAGAGCTTTGAACAGGAGCCTGAGACACTATTGAACACGAGGGACAGGTAGAAATAATCGCAGTGGCCTGTCCCCTCGAGATGGGAGGGGTGTGATGCACAGACCCTGGCGCGTGTGTGCTGTGGTGGTCAAGAGCAGGGATCAGCCAGTGCTGTGGGGCTGGTTCTCCACTCCCTAGTGCCAGGGCCGAGCCTGGCGGTCAGGTGCATGTTTGGGCCCAAGGGCAGTCCCTGGGGAGCTCGGCACTGCCCTTGGCGGTGTGGACACCTGAGAGTGAGACTTGTCCCATTCTGTTGTTCAGTGTAGCCCAGCCTGCATCGTGGTGTGGCTCTGTTTGAACTCCGGACAGGGCTTTGTGCCCTGTGTGGCTGGGCAGGCAGCCCCCTTAGGAGGGTTGGTTGCCTCTGGTTCTCCCCGCCACACCCTATAGCTGTCCCAGCCCGTACAGTGTTGAGTGAGAAGCAGCAGATGTCGGGGGTGGCTTGGAATGAAGGGGTGTGAGGTTCTGGAGCACAGTGACCCCCTTCCAGGTGAAGCTGTGCTCTCCCGGGAGGCTCACGGGGGGTGGTCTCAGTCGCGCCTTCTTGTGTTGCAGACCCCTGTCCCCCGGAGGCGGCCGCGTGTCTGGTGGGCGGCGCCAGGCCCGTGAACCTGGGCAGGGTGAAAGACAGCCCTCAGTGGAAAGACGGAATCACCACGCTCAAGTACGTGGATGGGGACCCCTGTCCCGACGGCATCCGGAGGAAGTCGACCACCATCCGCTTCACCTGCAGCGAGAACCAAGCGGTGAGTGGTGGCCTCTCCGCCCCTGTTGCTGCAGCTTCCAGAATCTTCCAGAATGGTACACGAGCAGGGAGGCTCGGGGTCCTAGACAGCGTGGCGGCCCGACAGACAGAGGCAGTTCAGAGTGGCGGGGGCTCCGTGCCATCCTGTGCAGGGGCTGGGCTGCAGTGTGGGCCAGGGCGCTCCTGTGGGATCCTGGCAGACAGAGGGAGGCGGGACGTCCCCTGGGAGCAGCAGAGCCCTTGGAGGGGTTGGTGGGGCAAGCGCTGGTTCTTCTGGCGACTTGCTGTGCCCTGAGCGAAGACAGCAGGCGTCGGTTCCTTTGCTGCTTAGAGCCTTATCAGCTGTCTGCTGCTTCCGTCCCTGGTGGCCCCCGTCTTGTACCCCAGCGTTCGGAAGCTTTCCTGGCCCCTCTGTGGGTTTCCGGCCCTAGTGGCTCTGCCTCACCTACACATCTAGGCCCACAGTGGTGCCGCAGGGCCGAGCAGTGCTCGTCGGCTTTCCCGACGCCTCAGGGACATTCAGGGCCTGTGTTCGGCAGAGGAGGGTGCCCTTGGTGTGGGCTAGAACCGAGGTCCCTGTGCTCCATTGCAGAACTCCAGGCCCCTGTTCATCAGTGCCGTGGAGGACTGCGAGTACACCTTCTCCTGGCCCTCGGCCTCCGCCTGCCCCGTGAAGAACAACGTGCACGAGGACTGCCAGGTCACCAACCCCAGCACAGGTGAGCGCCAGGGCCCACCCTGAGCACCTGAGGACAGGTGAGGACAGGTGTGGGCACAGGTGAGCGCCAGGGCCCGTTCCTGAGCCCAGCTCAGACATCTGAGGACAGGTGAGCACCGGGGCCTGTCCCTGAGCCCAGCTCGGACAGCTGAGGACAGGCGTGGGCACAGGTGGCCTTTCTTCACAGGTGGGCAGGGCCGGCGGTTACGTTCGAGGCAGGGGAGGGGTGCTGGATAAACGTCCTTCCTTCCTGCGTGTGGGTCTGGGGTCCGTGATCGACGGCCCCTTGTGGTCACTCCTCGCTTCTGTCACCGCGGGGCTGTGGAGTGTCCTGGCCGTGCCAGCGGCTGCAGCTCTCTAGGACAGCCAGCCTGTAGGCTAGTGTGATGGTCAATGAGGCCTCTGCTGTCCCTCAGTGCTGGGCACCCAGAGGGACACGAGCGGCGGTCCCCTGGCTCCTCCCAGGCCGAGGAATCCTGGGGGAACCTATGGTGGAAACCTCTCCCACATTTGGGGGTGGCCGTTCTCATTACGCACATGGGGCAGTGGGTCAGCCGAGCTCTCAGAAGTCCCGGAGCTCGCGTGAGCAGGGTGTGAGCTCCCGGGGTCACTGTGTGCCCTCCCCCACCTTGCAGGGCACCTGTTTGACCTGACCTCCTTAAGCGGCAGAGCCGGCTTCACAGCCGCGTACAGCGAGAAGGGGCTCGTCTACATGAGCATCTGTGGCGAGAATGAGAACTGCTCCCCCGGCGTGGGTAAGTGCCGTGGCCTCGCGCCTCTCGCCTGCTCAGTCGCCCGGCCCCGGGGGGGCGGGGCTGTGTGTGTCCACGCCCGGAGCCTGAGCTCATGGCAGGAGATGAGAAACACGCAGCAGGCCCTCTCCTCCCCCTGCGTGGGCCACTGACACGGGGCGGGCACACGTGGCCCCGTGACCACGTGTATGTAACTCGTCAGCTAAAACCACGTTGGGTGCTCACGGGGCCAGCGGGCTGGAGGCCTCGGATTGGCTGAGAGCTCTCACTCGCGTGTCAGCCGCTAAACCCGTCCCTGTGTGTATCTTCCGCCCCGCCCATGTGGTGTTCCAGGAGCTTGCTTTGGGCAGACCAGGATCAGCGTGGGCAGGGCCAGCAAGAGGCTGAGCTACGTGGACCAGGTCTTGCAGCTGGTGTACGAGGACGGGTCCCCTTGTCCCTCCAAATCCGGCCTGACCTACAAGAGCGTCATCAGCTTCGTGTGCAGGCCCGAGAGCGGGCCTACCAACAGGCCCATGCTCATCTCGCTGGACAAGCAGACGTGCACGCTCTTCTTCTCCTGGCATACGCCCCTGGCGTGTGAGCAGGTGGTGAGTGCCCACCCCATGCCCGCTGGCTGCACCTGACCCCCCAGCAGAGACTCCGCTGCCCTGTGCACTCCCAGTTGTCCCAGGAGTGCAGTCGGTGGGAGGGACTCGGTGCCGTAGTCACCAGGAAGATGGTTCGGTAGACTGAGCTGTGGTTTTTCTCCCGAACAGACGGAATGTTCCGTGAGGAATGGGAGCTCCGTCATTGACTTGTCGCCTCTCATCCACCGCACCGGCGGCTATGAAGCGTACGACGAGAGCGAGGACGACTCCTCCGACACCTACCCCGATTTCTACATCAACATCTGCCAGCCGCTCAACCCCATGCACGGCGTGGCTTGCCCTGCTGGGGCCGCCGTGTGCAAAGTGCCCGTGGATGGGTCACCCATCGTAAGTGTGGCAGACACGGGACTTTCGGGCGACAGCCCTTGTGTCATGTTCCGTGCTCTCCGTGGAGCTACTCCAGCAGAGAGAAGGGGGCGTCGGGCTGGTCTGAGTGTGTCCTGAGCCGGGGGGAGCAGAGTGGGCAGTACGGAGCCAGTGAGGCTGCAGCCGTGCGAGGCAGGGAGGCTGCTGGGTAAACGTGCTTCCTTCTGGCTGCGGGGCTGGGTCCGTGATGGACGGCCGCTTTCCGAGAAGTGCAGTCTGCAGCGTTTTCCTCCTGGGTCGCCCTGTGTCGGGTTGTCAGACCGAAGTCAGGCCCCGCGTGGGCGGGGTGTAGCTAGGTGGTCTGCACGTGCCGCGACGATGCCTCCACGGAGAGGGAGGCGTGTGTGTGCAGGAGCTTCGGAAAGTCCCAGAAACAGAACGAAAAGTTCATTTTGGTGCAGAGAAATCTCTGCTGCTCATTTTCCGGACTGATTGGGCGTCATTTGCATAGAGAACACCTTCCAGAACCTCACTCTGCTCTCGTCCTCTGTTCAGGATATCGGCCGGGTGACGGGCCCTCCGATATTCAATCCAGTGGCCAACGAGATTTACCTGAATTTCGAGAGCACCACTCCGTGCCAGGCGGACAAGCACTTCAACTACACCTCCCTCATCGCCTTTCACTGCAAGAGGGGCATCAGCATGGTGAGTGGCCGCCGGGCAGCGCGGGCCAGGTGGGAGGAAGCATGGAGGCGAGACCACAGCTGCAGGGGCCTCTGGGGCTGCTCCGTGTCGAGGCCAGGGCACCCCAGGGCCCGTGGGCATGTGTCTGCTCGGGCACCGCTGGAGATGAGTCAGCACGGAAGGGCGAAGCTGCCGCAGTCCGCCCCTCGCGTGCGCGCGCGTGCGTGTGTGTGTGTGTGTGTGCACGCGCGCTCACGTGGATGCCACGGGAACCCCTGTGCTCCCCGAGGGCACGTGTGGCACAGGGCCGGGTGCTGTACCCTGCCGGAAGGTGCGTGTCTCCCCCAGCACCGCCTTCTCTCGAGGGCATCCTGCAGATGTGTCCACTCCGCAGCGTGGCTGGGCGTCCTTGCTTGTCTCCTGCCGTGCAGGGCACCGTGACTGTACTTGGCCAACGATCGGTGCTCGTACTGAGTGAGCCCCCACCCGGGGAGGCTGGGAGAGACTTTCCCCTGTGCTCCCGTGGGTCACAGCGAGTCTCGGCATGGGGAGGGGAGCCCCTGACGGCCACCTCACCTGTCTTGTGGATTTGGGCGAGGCAGGGGATAGATAAGCTGACCCTAGAACTGCTCTGTGCTGTGAGAGCCCCCAGTGAGGAGTCGGGGGTGAGGGCGCTCCCTCCTTGCATGGTGGGGGCAGGGGCTGTGCCCAGACTCCTCTGGGAGGCCTGGGGCAGGCCTCTCCCGTGCTTCCACTGGGCGTTGGCATGGCCCCCGGACACCCTCTGTGTCTGAGGAAGGGACAGTGACCTGGGGCTAGCTGGGCGTTGCAGGGGTGTGTGGGGTGGAGTCAGGGCTGCCCGTCTGTGCCCTGAGGACAGCCTCACTCCCCCCACCTGCTGCCGTTGCCTCCGCTCCGCCCCCACCTCTGTCTCCCACATGCTCCTCCCACCCACAGGGCACTCCTAAGCTGATCAGGACCAGTGAGTGTGACTTCGTGTTCGAGTGGGAGACGCCCATCGTGTGTCCCGATGAGGTGAAGACAGACGGCTGCGCGCTGACGGACGAGCAGCTCCTCTATAGCTTCAACCTGTCCAGCCTCTCCAAGAACACCTTCAAGGTAGCGCGCTCCGGGGAGCCGCCGGCCACGGGGCCTGCCTGGCCGGTTTGCTGGCGCGCTCTGCGTTCTCAGGTCGCATGCGGTCTGTGGCCGTCGGGGTGGTCATCTTGGCAGGGCCTGCAGGGGACTGTGGTCAGTCTGGTTACTGCCCACCTCATCCCCTGGGTCACAGTGCGCCTGTCCTGAGTGGGGTGGGTTTTATGAGGGCCAGACGTCCAGTGAGGCTGACAGCGGGGACCTCCATGTCCCAGGTGGAGAGTGGGCTGGGGGACGCCTATGTGGTCGTGCACCCTTGGGTGGGGCCGGGTCTAGCATGGCAGGCAGCAGGCTGCAGGCAGTTCCTCTGTGTCCCCAACCTGGCTTTACGGTGAGGAGGAGCCAGCACCAGAGGAGATGGGTGCAGGGAGCTGGGCCGTGCCCCCGGCCTCAAGAAACTCAGGTGTGTGAGTTGATGCTGTCCCGAGCCTCTGGCCTGTGTATGGACTGCCGCTGAGGTAGTGGCCCCTGCTGGCTAGAGCCAGGCCCTGTGATGTGGTGATCACCAAGTCAGACAGCGCAGCTACCAGGCCGTGGGCCCCCAGCCAAGCTCGGCTGCCACCTCTGCTCTGGTCACAGAGCCCTCCTGACAGGTGCACTTCAGGGGACAGCCTGCAGAGGGCGATACGGGCAGGGAGGCAAAGGTCTGGGGCAGAACTTCTGCCTCTGTCCTCACAGCCCCTGGATCCCCAGAGGAGAGAGAAGCTAGGCCTGAGAGCAGAGGGAGGGTGAAGCCCTGGGAGCCCACAGTACATTGGTCACCCTCTGGGGGCAGGCCCGGGGCCAGGGGAGAAGGCAGGAGCGCCTGCGCAGCCCTTGCTGCGTGGGAGGGGCCGCCGCTCCACTCACAGCCACACGTCGTGTCTGCCTGCCCAGGTGACCCGAGACTCGCGCACGTACAGCGTGGGGGTGTGCACCGCGGCCGCCGGGCTGGACGAGGGGGGCTGCAAGGATGGAGGCGTCTGCCTGCTCTCGGGGACCAAGGGGGCGTCTTTCGGACGGCTGGCGTCCATGCAGCTGGACTACAGGCACCAGGACGAGGCGGTCATCCTGAGTTACATGAATGGTGACCCCTGCCCTCCAGGTAAATCTCAGCGTGATAAATGCGCAGGTGTGCAGATGGCGAAGCCGAGGAGGGAAGTCCCCCAGCGCGGGGGGCTCCCATGTCCCTGTGCTCCCTGGCCTCAGGGCACGTGGTCTGGGGTGGGGGTCCCGCACAGCCCGTAGGTGGGTTAGGACAGAGGGCAGCTCCTTTGGGCTCCACATAGGCGCTCAAGTGGTCGTGCCTGGCCAGGCACCGCTGACGCAGCGCCGAGCCTGCGTCGTTCACATCACCTTCTTCTCCCCAGAAACCGACGAAGGCGACCCCTGCGTCTTCCCGTTCACGTTCAAGGGCAAGAGCTACGAGGAGTGTGTCGTGGAGAGCAGGGCCAAGCTGTGGTGCAGCACCACCGCGGACTACGACCGAGACCGCGAGTGGGGCTTCTGCAGGCAGTGTGAGTGGGCCGCGTCCTGGCAGCAGGCGTCGGTCAGCGATGGCCGGGGTCTGCTGCCCAGAACTTGTTCTCCTGGGGGCTGCTCTCACAGAAAAACCTCCAGTCGCTCTGCTGGACGTGGGCGTGGCCATCTGTGGCTGCAGCACAGCTGTGCTGATGTGGATGCCGGGAGGCCAACAGGACCCCTCCCCGGCTGGAGGGAATTGTGTCCCCACAACCGTTTGCAGCCGCTGGTTCAGATCTGAGCCTCAGCAGAGTCCCTGCCCCTCGTGGGTGGGAGATGAGTGTGTAGGATGAGTGCGCCACGACTCACTAGGCTAATCCTCCGCCTGCGGCACTGGCACCCCGAGTTCTAGTCCTGGTCAGGGAGCCGGATTCTTTCCCGGTTGCTCCTCTTCCAGTCCAGCTCTCTGCTGTGGCCTCGGAGGGCAGTGGAGGATGGCCCAAGTGCTTGGGCCCTGCACCCCATGGGAGACCAGGAGAAGCACCTGGCTCCTGGCTTCGGATCGGCGCAGCACCGGCCATGGCGGCCATTTGGGGGGTGAACCAACAGAAGGAAGACCTTTCTCTCTGTCTCTCTCACCATCTAACTCTGCCTGTCAAAAAAACAAAAAACAACCCCAGGGCTCTCTGCCCTGCTGCTGCCAGGCAGGCACAGCCCGGCTGGGGCTGGTGAGCCAGACCTGGAGCCCTGGCTCCTGTCTCGCTGGAGACCCATGTCGCTAGAGGGTCCTGTCACGTGATGTGCGCTCCCAGGAGAGCGAGGTGGGTGAACCCGGGGAAGTGACGTGATTCTCGTATGGTCTGCCCAGGGGCTTGAGGTTGCCCTGAGGCGTCTGTTGGCGGCTGTCCCCCTCGTCCTCGTCCGCTGTCTGCAAGCAGCACAGTGAGATGCTGGGTCTCCTGCAAGAGTCCGACCAAGTGGGCTGTGGTCAGGGCGGCACGTGGGGCATGACCAGATTGCCAGTGTCCGCCGGTGCCCAGTGTGGCGGCTTGGCGTGGTGGACTCGGTGAGCCCAGCACGGCCGGGATCTGACCAGTTCTCTCCTGCTGCCCCCAGCCAACAGCCACCGCACGTCCACGATCATATTCAGGTGTGACGAGGATGAGGACATCGGGAAGCCGCGCGTCCTGAGTGAAGTGCGCGGGTGCGAGGTGACCTTCGAGTGGAAGACCAAAGTGGTCTGCCCTCCCGAGAAGATGGAGTGCAAGTTCGTCCAGAAGCACAAGACCTACGACCTGCGGCTGCTCTCCTCCCTCACCGGATCCTGGTTCTTCGTCCACGAAGGAGCCACGTGAGTGCCTGCCCCGTGGGCCTTCACTGCTGCGCTGTGGAGGGGCGGCAACTCGGGGGCCCCTTGGCAGTAGCCAAGGGGTACAGGAGATGGGAGCACCCCACCTCTGTGATGCTCAGGTGGCTTCATTTAGATCACGCACTGGGGGGTGCCCACCTGTCACGGTGCGCCGCAGTGGGGGCGTGGCTTCTGGTGAATGGAAACAGAGCCTTGGGGACCCAGACGTGCCGGCCTGGTGGGTGTAGGCTGGTCTGACCTGTGCCCGTGCAGGGGCCCTCCTGTGTTCAGTAGGGGCGGGGGTGTTGAATTTCTCTGATCCTCGGAAGAACTGGGCACTCGTAGCTCTGCACGGCCTGGGCACAGGACGGGGGTGTGGTAAGCAGCAAGATGAAAGTGACCTCAGGTCATGCTCCCCACTGCCGGTCCCGGCTCCACGGTCTTCCTTGTTGCCGTGTCGCAGGCTTGCGTGGGTGAGGTCCCGTCTGCACTGGTCACCTCCTGTCTGTACCAGAAAGGCGACGTTAGTGCACTCGGTCGGCAGAAGCCCTAGGAGAGAGCCCCTCGCGCCGCGCTCTGCCAGGGCGAGGTCTGACTCGTGCCTCCCCCTGTCCCTTGCGTCACCTCACAGGTATTTTATCAACCTGTGTCAGAGGGTCTACAAGGGGCCCCTCGACTGCTCGGAACGAGCCAGCATCTGCAAGAAGAGCCCCACAGGGCAGGTGCAGGTCCTGGGCCTTGTTCACACGCAGAGACTGGACGTCGTGGGTGAGTTGGGCCTCGTCCGGGTCGGGAGGCCGGGCTGTCCGCAGCGCTACGGGGCAGTCCTCACAGCTGCACTTGGGACTGAGAGCCTGCGGGCCCAGCTGTCCTGGGAGACCAGGGGTCCGGGCGTTTAGCGTCCTTCCTGCGTTCAGCACAAGGTCTCGGGCAGAAAGCGCAGGAGCAGCACCTCAGCAGGGTGAAGAATAGGAATGGTGGCTTTAAGAGTTGTAACAGAAGTGGGCCTTGCGGCTGACCACTGAGTGGCAGGTGTTACAGCAGCGCGTGCCCGAGGCGGGCGGCCTCCCCGGCGTGAGGACGGCTGGGCTGTGTCGGAGGGGCAGGCGGAGAAGGGCATTTTCCTTTGCCTGTTAGGGTAGGGCGAGTTTCTCCAGGTCGTCCAGATGAGACCAGAGTGGCTTCCGTCTGCCCAGGACGTTGAAATGGAAGATGAGAAGGAGGGAGCCTGTCACCCCTGATAAAAATGAAACCTGAGTCCCGCAGACCAGCCGTGGGCAGTCCCCGGCTGTGAAGGGGCGGCCGACCTCCAGCCCAAGACCCGTGCTGGCGCTTGCTGCGTGTCCTTGTTGTCCGGGCAGGGCCCGGGTGGTGGCGGTCCAGCTGGTGCTCCCTCTCACCTCGGGCCTCCGGGTGCTCGGCCAGCCTCTTCCTCAGCCTCCTGTAGCTGACCAAGGCTGAGAGATTGAGGTTTCGCTGATCGGGTCGGCGAGCACCATCTTGGGGCTGCAGGGCCTGCTGGGTGGAGTCATGCTGTCCCCTGGGGAGACGTCCTGGGCCTGATGTCCGGTGTTGGGTAAGAAGGGGGGTGGAGAGGGGAGGTCTTTGGCTCCAAAAACAACACCGTCTGTAGAAAGCCCAGCGTCCATTCAGGGAATGCCGTCCATGGGGCAGGAGGCGGACTCCATGAGAGAAGCTGACGTCTATCAGACCACTGCTCTGTGTGCTGCTCTCCGTCCGTCTCGTGTTGCCGCAGCAGGGCACCTGAGGCCGGTGCCGCGGTGGCTCTGGGGGCGCTGCACGTGCGCAGGCCTTCCTGCCGCCTCATCCCGTCGTGCACGGGCCAGCAGAGAGCCAGAGACAGGAAAGGGGACCCAGTCCATTCTCATAAAGGACCCCCTTTCCCCACTGTGATAACAAACCTGCCCTCGTGGTCACAGCATAGATCCATCCATGAGGACAGAAGCCTCGTGACCTGTGACCTCTGACCTTCCCAGTCCTGCCCCAGCACTGTTGCTATGGGGATTGAGTTTCCAGTACGGGCACCTTGAGGGCCACGTTCAAAGTGCAGCAGTGGCGACACTGGGGGCAGGTGCTGGCGTCTGCCTCCTGGGTCAGGCACCCAGGTACAGGAAGTCGAGTATTTTCCCAGCTAGTACAGGGGAGCTACACTGCTCAGACCTGTCTTGGGTCCCTTGGGACAGTGGGACTCCTGTAAAACTGTGCACAGAAGTCTGTATCCAAAACGCACTCCACTCAGGCAGCTGGAGTTCGGGGCAAGGCTGAGAGCCGGAGCCCCTGGTCCAGCAGTGCTTGGCGTGTTGTTTGCTAGCTGTACCGTGTTCTTCCTGCCACGTGAAGGGGACATACATGCGTGTAGGTCAGGCTAGAGGGCGTGTGCCCCTCCTGAAGACCCCGGGCTGTGCCCCAGGGAGACGGGCTGGGCTCAGACCCCTCCCAGCAGGCACTGAGGCAGCCGCCAGCCGGGTCTGGGCATGGGCGCGAGGGTCCAGGCGGGGCCGCCCCGCAGCTTTGTGGACTGCACCTTCGAGCCTGAGCGTGTGTTTCTCCTAGACTCTAGGTTAGAGGGCTGAGGGCTTTCCTCCCACATAGCACCCACAAAAGCAGACGAGCTCCGCTCAGGGCCAGCAGAGCCCAGCAAACACAGCGGCTTTGCCTCTGGCTCCTGGCGTGGTCCATTCCTGCCCTGTTGTCACTGGGAGCCTCAGGGGAGAGAGCCTGTCAGGAGAGCTGGGCAGACAGGTGCAGGATGACGGCCGCCGTAGGTGAGGGCGTGGCCCAGCTCCTGGATCCCCAAGGCACTGGAAGCATCCTAGAAAGGTTGGGGATGGAGCCCGAGCCTCGCCATTGCCCAGGCGATGGTGGTGCAGGCCTGGTGGCCGCCACCAACCCCGGTGGTGCTGAGGTCGGGCCGGCAAACCCCCAGAGAGGCAGAGGTTCCAGCCCTTAACATAGATTCCGACTCTGACACTAAGGTTTTTTTTTTTAACACCCTGGACATTAACATCGATGCCAACTTCTGTGTGTTTCAGATGACAAAGTGACCATCACTTACTCCAGGGGTTATCCGTGCGGGGAAAATAAGACCGCGTCCTCCGTGATAGAGCTGACCTGCGCAAAGACAGTGGGCAAACCTGCGTTCACGAGGTGAGGAGTCGGGGCCAGGCAGAGCTGTGCAGGGGCGCCCCGAGCAGGGAGCGCTGCAGGATTCTCCTGTGGTCCCCACGGGGGGCCCGGCAGCACGTGTGCGTGGGGAGCAGGCTGGGAGCCAGAGCTGCTGGCGGTCCCAGGAGCAGACTGTGGACTAACACGGGGCCCCTGCCTCGCCAGCCTAGCAGACGCACTGTTGGGCTAGGCCGAGCAGTGCTGGGCAGGCCCAGGCCACCTGTTCCGCAGCCCCTCTGGGACCCAGAAGCCATGGGGCCTACGCCTGGGCAGTTCTCTCTCCAGCAGTGCTGCATCTGGTGCTAGGGGGACGTTGGCCAACAGGGGGCACCTGTGAGCTGCTGGTGACTCACCGTGTACTTTCTGGAAGCTGGGCTTAGAAAAAGGCATCCTGGACATCGAGGATTCATTAATTTATGAGTTAAAAGTCTAGGAGCAAATTTTTTTTTAACTTTTAAATTATGCGTGGGGTTAGGTGGGCGTGGTGAAGCTGCCTCTTGGACCGCCTGTGTCCACGTGAGTGCCTGGGTTTGAGTCTCGACTCCACTCCTGACTCCAGCTTCCTGCCAGTGCGCACTGGGACAGGCAGCAGCTGATAGCTCAGGACCTTGGGCCCCTGGCACTCACGTGGGAGACTGGCCAGAGTGGCCAGCGCCTGGCTGCAGCCCGGCCCGTGTGGGCAGTGTGGGGTGTGAGCCAGCAGACGGGAGATCCCTGTCTCTCTACCTTCCCAATAAAGACGTGTGACGCCATTTCCAATTTTTTTTTTTTTTTTTTGACAGGCAGAGTGGACAGTGAGAGAGAGAGACAGAGAGAAAGGTCTTCCTTTTGCCGTTGGTTCACCCTCCAATGGCTGCCGCGGACAGCGCGCTGCGGCCGGCGCACCGCGCTCATCCGATGGCAGGAGCCAGGTGCTAGGTGCTTATCCTGGTCTCCCATGGGGTGCAGGGCCCAAGCACTTGGGCCAGCCTCCACTGCACTCCTGGGCCACAGCAGAGGGAGGGCTGGCCTGAAGAGGGGCAACCGGGACAGAATCCGGCGCCCCGACCGGGACTAGAACCCGGTGTGCCGGCGCCGCAAGGCGGAGGATTAGCCTGTTGAGCCACGGCGCTGGCCGCTATTTCCAAATTTTAAGAGCTGCCAATGGAATGCTTGCCTCCTTTTTCACGCGCCTGACCGATGCGCTCAGACAGTGCCGGAACAGAGCACACACAGAGCCGCCTCAGCGCTGCCTGGGCCGCACGGCCCCGGGTGTAGTCAGGGAGGCCTCCTGGGCCCGCACGGCCCGGGTGTGGTCGGGGAGGCCTCCTGGGCCCGCACGGCCCCGGGTGTGGTCAGGGAGGCCTCCTGGGCCCGCACGGCCCCGGGTGCGGTCAGGGAGGCCTCCTGGGCCCGCACGGCCCCGGGTGTAGTCAGGGAGGCCTCCTGGGCCCGCACGGCCCCGGGTGTAGTCAGGGAGGCCTCCTGGGCCCGCACGGCCCCGGGTGCGGTCAGGGAGGCCTCCTGGGCCCGCACGGCCCCGGGTGCAGTCAGGGAGGCCTCCGAACCCAAGTGGCTGTGCCTGGGTCGCAGCCGGCACGCTGCTGCTGCCAGTGTGTCTCACGTCGGTCACGTCTGGCGGGGCGAGTGACCACGCGGTGCCTCCTTGCATGCAGGTTTGACATCGACAGCTGCACCTACTACTTCAGCTGGTACTCCCGGGCGGCCTGTGCCGTGAAGCCTCAGGAGGTGCACATGGAGAACGGGACCATCATCAACCCCGTCAACGGCAAGAGCGTCAGCCTCGGCGACATTTATTTCAAGTAAGCACTGGCCTTTTGAGCACTGAAACTAACTCTAGAGAAGCCAAGGGCGCGGGTCTTTGTCTAGCGGGACAGGCAGGTCTGCGTGTTCCAGTACTGTGGCTGCAGCGATCATCATGCTGTGCTTAAACCAAGAACACGTTACTCCACTGTTGAGTGCTAGACGCCAAAGATGGGCACTTCTCACTTCCTGCTCCACGCGCGGTTGAAGACAGTCTTCTGAAAGCGTGGGCGCCTGGCAGTGTCCTGACTTAGAGGCTCATGGGGGAAGGTCAGCTTCTCAGCAGGGCCCTGGGCCGTTCCTGGGGTCCAGCGGCCCAGGTGGCTGCCATGCCCACTGCCTGCGAAGGGCAGATGCCCCGTGGTGCCAGTGATCTCTGCATTCGGGAAAGTCGGACTCCTCACGGCAGGGTGGGCGAGGCCACGGGCTCGCAGCTGCTGTCCTTGCAGTCACTGGGGTTGTGGAGGTGCTGTCCCAGCTCAGGGCAGCCTCCTGGCAACTGCAGTGTCGCCGAGGACCCTGGGTCATGTCAGAAAGGGCTTCTGGAAGACCTGAGTTGCCGTCATCTCTCCTGTCCAGGCTGTTCAGCGCATCTGGGGACATGCGAGCCAACGGCGATGCCTACTTGTACGAGATCCAGCTGTCCTCGCTCACCAGCCCCACACACCCAGGATGCTCTGGGGCCAGCGTGTGCCAGGTCAAGCCCAATGACCAGCGCTTCAGCAGGAAAGTGGGCACTTTGGAAAGAACCAAATACTATGTTCAGGGTAATTGCTTCCTGGTCCTGTCCCATTGAGGGTAACTGCTTCCTGGTTGTGGCATGTTCGGGGGAACCGCTTCCTGTCGCGTTATGTCCAGGGTTACGACTTCCTGGTCCTGTCCCATTGAGGGTAACTGCCTCCTGCAATGTGCCATGCGTAACTTCCTCCGGGGAGGAACTCCAGAGCATCTCCACCCGTGGCTTCCCAGCCGTGGAAATGGGAGCTCAGACGAGAACTCTGCTCTGGTTCTGTGTGTTGCGAGGCACAGCTGTGTCGACCGTGATGTGAGAGACCCGAGCGTCTCCCTGTAGGTAAATCACGTCTCGGCCATCAAAGCCTGGAGCTCCCAGAGGTGCGGAGGTGGCTCGGGCAAGGCTGCTCCGTCGCAGTTACCTTCGATTGGGTTTTAGGCAGGACACCTCTTTTTCTGGAAATTTCAACTAAGCATGAGCAATTTCATGCGTATCAAAAGGAACAAGGGAGACGGTCGAGACACGTAATGTTAGAATTGGATTTGAGCGAAGGCCTCCTGGCTTCACAAGGCAGCACGAGGCCGGCCCCTGGGTGGCGGCCACGGACCGGCGCCAGGAAGGGTCGTCTTGTTCCTTGCCGGCCATGACAGCACGTTCCTGGAGGGCGGCTGGTGTCGGAAGGGGAACGTTCTGTGTTTCCGTCAGGAAGTGCCCGAGGCTGCTGGGGAGGTTCATCGGAGGAGAGGGTCATTCACATTCATCTCACAGGCCACAGCTGGCAATGGCCGCTGGCTGGCGGCCCCGAGCAGCCAAGGGTGTGCCTTGGGAGAGAGGGGCCGTGCACAGGTGTGCTCTCTGGCCTCTCTCTTCTCAGTCACTGGGGCCCACCCTGGTGACTGTACCTGATCCTAACCGCTCCCAAGAGCCCCACCCCTGCACGCTAGCGTCAGGTTGAGTTTCCACCTTCCTGCTGCCTCACAGCGGGGTTAAATCTCCACACGGGACCCCCTGGGGACACCGCGAGCCCTGTCCAAGCCACAACACCGGCGTCACACACTTCTGTGCCACACACTCCTCACAGCGTGGTCTTGGCGCTGCATGAATGTGGGAACTTTCCAAACCACGAAGTGTGGCTAAAAACCCAGGTACCCAGATGAAGAAGGGCTCCTGCCCCCCACGCCGGTCACTGAGTGTGTAGCCCCCAGAGCAAAATCCGCCCATCATTCAGGGGCAAAGCCCGCGCTCGCTCTGCCTCCCTCACTGTCCCGGGCCCTCGGTGCCTGGCCCCACAGAGGTGCCCGGTGAATGTTGGTTGGCCTTTAGGGCAGGGGCGAGAAGTGCACACTCCTGTGAACAGAGCAGGACCTCGCGTGCCGTCCAGGCTCGTAAGCTGCTGGCCACTCCTGCGCCCCTCGTCTGTCCTGTGCCCCGGGGGCCTGGCTCCTGCTAGCCCACGCGCAGGCCCACGCCAGCCCTCCTGCTGGCTGACACGCCTCCCGTGTCTCAGGCACAGTCAGGCTCCAGAGCCTTGCACGGGTTAGGAGTCAACACCTTCACGTTAGGCTTTCTGGAATCCCCACTGTGAGCACGTGTGTACGTATGGACATGTGTGTGCGTACATGCACGTGTATGTGTGTGTGCGCATTTAGTCTTGGCTAATAAAATCCCTTTCAGATATCTTCACTTTTTCATTCAGTAAGACCGGAAAGGAGCTCTACTTTCACAAAGAAATGAATGAACTTTTTCATTCATTCAAGAGGGTAGAACCGCAAAGCCCCCCTGTAGCCCAGGTGTGGCTCTGCCCGGCCTCAGCCTGTCCTTAGACCTTGGGCCCTGCTGAGCCTGCAGTTCTCCGCCTCCGGGCCCCACTCGGTTCGGGGGCCTGTCCAGCTCACACACTACACTCGTGTCCCTTCGTGGCTCCCGAGCAGTGGCCGGCCACTGGGACTTCCACGTGGTTGGAGGAGCAGAGTCCACAGGAGACTCCCTCACCAGCGACGTGGATGTATTTGTGTTTGTCCGGGCAGGAGGCCGTGTAAGGGTAAAGTCAGCCGAGGGGCCGCACACGCACAGCCTCGTCGGCCTCTTCGGCAGCATCCGGCCGTGCTTTGTCACAGCCCGGTGTGCGACGGTGCCTGGGAGGGGGTCGACCGGGCGCTGGCCCAAGCCTCGGTGTCCGGGGTTTGCACTGGTTCTCCGTGACATGGGTCTGATCAGTGGGTCCACTGTCCAGGTCGCTGACCTCGGTCTCTGGGAGGGCCGGATGTGCATGGCCGACTGCGCTCCAGGTCACGTGGTGACGGTCTGGCCTTCGTCCTTGCGAGGTTAAATTCTTCAGCACACGCTCACCCCGCATGTGCGTCCGGAGGCCTCTGTAAGCCACCGAAGCAGAGGCAGGGTGCCCCCCGGGATGTTGGGTGCAGCATCCTGCCACAGGCCTGGAGGTCTGCAGACGCCCCCAGATGGTAGGAGGGTCACTCGGGCCACCATGGGGCAGCTGATGGCAGCGTCCCGCGTGTCCCTCCTGCTTCCCAGATGGCGACCTGGACGTCGTGTTCACGTCTTCCTCCAAGTGCGGCAAAGACAAGAGCAAGTCCGTGTCCTCCACCATCTTCTTCCACTGTGACCCGCTGGTGCAGGACGGGGTCCCGGAGTTCAGCCACGAGACCGCCGACTGCCAGTACCTCTTCTCCTGGTACACCTCCGCCGTGTGCCCTCTGGGGTAGGTACCGCCCCGCCCCACCCCGCCCAGTCAGCACCGCATCCCCACCACGGCCGCCCTGGGGCTGTACTGCCTCTGTGAGCAGGTGGCTCCAGGGCCGACTGGCCACAGCCTGGCATGTCCAGGGTCCCCGCAGCTGCTGGTGGGCAGGTGCCGTCTGGGTGTCGTCTGCGTTTCCAGGACCTTCCGGGGTGCCCTGGTGCATGTGGTCAAGTGCTGGGGCTTCGTTTGTGCTGGAGTGGCACGTCTGGATGGATGGAGTCCCGCCGCAGGCCGCGTGTTTGTGGGCAGCAGAGGGGACTGTGTTTCTGCCCGAGAGTCCCGGCTGGGGAGGGCGGAGGGCCTGTGCCTGGGAGCCCTCTGCCGGGAGGCGTGTGATGCCCCTGCTTCCTCTTGGGCTTTTTTGCGTCCTGTCCCAGCAGGCCACCGTTTCCCACAAGCTCCTTGGTGTCTGGGTGGAGCTGCTAAGACCAGGAGAAAAGTGAACTCTGCAGCTGAAGCGGGGATGCGGGCGGGGAGGGGATGCAGGTCCATTTCCTTTTGCGTAAACTCCGCCCTAAGTGGAGTTGGTCCTAGGCCATCGTAGGTTCGAGGCGCTGATGCCTCGTGGCCACAGTCACGCAGAGGGGCTCCGGGTTGGCCTCTCACCGCGGTGCGGTCAGCGCTGGGATGGCTGAAGCGTTCTGGTGTGGCCATCACACAGTGAAAGGCGGCCCCTGGATTCTTTGTGAAAGCACCAGAATGGGGATTAAAAAGCAGTGGAAATGGGCGCCCGGCGCTTTCCCACGCAGAGGCTGTAGGGGCCCTCCGCTCAGCCCCCTGCCTGGCCTCTGGTGGTTCGGAGGAAGCCAGCCCAGAGGTCTTGTCGACAGTGGGGCTGAGAAGTTGCACCTGTGGGGGTACAGGAGCATGGCGCACTCGGGGCAGTGGGGCTGGCTGCAGAGCTCGGGCGTGGGGTGGGGGGCGGCAGCAGGAGACGTCTCTCAGCCATGGGTGGGTGGCAGGAGCAGGAGGCGCCTGGCGGGCTGACAAAGCCGTAGAGACTTGGAGGACAACCAAAGCTATAGCCAAGAGCAGAGCCCCACCCAGAGGTGGTCACTGACCTCTCTGTGCCCTGGGTGCTTCGATGGCGCAGGCACGGCCACCAGGAGCTGGGGCTGGGGCGGTGCCTGCAAGCTATTCTCTTACGTCATAGTAGCGCGGGCTCTACACTTCAGAATCGCATGGTGCAAGAATGACAAGTAGCAGGTGTCCCCCGAGTGGAAGGCGATTTGTCGCTCTGCAGGGCTGCTGAGTGGCGGGCCGGGGTCCGGCTTCGAGGGGAGGGGTCTGTGGGCTTCGAGGGGCAGAGCAGAGGCTGACGCCGCCCTGCCACGCTGGGACAGGACGCCCAGCTGTCCTGTGGCCGCTGATGTTCTAGAATGAAACAGTTGGGCTTATGCTGAGCTCGCTTAAGGGCCAGCGGCGGCCGGTTGTCTGAACGCTTCGGGAGCCAGCCGTGCCCTGCCGGTGCTTTTCCGAGTGAGCACCGGGCACCCTCAGGGTCTGACGTCGTGTGGGCTGTGGTTGCCGCTCCCTTCCTGTGGCCAGCAGAGCCTCGCTGCTGGCGCTGTGCGGGTCCGCCTCTGCCCGTGCTGCCCCCTGCGTTCAGGGCCAGAGACGAGGTCAGGTCTCCCTGAGTGTCGCTCGTGACTTCGTCTTTAACTACTTTCTTTAAATGTCCAGTGGCACGGAGATGCACTGCTTACCCGGTGAGTGTGACCGTTGGTGCTGGCCGCTGTGTCGCACGGGCCAGCGAGAAGCTCTGTGGTGCCCATGCCCGGGCAGCGCTGGCTGGGCACAGCCCTGGTGCGCGCTGAGGCTGCGTCTGAGACCTGCATCTGAGACACTGTCCCATCCCCGAATCCGTTCAGGGTGCAGAGAGAGAGGGTGTGGCTCCGAGCAGGCGGCATCCCCAGCGTCTGGTCCGGCGGCTCCGTGCTTTGCGCTGCCCCCTACCCTGCCTCATAGCCATCCTCCTCCGGGAAGCCGCCTGGATGCGCCCAGGTGGGGCCCCCGCCAACGACACAGTGACACGTCTCTTCTTGCGGTGTCGTTCCAGGGTGGATTTCGACAGCGAGAACCCGGAGCAGGATGAGCAGGAGCACCGGGGGCTGTCGGAGAGGAGCCAGGCCGTGGGGGCGCTGCTCAGCCTGCTGCTGGTGGCGCTTACCGGCTGCCTGCTGACCCTGCTGCTGTACAAGAAGGAGAGGCGGTGAGGAGCGTGGGTGGCCGCGGGGGGGGGGGGGGGGCGTTTCACTGGTGCCAGCGCAGCTACAGTTCAAGGTCAAGTAGAGCTTTCCGTGGAGGCAGGGCTTCTGAAGGTGGGCGTGCCCAGGCTCCGCCCACAGGCCAGCCTGGAGCTGAGTCCCTGCGGGGCAGGGCAGGCTGGGGTCTGGGTGCGGGGCAGGGGCCGGCCGGCCCCGGGCGCTCCCTGCGGCCTCAGTGTTTGTCACGTGTGCCACAGTGAGAGGGGGGCCGGGCGGCACCGACCCCAGACGTGGAGCTAGCGAAGAGCACTGGCCGGCGTTTGCTCGTGTACCATCTCTCCCGGCACCCTCCCTGGTGCCCCTGCCCTCCACGGCACCCTCCCCGGTGCCCCCGCCATCCCTGGCACCCTCCCCGGTGCCCCCACCATCCCGGCACCCTCCCCAGTGCCCCCACCGTCTCCCCGGTGCCCCCGCTGTCCCAGCACCCTCCCCGGTGCCCCCGCCGTCCCGGCACCCTCCCCGCTGACCTCCGTCTTCCTCCGCAGGGAAACAGTGATGAATAAGCTGACCAGCTGCTGCCGGAGAAGCTCCAACGTCTCCTACAAGTACTCCAAGGTAGTGGGGTGCAGGGTGACGTCACGGGGGCAGGAAAGCAGCGTGGCCCAGCCTCTTTCCCTCACACACTTTCGTTTTCCCACACTGTGATTGCCGCTGGCTTCCTCATAGTATTTAAGTTGTCCCCGCTGATGTTGGGGGGCTGTTTGTGCTAGCATTGGGGTCGGCATCGTCCAGGTCACAGGGCGTATACAAATACAGCTGTAGCCCTTGCTCTGTCACCAGATTCGTGGCCCTTTGACCCAAGTCCTTGCTGTGGCTCCTGCTCCCCTAGCCCCACCCCACCCCGCCACGGCCAGGCCCCTCGCCCGGAAGAGCCTGTGTGGCCCCAGCACTGCTGGCCATCATCGGCCTGCGCCCGTGGCAGGGAGGCTGCTCCCCAGAGGCCCCGTGAGCAGCTTCGTCCTGCTGGGAGCCGGCAGTGGCCGCCCGCCCTGCCGCCCTCCGGGGGGCCCTGGGGGCAGCCTGGAGGTGGTGGAGGGCGTCGGGCAGTGTGCCCAGCTCGCCCCCGTCAGGGGACTCCGTGACCCGGGGTGGGCTGGGATGGAGTCGCGTAGCGGGATGGCAGGGGTCTCCGTTGTCTCCCTGGCAGGTGAACAAGGAGGAGGAGACGGAGAACGAGACCGAGTGGCTGATGGAGGAGATCCAGCTGCCGGCCCCGCGGCCCGGGAAGGAGGGCCAGGAGAACGGGCACGTCACCACCAAGGCCGTGCGGGCCGAGGCCCTCACCTCCCTGCACGGGGACGAGCAGGACAGCGAGGACGAGGTGCTGACCATCCCCGAGCTGAAGGTGGCCCCGGGCCGCGGGGCCGCGCCGGACGGCTCCCAGCCCGGGAGGCTCCCTCAGCGCAAGGCCCCCAGGGGGAGGGAGGACGACCGGGTGGGGCTGGTCCCAGGCGAGAAGCTGCGGAAGGCGAAGGCGCGGCCGGTGCCACCGAAGCCGACCACCGCTGCCGCCGCCGCCACCGCCGCCCAGCTGGCCTCCTTCCACGACGACAGCGACGAGGACCTCTTACACATCTAACTCCGCGGTGCCTAAGGAGGGCGTGGGGCGGGCCCAGCCGAGCGCCTCCAACCAAATCAGACTTCCACTCGGTGACGCTTCCGTGATTTTTGCCTTTAACAAAAACTGCTTCAAAAGGGAAGAGTTTTTGTGACGGGGGAGAGGGTGCGGGGGGCCGGGCGCGGCCCCTGTGCGATTTGTTTACAGTCATGGGAACTTGGCACTGCTCGAATCGGCCGGGGGCGGTGCCTCGTGTCCCAGGGCTTGCCCCACGTCCTCGCGCGCAGGCAGAGCTGCAGATCGGAGGGCTGTGGCGGAGAAGCCCCTCGCTGCTTTAGGCCCCGCCGAGGGCACCTCCTCAGTACGTGTTAGCATTTAAAGCTCTCCCTATTTATTGACCTCGACAGTTAACTCAGGTCTGCAGAAAAGTACAAGCGAAAGAACCAGAAAGCAGCAAGTCCCTCCTCGCCGGGCAGCTTGTGCTGGGGTCTCGAGCTGTCACCAGCGCACCCCCCAGAGCCCTCCGTTCCGTCTTGTCTCTTTTTGGCTGTCCGATCCCCGAGGGCGCACGCGTGCGTGCGCGCGCACGGGGTCCCCGCCTGCCTGGGTTCTGGAGGGCCCGCGCGGCCGCGGCAGCCGTGCACAGCACGTGTCAGTATTCTGTTCACCGGCTGGTGAATCCCGGCAACCCACCCAAAGAGTGACGATTTTTCTTTCTGTTGCGTTTTGTTCTGGTTTGGTTTCTGGGGCGTGACTAGAGTGGAGGCGTCGGCAAGGTGACTCGTTTCCAGCTTTGGGGCTGGGTCTCCTGTCCTCAGGCCCTCATGATGCCACCTTTTACTGTGCTGATTTTTTTTTAAGGAGAAAGAGGTTTTTGCTCAAACCATTTGACCTACAAGAAGCCTTAATTTGCACAGCGCGCGACTTAGGGAATTTGCATGGAAAGCGTGGGGCCAGAGCCCCGCCCCAGCCCTGCGCTGTGCTCGGGTCTGTGCCCTGCGGGGGAGGGGGTCCCGGCTCCTCCCTGGCTCTGACTCTCTTCCGGAAGTGTTTAATTACTTTTCTTGCATTTAGCGTGTATATAGACTTGGTGGGATTATATACTGAAAAGCAAACCACCCCACAGGTTTTTGGTTTGTGCCCAGTTAGTATGGCTTATTTGATTTAAACATGAGTGTATTTTTAAAAATTTGATTTTTTTTCTCTTCACTTTTTTTTCAATCAATCAACTTTACTGTAATATAAAGTATCAACAATTTCAATAAAAGATAAATTATTCTCCGCGTGTCACTGTTTGTTCCCGCCGCCTGTGTCTTCCCGTTCGTGAGGGCCCCCGTGACCCCGGGCTGAAGCCACGCTCCACTTCTCCGGAATCTCCGTGGTTGCAGGTGCGAACCCTGGGGCCCAGCTGTGGCCTCCCAGCTCTGTCTGAATCCGATCTCAAGTGGACCTGGGGCCCAGCTGCGGCCTCCCAGCTCTGTCTGGATCCGATCTCAAGTGGACCTGGGGCCCAGCTGCAGCCTCCCAGCTCTGTCTGGATCCGATCTCAAGTGGACCTGGGCTGTTTGCTGTTGGCCAGAGTGACGCTGTGGGTTCACTTCTCAAGGATGCCCCACAGCCTCCTCGTAGGTGCCTGATCCCAGGCTGCGGGGATTCACAGGTCTCCCCTGGGGCTCCTGCACGCTAACCCATCCGTGATGTCCCCATGTGGTGTCGGTGCCCACAGCTCTGCATATAGTGAGTGGAAGTTTCCACAAAGGGCCAGACCCTGTGTTTCCAGTCCTGTGACGTGTGATCAAGCCTCCACCAGCCTCCAGGCCGGGAGCTACCCCCTCTACCCTGCACACGCGCTCCAGTACGCTGCTGGCCAGTTCCTCACTTAGTGACTGCTCGGTCCTCAGAGGCCTATGCTGCCATCACGGGGCCTATCCTGCCATCACGTGGCCCATCCCACCATCACGGGGCCCATCCCACCATCACGGGGACTATCCTGCCATCACATGACCCATCCTGCCATCACGGGGCCCATCCCACCATCATGTGTCTTATCCCGCCATCACGAGTCTATCCCACCATCACGGGGCCCATCCCACCATCTTGGGGCCCATCCCGCCATCACAGGTCTATCCCACCATCACATGTCTATCCTGCCATCACGGGGCCTATCCCGCCATCACGTGGCCCATCCCGCCATCACGGGGCCCATCCCACCATCACGTGTCTATCCCGCCATCACACTTGCGTTCAGGAAGCCGTGCTCTTGTTAGTGGTGGCCTTCAAACACGAGAGTAGTGATGCTGGGGCCGGTGCTCTGGCCTAGTGGGCTAAGCCTCCGCCTGTAGTGTCGGCATCCCATATGGGCTCTGGTTCCAGTCCTGGCTGCTCCACTTCCCATCCAGCTCCTACTGATGGCCTGGGAAAGCAGTTGAAGGTGGCCCTGCACCCACATGGGAGACCTGGAAGAAGCTCCTGGTTCCTGGCTTCGGACCGGCCCAGCTCCCAGCCACTGTAGCCATTTGAGGAGTGAACCAGTGGAAGGAAGACCTTGCCCTATTCCCCCTCTGTCTCCCTCTTTCTTTGACTCTGCTTTTCTTTTTTTTAAAGGTTTTTTATTTTTTTAAGTTTATTTATTTGAGAGGTAGAGTTACAGACAGTGAGAGGGAGAGACAGAGAGATCTTCCATCCGCTGGTTCACTCCCCAAATGGCTGCAATGGCCAGAGCTGCACCAATCCAAAGCCAGGAGCCAGGAGCTTCCTCCAGGTCTCCCACACAGTTGCAGGGGTCCAAGGACCTGGGCCATCCTCCACTGCTTTCCCAGGCCACAACAGAGAGCTGGATTGGAAGTGGAGCAGCCAGGACTCGAACTGGCGCCCATATGGGATGCTGGCACTGCAGGATTAACCAACTGCGCCACAGTGCTGGCCCGACTCAGCCCTTCAAATAAATAAGTCTTAAAAAAAGAGAAAGTAGTGATGCTGAGGACACGTGCCAAGAAGAGCCACAGGACGGCTCCTCCAGGTGCGATGGTGAGAGCTCGGATCCTCAGCTCTTGAACCTGACCGCAGGTGCATCTGTCCACACGGAGAGCGCAGCACGGCTGAGGCGTACGTGTAGGAGCACCGCAGTCCACTTGCAGGTGCACACTGAGGGGCTTGGTGCACGTCCCCACGGGCGCTGAGGACAGTTGTACCGTGTTGCCACCAGGCGTCTGCAGTTTGACCTTGGTTTTGAGTTGTCTAACTGGTGCTACCTCTTTAAGAAAAATTCAAAGATTTCACACACCACCCCTTAAAGCAGACGTGCCAGAGTCTCCTAAGTTGACCCTAGGGTCGCTGGTCCTTGGTGCGCTGTTAGAGGCTACTTTCCAAGCTGTCCTATTTCCTGCCAGGAGCCCAGGACACCTGCTCCGTGGAGGGGCACCGGCAGGGATCCGCTGCCCCCCAGGGGGAAAGAGAGCCATCCCCGCCGCTGGCCGCCTGCCCCGTGCCCATGGTGCCCATCCCTCCAAAGACCTGATGGTGTGGCAGGGCATTGGCCCAGACTCTCGGGGGCGTCTCTGACCTCTGACCTGAGCCCCCAGGCCATCCTGGCCAGCCATTATCACTTTATCACTCCTGTTTCAGAAAACCATGTGCATGAGAATTAGGGGACTTTGTCGACCAAACAGCACAACCTAGCCTCGACCAAACAGCACAACCTAGCCTCGTTCCTTTTAGCCAAATCTATGCCTCCCCCTTCCATTCTTATCTCATTAATTGGCCTCTGCGCATTTGAAATTTGAAAGCATCTCAGTTCAGCCAGTATGAAGACGCATTCCAGGAGAACACACTTTTTAGCGTTTAATTTTCTTCATATCTGAATGCACACTCAAAACTCACATGCAGAGTTTTCCTTGAAAGCAGGGGTGGGCGTGTTAGAGTTGTAACCTGCGTGGCAGAGACAAGGAGCAAGTTAGGGGGCCCAGATGATGAGGGGACACCCCATGCCCAGGAGCGTAGTGATGAAGATTGGGCACTGGGCCCCTGCCACGCACTTGACCAGCCACTAGCACACATCACCAACAGGATGCCTTGGGAAGGTGGGCTGGCGCCCTGGTCATCAGAGAGAGGTCGGGGTGGTCCCATCCTGTGTGCGCGCCGAGGAAGACTGACAGGCCGTGGGCGTTGCCTCTCCAGTGTGTGCCGGGGAAGGTGACGGGGATGCCGTGAGGCCAGGCGTGTATAAGGAGTAACCATGGGTGCGTGTTGGGTGTGAGGTTCGGTGGCTGCTTGGGACGCCTGCAGCACCTGGGTTGGAGTCTGACTCGGCTTCAGTTCCCGCTGATGTACACCCTGGGAGGCCGCGGGATATGGCCTAGGTACCTGCCCCCGCCACCCACCAGAGAGAGCTGGGCTGAGTTCCAGGCTCCGTGCTCTCGCCAAGAGCACCTCTCTGGGCCCACTTTCCAGGGTGGCGACCTTGGCTCTGAGGCACCAGAGCCACAGAACTGGTGCTTCTGACTCTGCCATGGTCCCCCCCGCCCCCCCCCCCCCCCGCCCCCCGCCTGGGCCGGCTGGGCCGGTCGTCAGGGCTGCATCACAACCGTGAACCTCAAAGTGAAACCTCAGAGCCAGGGGCTCCATGGGGTCAGCAAGTGAAAGTGGCGGCTTCGGAGTGGCGCCCAGAGTCCACTGTGTCCCTGCCCTCATAGAAACGTTAGGCACAGAATGAAACCCACGTGGAGATGCAGGGAGCAGACAGGTGGCGCCCACGAGCCAAGGGCAGAGGCCTGGGACAACCCTGCCCCGGCCAGCGGAGCAGGTGTTTCCGTGTGGGTCCCTACGGGTGGTGGTTGGTCCTAGCAGAGGAAGCTGGAGCCCGGGCCCCAGTGCCCCCCCGGAGCTCATGGCTGCAGACACCTGTGCGGGCGGGGGGCTGGCACCCTTCTGCCCCTGTTTGCCCAGAGCAGGGCACACCTTCAAGTGGCCTCTTGGCGCTCTGCCGCACGCTTCAGCCGATCCCAGGGAAGGCTGCCGTCATGGCACGGAGGGCAGGGAGCGGACACGGGGGACCAGGGGCCACTGGCCCATAGCCGGGCACCGCCCCGCGCCCAGGGGACTAGAGGGGCTCTCCCTGTGCCTGAGTGGCGTCTCTGTGTGGGGGAGGGACGCATCCTGGCTTCCGTGGGCTCCTACGTAAAGCGCTGTGCTGCAGGCCAGAGGCGGGGCCTCTGGGGACATGCCACGCGCTCTGTAGCTCGTGGTGGTCCAGGCCCGGCTGCCTTAACAGCGGACGCACACTGGGGGTCGGCATGACTCTGCTCTGCAGTTCTGCTGCCGACGCTCAACATCCAATGGGGCAGTCGTGGTTTCTCCTCGCCCCACCCTCTTCCCACGGTTGTCCCTCTGTGTGTCCCGGTCCTAGTCTCCTCCACTCCAGCCTGTTGGGCCAGGGCCCGCCTATGCAGCCTGGTCTTAATAAGACAGAGAGAGAAACACACACACACACAGATCTCCCATCTGCTGGTTCGCTCTCCAAATGCCTGCAATGGCCAGGGCTGAGCCAGGCCGACGCCAGGAGCCCAGAACTCTCCATCTGAGTCCCCAGTGGGGGTGGCAGGGACGCAGGTATGTGAGTCATCACCTGCTGCCTCCCAGGGTGCGCATTGTCTGGGATGGGAAACGGGGCTGGGACTCGAACCCAGACACTCCAATGTGGGATGCAGACGTCCCAGCGGCACCCTGACCGCCGTGCCGAATGCCCGGCCGCGGGGTGAGCCCTGGGCACGCAGCTGCACTGCTCCCCGGAGGCAGAGCACACAGACGCCCTTCAGGCTCCCTCCAGGCTCCGCCCCTCCACACACGTACAGCGCTTACGCATCCGTGAAAGGGGCTCATACATTTAAGGACTTCTTATTGAATGCTGTCTGTCTGCTGGGCACGGCTGAGGCTTGGGGGTTGTGAGGAAGAGTTTCCAGACGTCATGGGCAATGCTCCCCTCCCCTCCCCTCCCCTGCTCCCCCCATCCCTTCCCTTCCCTTCCCTCTTCTCCCCCCATCTCTCTCCCTCCCTCCCTCCCTCTCTCTCTCTCTCTCTCTCACATACACACACGCGCTCTCTTTCCTTCTTTCTCCTTTTTCTTTTTGGATTTCCATCAGAAACGCTTTCTCTGCACGATGAGGAGTGGAGGACGGGCGTCACCTGGTGTCTCTCTCCCCCCAGGGCTGCAGGGACAGTCGCCATCTGAGCCGGACCCTGGCCTTGAAGCCCAGCTCCTTGCTCAGGGTCCCACATGGCACCTGCTTTTGTCGGGCCCACAGGCAGGAAGAAGCCTTATGTTTCCAAACATCTGGAAAGAAAAAGTCAAAACCACCACAGCACTTGGGAAATCAGGCGAAATCCGAATGCCAGCGTCCCAGAGTAGAGGGGTATGGAAACCCAGCCGTGTGCGCTCTTGCACGGGCCAAGAGCCCCATGGCCACACACGCTGCAAAGCCTCAGAGGGGACTGCCTGGCCCTTAGCAGAAGGGCCTGTCACCCCGGATCTCACCTAACTGGAGCAGCTCTGGACCCAACTCAGTCCACAGCACTGAGGCTCAGAGGCTGAGCAGTCGGCTTAGCGCATCCTGGTGCGGTTCAGTGAGGTGGGCGTGGCCCAGGGCCTTGGCCCCATCACTCTGCTGGCTGTCCTGCACCACGCTGGCCTTCACCTGGACCCAGCAGGTCAGCCTCGGGGACTCTGCTCCTGCAGTTCTCTCTGGATCACTCCTCCCCGGCGCACCTGTGAGGCTCACGCCACCCCACAGAGGCTGCAAGGAGAGGCCCTGTCTTCCTGGGCCCCTTCCCTGACAAACGCTCTGTCTGCAGCCCTGGCCACCTGCTGATGGCCGGTCTGCTTGTTTGTTGTGCTGGCTGGACAGCTCTCCCGAGGGTCAGGAGGTTCGGGGCGCCTGCTAAGTGCCACGTGAGCGGCCTGGCAGGCAGCGGAGCCTGGCCGCAAGTCCGTGCGCGGGGCGTGTGATGGGAACAGCGGACAGGGACTGCAGAATCCGGGCACCGAGACAAAGTTGCCCTTCCACTCCATTTCCCCATGAGCCTGGTGAAGCCCCTTCTTGTGTGTGGGGTGAGTGAGCGAGTGAGCCAGTAGGGGGGCTCTGAGGGTCCCTGGAAGGGGTGGGTAGCTGAGAGGCCAGGGGGCCCCGGGCGCCGGCTTCCACACCAAGACCAGAGGCAGCGAGCTAGGGTGTTGGGCCCCCAGCCGGAAGAGAAACCAGGGCTGGAAACCACGTGCTGGCCCTGCATCCAGCTCACCTCCACTGGTGACGTTCTCTACTCCTGGGGGCATCTGTGAGCTCGGGACAGGGAGGTGGGGACAGACCGCACGGCCCCATTCACACAGGTGTGCAGACGCTGGGGCTCCGGGGCTCCTGCTGGGCGGACGCGGTGCGGCCTCTGGGTCTGGCCTGTCCAGCACCTGCGGAGGGGATGCAGGAAACTCGGCCTGTGAGAGCCCCTGCCCGCCGGCTCGTGTGCGAGTGTGCATGTGATGTGTGCACGAGACGGTGCGTGTGAGTGGCGTGGCGAGGGGAGAGGGAGGCATGGAACAGGGGCTGGGGAGGGGAGGCGCTGGCAGAGCGGCTGAGGCAGCGCCGTGGAGGACCCCGGCCTAGAGCCCGGTCACAGCCGCCGTACCGATGCTGCTTTTGGCAGCGTTTGACAGCTGTCCCTCACTGAACTTGGAGCAAGGGTGCTGGGATGTGGGGGGCTGTCCTAGCCCAAAGGCCTGGACCAGCCAAGGGGCCTGTGAGGAGGGGGAGTCGCCCTGGGTGGGAGCGGCCCCCCGCCCCAGGCATCCCCCCCGCCGACTTGCTGACTCACGCTGGCTGCTGTGGGCCGTCTCACGCGGGCGCGCACCCGGATCCTCCGAGGCTGCACGTGCAAACCTGGGCTTGCCCTTGACCCCAGCTCTCCTCATGTGTCCCCGTGAGCCGGGCACCTGCTCCCGTCTGCTGTGTCCCCCCTGCCCCCAGGCCCTGGAGGTGTGGACCTCCTGGAAGTGGGGTCTGGTGGGACACTGGGTGAGGAGCAGCCTGGTCCCCAGCGAGGGGCTTTGTGTGGATTGCTTCATGGACACTTGGCCCAGGGCCAGCCGCGTGGCACGGGGCAGGTGGCCTGCTGTCTCCCGCCATGTTCTCACACTGTAACAGCATACCTAAGACGGAGCGATTCATGGTTCTGGCCCACAGCTCTGAAGGCTGGCAGGTCCAAGCACTCGGCACCGGCGGTGACAAAGAGAGGGGACAGAGGGGGCCGGAAGCTCCCTAACACCGGGACCCACCCCTCTCCAAGGCCCCATCCCCTCCCAACACCGATCCAACCACAGTCAAAGCGAGCTGCTGCCGCCCTGGCCCCGGGCTCCTGTCACCAGCATGAGGGTGGCCAAAGGGGCCCCCAGCTGCCCTCCCGGACAGTGGTCAGACCAGTGGCAGTGGCCGCCTCAGTTGGCCACAGCCCTTGATGGCTTCTGCCATTACTATTTTGGTGGCCGGAAGCGCCATGAGCTGGACCCTGGGAGTGAGTGGGAGGCAGGGAGAGTGGGAGCGGGGCAGGGCAGGTGGGTGGGGCAGGAGGGGCAGGGAGAAAGGTGCTTCCGGGTCCAAGCCAGAGGAAGCAGCCTGGGCCCAGCCAGCAGGTGGACGCAGCTGCCATCCAGAGGTGGGCAGGAGGTGAGGGGTTAGGCCTGACCCAGGGTCAGAGGAGGCCGGGCTCTGTTGGAAGTGAGGCTTCCCCCAGGGCTGCTGTCCAAGCACACACAGGGCGCTGGCAAACGCAAACACCCAGCTTCGGGTGTCCTGGGCAGGGGTTTGTCTCCCCGCCCGCCCCCCCCCAGCAGGGGAGGGGGCCTGTGCTCAACCCCCTCCCCCCCCCGCGGCGACAACACTGAGCACTGCCAAAGCAAACCCGGCGGGGACTTCAGGACCCTGGCCCTTGCTCTGGGCGTGCTCGGACCCCACAGTGGGCAGATTTCTGGGGCTGAGCTGCCAACGCCAATGCCCGTGGAGCGCAGAGATGAAAGTCGCTGGCACACGAAAGCTCACTTGGCATCCTGCGCTGTTTGTCCCTGCCCTGCACGTGCAGGGACCCACCCCAGGCCCACCGCTTCCTGGGGCAGCCAGGGGGGTTGGGGAGGGCAGCGGCCCTTGGATCCCTCCCGTCCCCAGCTCTGGGCCAAGGCCTTCAGCAAGTCAATCCCCTACTGGCGCGTGAGTGGGGACTGTCCCATCTCTGTGTCCCAGAGCCAGCACTCTGCCTGAGATGGACTAGGGATCAGCAAGCACACGTGCAGTGAACAGAGCAGCCCAGAAGTCTCCTGGGCAGCCAGAGGTGGCTGGATAAGCAGAGAGCAGAGCCAGTTCAAGTTCAGTGCAGACGTGGGGAGTTGTTTTTGCCTCCCTCGGCCTGTTTTCCCAGGTGCGGAGCGTGTGTCTCGGGGGCTGCTGGGAGATTTTGTGTCTCGGCCCCAGCAGGCGCTCCACAAACAGATGCTGGCGTCCCTGTCCCTGGTCCTCACCTGGTGGTCCGGCTGCCTCGCTGCTGGGCGCTGGGACCTTTGGCCTGTGGTCATTTGTTGTTCCCTGTGAATTTCTGGGTTCCTCAGAGATCAGTGGAGTGAGGGGCCGGGGAGCCAAGCCCTGGCGCCCCTGGCCGCCCCCTCCCCCCAGGCACCCCCAGCCCAGACCTGCTTGGGAAGCCAGCTCCAGGTGGGGACACGCGGGGCAGGGCCGTCCCAGAGCCTGCAGCCTACCGAATCGCTGGTTGGCTGTCTCTGGGTAATCTGGGCTATAAAGTCCTTGGGTGGATCCCGCCCCGTAGGGCCCTCTGAGAGGCGGGTTATGGCTGCCGAGCTGTCCCACGCGGCGGGAGAATTCCAGGCCTCTGGGGGCTGCTCCCCTCACTTCCCCACAAAGCAAACAAGGCTGTGGCCGCCAGCCTCGTGTTCTCCCCTGGCCCGGGACCCAGCAGTCGGGGTGAAAGGTTCCCTCCAGCTGGCTGCCTTTCAGCCATTTCGTGCTGCGGCAGCAACTTGACTTCAAACCACCCCATTTCAAAGAACTTTAAATGAGACGCTGAAGGCGGCCACCACAGCCCAGAGCAGGCCGGCCGAGCGGCGCAGGTGCACGGGCCGCCACCATGCCCACCGTGGACGATGTGCTGGAGCAGGTCGGGGAGTTCGGCTGGTTCCAGAAGCGAACCTTCCTCTTCCTATGTCTGATCTCGGCCATCCTAGCCCCCATCTACCTGGGCATCGTCTTCCTGGGCTTCACCCCCGACCACCGCTGCCGGAGCCCCGGCGTGGCCGAGCTGAGCCAGCGCTGTGGCTGGAGCCCCGAGGAGGAGCTGAACTACACCGTGCCGGGCCTGGGCACCGCCGACGGGGCCTTCGTCCGCCAGTGCCTGCGCTACGAGGTGGACTGGAACCAGAGCTCCCTGGGCTGTGTGGACCCGCTGGCCAGCCTGGCCCCCAACAGGAGCCAGCTGCCGCTGGGCCCCTGTCAGCACGGCTGGGTGTATGACACGCCCGGCTCCTCCATCGTCACCGAGGTAGGAGCCGCCTCTGGCTTCCCGGCATTGGGGTGGGGGCTCCAGGGGCAGAGAGGCACAGGAACAAGTCCTGTGGGTTCAGTCCCTCACTCACCAGGGAAGAGGGAGGGGTCCTGCGTGCTGGGCACCGGGACAGGTGCTGGCCTCTGTCTGCTCTTGTCGACCTCCATGCGCCACAAGCCCCAAGTGTGAGAGGAAGAAGCCAAGGCTGAGAGAGGCCGGCAGGAGCAGGTGCACTGAATTTGTTGGATTTGCATCTACCGAGAGCCCAGCAGCCCTCCCTCCCGCCCCGCCCCGCCCCCCCCGGCTTCTCCCGGAGCCCGCAGAACTCCTGTGCAGCCCCCACCTCCACTCGAGAGTGGTGACAAGCGACCTAAGTGCAGGCTGCTGAGGTGGCGTGGCCGTGCTGTGGCTCTGGGGGCAGCCGCGCCCCTGCCTCGCTGAGCCTTCAGTACACAGCCTGCGTCCTAGGGTCGTGAGGTCCAGCTGAGGGCTGGGGAAGCCCTGCCCAGATACCCACAGGGCTGCCTGGGTTTCCCCCTCGGGCCCTGTGGCAGGTGTGGGCGCTCGGCCACTTGTGGTCACTTGGAGAAGCCGTGGGCTGAGACCCTGTGAGAAACAGCATGGCTTCTGCGAGGGTACCACTGGTCTTCGCAGCTGCCCAACTCACGCTCAGGGGCGTCTGGTGGCTCCTCTCCCACCTCCTCTGCTTTGCCCAGAAGGGTCAGGGCTGTGGCTGGAGGGAGCCAGGGCCCTCTCTCCCTCCCGGCTTGAGCCCCGCTCCACCTGCCTGCCCACTGCTCACTGCTGTGTGTGTGGAACGGACGCCTGGTCGCCACGGCTCCTCCGACGATGGAGAACGGAGTCGGTGACTCCCCTGCTGGGGTTCTCAGCTTGACTCCGACGTGCCTGCTGGGGGGCAGAGGTAGAGCGAGGTGGGGTGATGGGGACGTGCCCACGGCTCATTCCCTGGGGGGAGACCTCTGCCTGCACGGCTCTCGTGGGACTGGAAGAAATGAGGCTTGTGACGCAGCTCCTGCCTGGCTGGGGGAGGGGAATGGGCAAATGGAGACACTGAGCATGGTGGGAGTGGGGTCAGGAGGCAGAGGTGGCGACCTCGGGGTCTGCAAGGAGGGGACAGTCACAGGAGGACAGGAAAGGGTGGCGGAAGGGGTTGGCTTCCTGTGGCCTTGAAATCAGGGACTCTGGATGGCCCCCAGCCAGAGCGTTGGGAGGACCGGGAGCTAGGAGCTACGCCCGAGTCCCTTTGGTGCTAGGCTGGGTCGCAGGGGGTGGCATCCGTTTTGGGAGGTTCCAGGTGACCTGGGTGCAGCCGGGGGGGGGGTGCGGACTTGTCTCCCACTGTGGCTCTCTGTTGCTTTGAACCCGCGCTTGCCCCACCCCTTATCCTCAATGGGAGATTACTGCTAGGGAATTAGCCATAGCTATTCATTCCTACAGAACTAATTTTTAACCTAGCCTGGCCTTGGACATTGGAACTTGTGTGAACACCAAGGGAATGAACTTGTTTGAACCTGAGTGTGGCTCCTAGCCCGGGTGGGGGGAAGGAGCGTGGACATTCCGTGGCTTCTGAGTGCCCTCCCCCCAGCCACGGCCCCACATGGCAGGAGCCACGGGCTTCCCGCAGCCCTGGGCACCAAGGGGAGAAAAGCGGAGGCTGCGGTGTGAGCCAGGCGGTTCTGTTGTGGGCTCCCCGACTTGCCTGCATGAGCCCTGCCCCCGACTTGCACTTAACAAGGATCCTGGGGGCTGCGGTGGTGCCCAGATGGGGGGCACAGCCCTGCTGCTGCCTCCCCAGGCAAAATTGCAGCTGAGGAACCCCCTGCACCCCTGCCTCTGTGCAGCCTCAGCTCCCTGCCCGTCAGTCTTTGAAGAGTGCACAGCCTTGCGGGGTGCCGTGGCTGGAGACAGGCTGGGGTCGGGTTTGGGAGTGGAGGAGCATGGCCAGTTTTCATGCCTGGCCGGGGGCTGTGGCCAGGGAGCCTGGGCAGCTGAGGGGCTGCCTCCCGCCAGGGCAAGGAGATCGGAACGCCTGGCAGGGGCCCCACCTTGCACAGATCAGAATGAAAACCGAGAAAGAACAAAGCTGGGCTGGCGAGGCAGAGGGAGGGACTGGCTTTGAATGAAGCCCTGAGTTCCCCACAGCCGGAGGGGACGCTGGGCCTGGGGGTAACAGTGCCATGAATCTCTCCCCACCTGGGGACCTCAGCCGAATCCAGCACACCCAGGACATCATCATGGGCCACGTGGAGGGAGACACAGATGTGGGGCGGCCAGATAACGCCCAGGAATGCCTTGGGTGCTCATGGGAAACTGGGTTTTAGGCTGAAATATTTTGGAAAAGATTTGTTTATTATATTTGAAATGCAGAGAGAGAGAGAGAGAGATCTTCTGTCTGCTAGTTCACCCCTCCATGGCTGCAATGACTAGGGCTGGGCCAGGCTAAAGCCAGGAGCCTGGAGCTCCATCTGGGTCTCCCACGTGGGTGTGCGGGCCCAAGCACTTGGGCCATCTTCTACTGCTTTCCTAGGTGCGTTAGCAGAGAGCTGGATCAGAGGTGGAGCAGCCGGGATTATAATATAATATATTAGGTGAAATGGCATTAGGACTTAGAGAAGGAATGAGAGAGTGAGGCGGACAGGGGTTCCTCCTCCTGCACCCCCCCCATCACCACAGTTAAAGGGGGTGGGGTGCAGGAAAGCCAGCTGGGAACACGGACTTCTGCCTAAATTTCGGGCCCTAAAGAGCCTGTGGGAAGGAACTGAGCAGCCAGTGAGCAGACCCAGCCTCACGGGGTCCAGAGTCCTTGAGGCTCCCAATGTCTGCGCCCAGGGCTGCGACAGGGCACAGATCTGAGCCAGGGCGGAGGGGACATAAAGCCTCAGGGCTCCGAACCCAACGGCCTGTCCTATACCAACAGGGCTTCAAGCCACTGTCCCCTTCCATCCCACAGCTGCCCTGTGGTATAACCGCACGGGGGCTGTACCCATGGCTCAGACCGGGAAACTGAGGCCCAGTGTCACACTCTATGGTGTCCTTGTGGTCAGGTGGAACCACGGGTCCCCAGGAAACAGCAGTGCAGAGGCAGGAGGGAGGGGTGAGCCAGGGACAGGGAGGGGGAGAGGCCCGGCCGCAGCCAGCCTCCTTCTTCCCCTGGGAGCCCGCCTTCCTGCCTCCAGGCTGCTGATGTGTGTGGGTGTGGGCCATTGTCACGAGCGTCTGCTCCTGCTCAGCCCCAAGCAACACAGCCTTTGCAGCCCCTGCTTCCGCCTTTTCCTCCATGCCCTCTTTGGGTGGGACCCCCTAGTCTCGCCCAGCCTCTCAGCTCCCCCTTCCCACTGCCATGTTGGAGCCCCAACTGCCCCCAAGATGACCGCATTGTCTTGCCTGTGTCTTTTTTTCTTAATTAAATTTAATTAATTTTTTCATCTTCTTTGAAAGAGAGAGAGAGAGAGAGAGAGAGAGAGAGAGAGAGATCCATCATCTGCTGGTTCACTTCCCCAAATGCCCTTAACATGCAGGGCTGGGCCAGGCCACCAGGAGCCTGCAGCCCATACGCCACCAGGTTTCCTGTGGGAAACACCCTCACCTCTCTCAGAGATACACCTGGACTCAGCAAGTGCAGTCAAAGTGAGACTTTATTGAAGGTCTTGCAAGACTGGGTGTCTGACGAGCAGGCACCCCAGAGCAGGCACAGCCAGAGACCTGTCCCCACCCAGGTCCTCACTGGCTGAGTACTGCGGGATCCTCAATCTTCCAAAGTCGCTCAAGTTGCAGTTTCCTTCAATTTCCTCCCCAGACTTGGCTACTCCCAAGCATCCTGCTTGCCCAGGGAGTTTTGCTAGATCTGCAAGTGGACTAGCGGTCATTTTCCATTCTGCATTGGAAATAGACCCCAGACATTTTCTTACACTCCAGCCCCGGAGGCTGGACCCCCAGCTACCAGCTGCTGCCTTCCAGGGTGTGTATTAGCAGGAAGCTGGGATTGCAAGCAGAGCTGGGGCTCAAACCCAGGCCCTCTGACTGGGCTGTGGGCATCCCAAGCACCGTCCTAACAGCTGAGCTGGACGCCTGTGGCTCCCTCGTGTCGGGTTGCCATTCACGCCCCACAGCTTACACTAGAAAGCACTTAGTTACTGGTGGAGTATATTTAACTCAGCACACAGGTAACTAACGAAGGATCTAGAAGGCGTGTCTTTTGCTTCAGTCGTGTTTGGGGGACATTGCTCCGCTGTGTCTCCTTCTTTGTTGCCCTGTCCTTGTCCTAGATGACTGTGATGGCAAAGCACATGACGAGGGTCGCTCTAGTTACTCTCCGGGGAGAACGGTGAGACAGCGCCAAGGTGTCGGGAGCACACCAGCGCTTGCTGAGAAGGTCCCCAGAAACCCTGAACGTGTCTCAAGAGAACGTGTGGGAGGGGGCCAGCTGCAGCCCGGGCCCCAGTGTTGGGCAGCGAGTTGAGTTTGCTCTGGCTGGAGAGGGAAGCGAGCCATCTTGATTCATACCTGGTCCTGTGTTCTGGTCCCCCCCGGGGTGCGAACGCCGTGTGGCCGCAGTTCAACCTGGTGTGCGCTGACGCCTGGAAGGTGGACCTGTTCCAGTCCTGCGTGAACCTGGGCTTCTTCCTCGGCTCCCTGGGTGTCGGCTACATCGCAGACAGGTGCGCGGGAGCCCGACCGGGTGGGATCTGCCTCGGAGCCACGGTCGCTGGTGCTGTGAGCACAGTGCACACAGGTGCAGACATGCACGGAGGAGGACCTGACACAGAGGGCGGGGCTGGGGGCGGGGCCGAGCGAAGGGCTCAGGGCCAAGGTCACAGGTGAGGCGAGGGGTGGGGGTGGGGGCCTCGCCATGCGGGAGAGAGTGAGCAGGGGCAGAATTTGCTGCAGCTGCTTGTCAGAGATGCTGCTGTGGAGGAAGTGGGGTTCTGTGTTAGATGCACCAGGCGGAGGGGCCTCGCCGTGGCCTGTGCCACAGCCAGGAGATGTGGCAGGCGGGCGGGGGTCTGGGAGAGGAGCTCAGAGCTGTGCACTAGGGCCTGTCCCCGCTGTGGCGTTCACAGCTATAAAACACTTTGGCGTGGGCGGGGAGAGAAGAGGTGGCAGAGGTGGGGAGGGCAGGTGTTGGGACCAAGGGACCTCAGAGGACATGGCCTTGCGAAGAGGACACAGACTCGCCCAGGAGCCCAGGGTCCCCGCAGTTCCCCTCAGGGCAGGGGTCCCACGGCATCATCAGAACACGGATCCCATGGTGCCCTCAGGGCAGGGATCCCGCGACACCCCTCAGAGCAGGGATCCCACTGCGCCCCTCAGAGCACAGATCCCAAAGTGCCCTCAGAGCACAGATCCCACAGTGCCCTCAGGGCAGGGACCCCATGGCGCCCTCAGAGCAGGGATCCCACAGCCCCCTCAGGGCAGGGATCCCACGGTGCCCCTCAGAGCACAGATCCCACAGTGCCCTCAGGGCAGGGACCCCACAGCACCCGCGGGGCAGGGATCCCACGATGCCCCTCAGAGCACAGATCCCACAGCGCCCTCAGGGCAGGGATCCCACAGTGCCCCTCAGGGCAGGGATCCCACAGCACCCGCAGGGCAGGGATCCCACGATGCCCCTCAGAGTACAGATCCCACAGTGCCCTCAGGGCAGGGATCCCACGACGCCTTCAGGGCAGGGATCCCACGGTGCCCCTCAGAGTACAGATCCCACAGTGCCCTCAGGGCAGGGATCCCATGACGCCTTCAGGGCAGGGATCCCACGGTGCCCCTCAGAGTACAGATCCCATGACGCCCTCAGAGCAGGGACCCCACAGCCCCCTCAGGGCAGGGATCCCACGGCGCCCTCAGACCACAGGCTTTCCATTGACAGCCTTTGTGTCCCCCGTGGACCTACGCTGGGAGGAAAGACAGGCGTTGCTGTGGGCCCTGTCCCCGGGCCAGCTAAGTGACAGGGAGGCGACGTAGTGACAACAGTGGCTCTGAGGGCGGCTGTCAGTGTCTTTGCTTGGGCTGAGAGCTGAGTGGCTGGAGTGACTGGTTTTGCCTTCGGAGTCTGGAATTAAACTCAGGGCAGCACAGAGTGTGGGGACAGAGTCAGACCGTGTGCGCTGTGGGGACCCCGCCGTGGCCCTGTGTGCCTGGTCCTCCCCACCTCCGCGTCCTTGTCTCCGCAGGTTTGGCCGCAAGCTGTGTCTGCTGCTGACCACCCTGATCAACGCGGTGTCGGGGGTCCTCACGGCCGTGGCCCCGGACTACACGTCCATGCTGCTCTTCCGCCTGATGCAGGGCCTGGTCAGCAAGGGCAGCTGGATGTCCAGCTACATCCTGAGTAATTACGCGGGGCGGAGCCTTGCTCCCTGTGCCGAGGCAGTGGGCAGGCGGCCGCAGGATGCCGGGGAGCCGATGTCGGCGTCGGGGCCACTGGGCCTCTCGGGTTCACAGTGGGTCACCTGCAGGACCAGGGCTGAGCTGGGCTGGGCGTGGCATGGGGGAGGGGCGCAGGGAGGGGCACAGGTGTGGAGTTTAGTGCAGCAGGGGCAGAGGTGCGCAGAGGTCAGATCAGGATTTTAAAAACTGGTGTGAACCCAGGTGAGGAGTGGTTCACGTTAGTGAACATTCGAGAAGAGTTAAGACTGGAGGAAAAAGGGAGCCCTCCCCGGCGTTCCCGAGCCCACGCCCGGGGCCCATCACAGGGCAGTGGGGGTGACCCCCAAGTTTGCTGCTCATCTGTGGAGCGGCCGCACAGCCAGCCCTGTCGCCTCTGGGAAGCTTGGGGCCCTTGGCATTTCGGGAAACGGGCTGTGGCTGTCACTGCGTGTGTGGGCGTGGCTGCGAGGGTAAAGGTGTTGCTGGGGGTCTTGGGTGGGCTTGGTCAGAGCCACGCCTGCCCTCCCTGCCTCCCAGGGCGGCCTGAACACAGAGCCGCAGGAGGCCCCCTTTGTGGCCCCCCTCCCAACCCCCTCTGTCCTGCCTCCCTCAGGGCTGTGTCCCTTCCTCCCAGCTGTCCCCACTGCAGAGCCCTGGGAGGAGCCCAGCGCCTGCTCCCAGCGCAGGCCCAGCCCCTCGAAGGGGCGCCACCCCCACTTCCTGCTCCCCACCGCCAGCTGCTCTGTCTCACCCATTCCGGGGCTGCTTTCTCTGCTCAGTTCTCACCACGAAGCCCTCCAGGCCCCCAGGCCCCTCCCCTCTCACCACAGATGGGGGAGGGGCACTCCTCCAGGCCCCCAGGCTCCTCCCCTTTACCCTGCGACCTCAGCCCCCTGGGCAGCCTTTCCCATCAGCCTGGTCTCCGAGCCCCTCGCTGCTGCTGCTGCTGCTGCTGCTGCTGCTGCGCCTCCCACGCACTCTGCGTCCTCAAGCCGGGGCCTCTGTGTCTCCCCCACCCCAGGGGCCCCCTGTAAGGCTGCCAGCCTGTACCCCCACGGCCCCAGCTCCCTTTGCACAGAGCACACAGTCCACACATGTGCCACATGCCTGCTGCACCTTCCCAGAGAGGCTGCCCCCCCCACAGGGCTCCAGCTCTGAGGCGCGGGGGGAGGGGGGGACGTGCGGGGGGGGCTCCCAGGAGCAGCGCCAGGTCCCTGGGAGGCCCCCAAAGGTATTTGCTAAGTTCATGAACCCGGCTGGGGTCCTGGACGCTGCTCTGGAGGCAGGCCAGGCGGAGAGAGACACGGGGCAGCAGAAAAACCAGGGGCGCAGCGGCTGGAGAGGGGGGCTTCCTCCGCCTGGGGAGGGAGCAAGGGGGGAGCCTTAGAGGAGCGGGGCTGGGGGGCGGGGGCTGCGGCTCCTGGAGCGGACAGGACCGGACCTCGGCTTCCCACGCCGGCCCCGTGCTGACCACCTCTCTTTCCCAGTCACAGAGCTCGTGGGCTCGGGCTACAGGAGGACGGTGGCCATCCTGTACCAGGTGGCCTTCTCTGTGGGGCTGGTGGCCCTCCCGGGAGTCGCCTACGCCATCCCGCACTGGCGCTGGCTGCAGCTCACCGTGTCCCTGCCCACCTTCCTCTGCCTCTTCTACTACTGGTAACGCCACGCCTGCCTTGCGCTGTGTCCTTGCGCCCCGCCCCCCGCCCCCAGCTCCATCTTCTTTTAAAGCTTTATTAGTTAGCTGAAAGAGTGGCACAGAGAGAGAGCGAGACAGAGAGGTCTTCCATCTGCTGATTTCATTTCCCTAATGGCTGGGCTGAAGCCGGGAGCCAGGAGCTTCTTCCAGGTCCCCCAGGGGGTGCAGAGCCCAAACACATGGGTCAGCCTCGGCTGCTTTCCCAGGAGCATCAGCAGGGACTGGAACCGGCGCCCACATGGGATGCTGCGGCTCAATCTGCTGCGTCACCATCCCGACCCCTGGGTGCAGTCTCCATGGTCGGGGTGTGACCTGTGCTTCAGGGTCACGCCCTTGCCCCATCTGACCAGACAGCCTTAAATGAAAGGGCAGACGCACTCTGGCTCCGTGAGTACTGAGACCTGGAGGCCTGGGGGAGTGCAGGGGGCAGGGCACGGGGCGTCTCCCCCAGGGGGTATCCACTGCCAGCTCCTAGGGGAGGCAGGGCCCCTGCTCCTCTGAGAGCGCCATAGGGGAAGCCATGGTCTCATCTTGGTTTGCAGATCCAGGCAGGTGGCCCCCGGGGTCGGGGGGATGACCCACAGAGCTCCTGCATGGTCTGCCCTGGCCAAACACGCCCTGACTCCAGCCCCTGGCTGCTTGGGAAATTGCAGTCCCAGTGTGAATCGAGGAGGGGAGCTCTGGGACCCCCCCACCCCAACCCGCAGGGCTAGGGGTTCTGGGGAGAGCACCCCCTAGTGGTGAGCTATGTCTGCAGGTGTGTGCCGGAGTCCCCTCGATGGCTGTTGTCCCAGAAGAGAAACACAGACGCCATTAAGATCATGGACAACATCGCTCAGAAGAACGGGAAGCTGCCTCCTGCTGACCTCAAGGTGACAGAGCCAAGAATTCACACCCGGGAGTCTGGGCTCGGGTCTCGGAGCCTCTGGGCCGCCCGGGCGGGGGGCAGGAGTGGGCTGGGACGGGGTGGGGGCGCCTGCCCGTGCAGCTGGTGCGGCTGATGCCCGCTTCCTGGCAGATGCTCTCCCTCGACGAGGACGTCACGGAGAAGCTGAGCCCGTCGCTGGCAGACCTGTTCCGCACGCCCAACCTCAGGAAGCACACCCTCATCCTCATGTTCCTATGGTGAGGGCTGGGGCCTGCTGCCCACGCGCTCGGGGACAGAGGGGCGGGGAGGAGGAGGTGGGGAAACTGTCCTCTCTATCCAAAGAGACGGATGATAGAGCGAGCTGGCTCTCTGGGGACACACACACACACACACACACACACACACATCTCCCAGTCACTGAAGCCAGGAGCCTGGGACTCCATCCACGGGGGTGTCAGGGCCCAAGGCCTCGAGTCGTCTCTGCTGCCTCCCAGGGTGTGCATCAGCGGGAAGCTGGACAGGAAGCAGACGGGGACTGCGACCCAGGCGCTCGACGGGGGTGCAGGTGTCGTGGCCATGCTGTCCAGTGCCTGTCCCCAGAATTTCAAGGCCATTGCTGAGGGGCCCGAGGGCTCTTCAAAGCCCTTATTTCTCGCCTGAGGACTGGATGGTAGGGAAAGGCCTCGGGGAGCAGGGACTTGCACCCAGGGGCAGTCAGGGCTAAGACGGGTGGGGTGTGACCAGGGCGGCCGAGGTGGCCCCAGTTCCATGCAGTCTCATTTCCTGGGAACGGCCCAGGCCCCTCCTAACGTGGGGACATGGGGGAGATGGCCGCGTCTCCTGGTGCTTGTGGGGCCACAGTCCCTTCCTCACACCGCACAGGCCTGGCCAGCCCTCTGAGAGTGTGCAGGCGTGAGCCGCTGGCTGGACACTCACACACGCTCAGGCCCTGCACGCTCAGAGACGCAGCCCTGAGCCAGCCCCTCATCCGTTCCCTCACAGGACACCCGGCCCATGCCTCCACAGTCAGTGACTCTTAAATCGCCGGCCCAGTGCCTGCCCCTCTAGCCACCCTGCCTCCGTGTCGCCCCTGGGGTCCTGTGCCGGGCCACGCGAGTGCCCATGAGTGTGCAGATAGCTGCGTGCCTGGTGGATTTGGGAGCATGGCGGATGGAGCAGCTGCTCACTCTCCTGTGCTGCTTGGGGCCCCGCCCCCACCCCATGCCCTCCTGCCCTGTTCTGCCTCCCACTGCGCTCCTGGCAAATCCCACAGCTCCGTGTGGAACGTGTATGGCGAGCTCACTGGCCGTCAGCACGTGCACTCGGCTGCTGCGGCCTCCCGTGCCGTGTGCCAGCACCGGCTCCTGCCAGCCCTTCTGGCCGTGGGCTGTGCTCTGTGCCCAGTGGCGACAGCAGCAGTGCGAGCACCTGTCTCCCGGCTGTGCTGGAGTAGCCTGTCCCAGGACACGCCACAGTGTGCGGCTTGGGTCCAGGAAGGACAGGTTCCTCTCCTTCCTCTACACAGGGACCTGCACTTCACAGTGTCTGCCACAAGGTGGCAGCTTTGCACGTTTGTGAACGGGAGTGTTGGCCACCCATTCCTTTGCCTTAAATCGGCCTCTTTATCCCTGGCTGACTGGCCTGAGGAGGGGCGCAGGCCTCATCTAACCAAGTGGCAGGCGGGCATCTCCCTCCTGGTTCTCTTGGCACTTGTGTCCAGTCAGAGACAGCCGGGGGCCAGACACAAAGCCTCCCCAGCTCCTGGGCGCAGGTGCTCGGAGGCATGTCCACTGGCGACCCGGCTACGAGGTCGGCTTTGGGGCTGGCGCACAGCTCGCAGGCTGGCCTGGGGCGGTCATTTCTCAGGCTCTCACTAAGTAGGCGCCCATAGGATGGCGGAGTGCTCCCAGCTCCCCACACGGCCCCCAGGAGCGTGATCCCCAGCGCTGCTGTGTTTCCCGCTGGTGTGGGCGGAGGGGTTGTGCAGGGGAGGGGAGGGTGAGTGAAGGGGTGGGGGCAAGACGGAGCCGTGTGGCGGAGGGGGCGGCGTGGCCAGCGCCTGCTCTGCTGTGCCCTGGCTCCCTGACCACGGGAAGCTGAGGACAGGAGCCTCCCTGTGTGTGCCCTGCGTGCCAGGAGCGGGAACGGGCATGTTTGTTGACTCAGTGATGTTCTCGACAAGCCAGCATGGTGGGTGCTGGGACGAGCCCGTCTGCAGGCGAGAGCTGAGGCCCCGAGGGGTGGGTGAGCGCTGCGAAGCCGTCTGAGCCCCGCGGCCCTCACCTGCACTCTTTCCAGAACGTTCTAAATGAAGTGGAACGCAGTTCTCCCAGCTGGCGTGGGTTCCTCCTGCTCCCGCGGGGCTGGCCCGTGACGGGGACTCTCCCCTTGGCTCAGGTTCACCTGCTCCGTGCTCTACCAAGGCCTCATCTTGCACATGGGGGCCACTGGTGGGAACCTGTACCTGGATTTCTTCTACTCCTCTCTGGTGGAATTCCCCGCAGCCTTCGTCATCCTGGTCACTATCGACCGCGTCGGCCGCATCTACCCCATGGCCGCGTCAAATCTGGCGGCGGGGGCGGCCTCCGTCATCCTGATCTTCCTCCCCCAAGGTGAGTGGCTCGCTCAGGGCCTGGCACTGTGGGCGCTGTGCGGAGACGCTCAGAGACAGGTCGTGCCCGTCACCCCAGATGCGTTCTTCTTAGGCTTTCCATGGGGGTGTCACACGTGGGGGGCACTTCTGAGTGCTCCGTGGATGTCACATAGGTGGAGCCTGGGGCGCAGGCCCCGGGTTAAGACGGCACCTGCAGCCCCTAGGTGGCGCTCTCGTGCCCTTCCCACTGTTCTGCTGTTCAACTCCCCAGCACAGAACCAAACCCCACAGACTTTTTGTGTCTCCTGTTCCTCCCTCGTCCTTCCGCTGTGAGATTCGCCCGCCTGGTCACCAGCACTCCTTCTGCCTGTTAGTATTTTCCTGTAGCATCCCATCGTTTGAATAACGCCCCGTGGGCCCATTCCGTGGCTGTCACGTATGTGACTTCTTTTTTTTTTTTTTTTTAATTATTTATTTGAAAGGCAGAGGGAGAGATAGGTGGTGGGGGAGGGCAATCCTTTATTTTCTGGTTCACTCCCCAGATGGTTGTTACAACCAGGGCTGGGCCAGGCTGAAGCCAGGAGCCAGAGCTCCATCCGGGACTTCCACATGGGTGGCAGGGGCCAAGCCCTTGGGCCGTCTTCCGCTGCTTTGCCAGGTGCATTAGCAGGGAGCTGGGTCCGCGGCTGAGCGGCCGGGACGCGACGGGGCGTTCTGATGGGGTGCTGGCGTTGCAAAGGCAACTTAATCACGAGCTGTGCCCCTTGTGTCCTCTCCAACATTTGCCTGCTGTGTTAGCGCTGCGGTGAGCACTGTCGTGCGTGGGTACAAGCCCTCGTTTTCCTGGCGTGTGTGTCTCTGATCACTGCTGGGCCGGAGGGGAGACGTGGGCTTAGCCTGGCAGGCACGGTCCAACAGCTTTCCACAGCGCTGGGGCATGAGCGTGCGCCGTCCCCCGCCCCCTCGCTGACACCTGATGCCACTCGGATGGACACGAGCTTTAGACGGTGACTCTGACAACCCGAGGGAACGCGTGATACACGTAAAGCCTCGTTGGAGTCCCTGTTCCGCTGTCTGCTCTGGGAAATGTTGCAGATTCGCGCTTCTCCATTTTCCCCGCTGGGTGCTGCACCTGCGGCTTCTAACGAGTCCTCTTGGCAGGTGTCTGGGCCGCCTGCCGTGGAAAATGTCCCGAGAAATCCGTGTTCTCCTGAACCAGGCTGGGAGAACAGCAGGGCGAAGCCCAGAGCTCAGTGTCCATCCGCCTCCTTTTGTGGGGGGGCCGAGGGGCTCTGGAACGGGTTCTCCCATCCTTGGCCACATCCACACCTTTCTGGGCCCTGGGCGAGATGGAGCGGAGCGGGTGGGGTTTTGAGAAGTGACAGCGCTGAGTGCTGAGAAGGAAGGCGACCCAGGGTGAGCCCACGGTCCTGGCCTGGGCACAAGGCAGGCTTTGCCCCTCCCAGAATCTTCCTCCCGGCTCCTCCTGCTCTGCGCCTGCGGACTTTATCCCAGTGTGGGAGGCGCCCCCTGGTGGCTCAGAGCAGGGAGTGCCGGGCCTCACCGCAGGGTTGCATGGAGCCAGGTTCTTTGTGGGCAGGGATGCTGCCCGGGGGGCCTGTCCGTGCCCCAGGCTTCTGAGAGATCCATGTATCGTCCCTCGCATCTTTGGGAAGCTGCAAGGAGTGTGATCCTTCCAAATCTCTGCAGGGTTCTCCCCCAGGCCTCGGGCTCCTGGAAGTGATCAGTGTCTGGGGACAGGCTGCTGGGTGAGCTTCCAGGTCACGGGCCACGTGTGCTCTAGCCCTGGGGAGTCAGGAAGGCGACCACCGTGGAAATGGAGGCCCCCAGTCATGGTAGTGGAGCCCATGGCTGTGACGGCCCCGAGGGCAGGGGCTTCAGGCCACGGGGTCTCCCCACTCTCTGAGAGTACTATGAAAGCTGTTCTGGTTAAAAATGCGTGGGAGGGCCTGGTGCCGTGGCGCAGAGGGTTAAGCCATTACCTGCTGGCTTCCCATATGAGCACTGGTTCGAGTCCCGGCTGTTCCACTTCTGATCCAGCTCCCTGCTAATGTGCCTGAGAGAGCATCAGAGGATGGTCCAAGTGCTTGGGCCCCTGCACCCATATGGGAAGCCAAGATGGATTTCCTGGCACCTGGCTTTGGCCTGGCCCAGCCCCTGCCACTGTGGCCATTTGGGGAGTGGATAGAAGATCTTTCTTTCTCTCTGACTTTCAAATAAATAAATCTTAAAAAATAATCGTGGGGGCTGGTGCCGTGGCTCATTTGATTAATCCTCTGCCTGTGGCGCCCACATCCCATATGGGCACCGGGTTCTAGTCCCGGTTGCCCCTCTTCCAGTCCAGCTCTCTGCTGTGGCCCGGGAAGGCAGTGGAGGATGGCCCGAGTGCTTGGGCCCTGCACCCACATGGGAGACCAGGAGGAAGCACCTGGCTCCTGGCTTCAGATTGGCGTAGCTCCGGCCGTAGCGGCCATTTGAGAGGTGAACCAATGGAAGGAAGACCTTTCTGGCTCTCTCTGTCTGTAACTCTACCTGTCAAATAAAAAAATTGTGTTGGCAATGGACCTTAGGTTGAGGAATTGTTAGGGTTAGGTTGCCTTGGTTACAGGACCACTGCCCTAGGTCACTGCATTTATCCAGGGCCCACTGGGTCTCAGGCCCAGCACTGGCCACGATGTGGTCACATAGTAACTAAAACAATGACTCTTACATCTGGGGTCACCTGGGCCTCTGGCCTACATTGTCTCCACGCAGCCTGCAAGCTGGTGGGGTCGGTCCCATTTTACAGCTCAGGCAACCAGGGGACCAAGAACATCACTCTTTTGCATCAGAACAGCCAGCAGGGGGCAGAGCTGAGCCGTGGAGAGGGAGGGGCACTCTTAACTGTGAGTCACGGGGAGTCTTCCAGGATGTGTCCTTGCCAAGCCCCAAAGTCTGTGGGGGCTCGGCTTGCCTCCGCCAGTGGAGGTGAGACCACCTCTCGGCCCCTCTGGCTCAGCGTCCCGCACAGCCCTGTGCGTTCCGCACTGTGGTGTAGGGAGCCAGGTCCTGTCTCCCCTGCAGACCTGCACTGGCTGACCATCGTCCTGTCCTGCGTCGGCCGCATGGGGGCCACCATTGTGCTGCAGATGATCTGCCTGGTGAACGCTGAGCTGTACCCCACGTTCGTCAGGTAAGCGTGCCAGTGCGGGGGCCAGGTGGGCTCCCCAAAGACCCACGTCTGTGGTCGGTTCCTCACCATGCCCCGAGGGGTGCTGGTTTGGGGGTGTTGGGATAGTTACACAGATTTTTCTGTTTGAACACCCCGAATCCCCAAATCTGAATCCCGAGATCCACCGCCATGTTGAGTCTCAGGTCAGGGTCACGTTCAGATCGGGGACACTCAAGCTGTGTGACCTTGAACTCTTCTTTCCTTTGCACATCCTACCGATGGTTCCTAAGAGACACTGCAGCGTCCCAATCCCACTGCCCGCCCTGAGCGTGGACTGAGCACAAAGAGACGGAGGCAGGGTACAGAGAAGGCCTTCCCCTGCCGCCGTTCTGAGGCCAGAGACTGAAACACCTGTGCCCAGCTGTCCTGTGGTCACCGTCCCTGGACCCAGGTGCTGAGTGCTTGGTCCTCCACCGAGAGGGGTCGGGTCGCCCGTCCCAGAGGGCCCCGGGACAAACCTCTCAGTCACTAGGAAGGAGAGCTTAGGTGCTCAGAAAGAACCTTCACACACACACACACGCACACACGCACACAGGTGCAAGAGCGGGACGGTCGTGAAATTCCAGTGTGTGATTCAGTGGAACAAAACCCAAGCCGCGGAAAAGGGGCGCACATACTGGCGGTTCCTGAGTTTAGAATCACTGCAAATTCCAACGACCGATGTGTAAACCCCGCTGCCCCAGCGGCTGCCCCGTGGGAGGCTCCGGAAGCTCCCCTCCCTCTGTAGGCACCCTCCTGCGGTGTGAATGCGCGCAGCCTCGCCTTGGAAATCATGTCTGTTACACAGTAGCGCACACTTCCGGGGAGCAGGAACCACTCTATGGGCCTCCTCTGCCACGTGCCACCGCCACCGCGTGGTCACCCAGCCCAACCCCCTATGCGTGCCAAATGACTGGAGGGGCACAGCCATCTGGATTTGAATAAGAGGACAAGGACACCATTTCCAGCCCCACATTCGCTTATCAGCTCTTTTTTCTTTTGTAACACTTGTTTTCTCGAAGCAGTAAAAAAAAAAAATACACCCTAGTGCTTATCTCGCTCTTCTTGGAAGTCACATGGAAGCTACTAGAAGAATGAGAACTGCGAAGGCCATCTTCACAGCTCTGTGCACCCGGAAGAGGGTGCGCGACAGGAGGGGCTGCCACACGCAGTGAGCTCACAGAGGGTCCGGGCGGGGGCGGGGCCCAGAAGCACCCTCAGGCAGCACGGGGTCTGCAAGGCCAGAGGTGTCCCCCGGCGGGCTGCACAGCTTGGGGACCGCCGCTGGGACCTCTTGTTTGGAGTGGCTGTGTGAGCGCCCTGCCCCCGCTGGGGCACGGCTCAAGGTGGAGCAGAGAAGTGGGGGCCGGCACAGCAAACCCGCAGGGAGCGTTCAGCCGCTGGGGACCCCCAGCACCACCCTGGCCAAACAGGGAACGGGAAGAAATCGCAGTCCACCGATGTGAATGATGAGTCACTCGGGAGCCCTACAAACGTATCGGGAGAAAGAAGAGCCGATTTCTTACCAAGAGACGCAGCCCAGCCTCCCACCACGAACGCAGGATGCGCGTGGACCAGTCTCCTCGCAGAATCAGTGCAGAGCGGAGAGACTGAGCGACAGGGCACAGGAAGGGGTGCAGGGGCGCAGGGAAGCCGGCTTGAAAATGGGACCAGGGAGAACGGAAGCGGTGGAGGAGAGGCCAGACGAAATGATCTCAGTACAACCAGCGGGATACATGTAGAAATGTATGTCCACACACGGCTGCTTACGACCCTTGGTTAATAGCAGTAACGTGTTCACCGGCCCTCGCAGCAGTTAAAAAGGCTTAGATGTGTTGTAATAATAACTATTCATGTTGACGTATATAATAGACAATGTTCCTACATTGTCCTACAATGTTCCTATCATTCGCAATAATATTAGTAAGACCAAGTCGACCCCTTGAGCTTAACTGAGGAGCTCCCCTGACAGGCCTTCCCTGGGTGCCGCCCCCGAGGGTCGCTCAGGCTGTTGAGGCGATGATTCGGTGGGCCCAAGTCACAGGTGCCGAGCGGTTAGACGCTCCTCCGGGCTTGGCCCCATTCCCAGTCCGAGGTGAGCCTGGAGCCTGCCAGACCCAGTGACCCCCAGGGGCAGCAAGTGACAGCCCTGGGATAGGACTGGGGCAGAGCTGGGTGTCGGGGCGGGGAGCACCCGTGTCTGTGGCCATCACCAGCTCCTCCGGGACCCCACAGCCTGAGAGCCGAGCCCTGACTTGCGGTCGGAGGCAGGCTGTCTCGCTCAGCTGCTCGGTGCTGGCCCTGGGACACGGTCAGTGCCCGGGCAGTCACAGGCTGCACTCTGTCTGTCCCGTGTGTCTGAGCAGGAACCTTGGGGTGATGGTGTGTTCTGCGCTGTGTGACGTCGGCGGCATCATCACCCCCTTCATGGTCTTCCGGCTGATGGAGGTCTGGCAGCCTTTACCGCTCATTGTTTTCGGTAAGCACCCCCTCTTCCTGGGCTCTGGCAGCTGTGGGTTGAATGGATGATGTGCCCGGCAAGCGTGGTGCGTGCCCTACCCCCGTATCCCGGCTCGTGCCCCGTCCGCCGTCCTGGGAAAGAGGTGGCCGGAGGTTTCCGTTCTGGGCGCTGAGATGGCGTTGTTCACCTTCGACGTAGTTTCCTGCCTTGTATGAATGTGGTTTGCAACGCTTGTACATTATTTTTTTAAGAGTTACTTATTTATTGGAAAGTCAGAATGGGGGGGGAGGGGGGCCTTTACCGACCACGTGTATACTGGTGGTGCTCTCTGTGCGTGTGCTAAGTTCAGTATCCGTCCGTCCATGCTCTCGTCTCTCCATTGGCTGATGGACCACAGTGAGGCAGCCTGGGTCTCGGCTGTTCTTGAGGTGTCTGAGTGAACAAACCCACTGCCACCACCAGGCCAGCCCACTGTGGCCTTTCCACTCAGTGGGGATAAAATGGAGACGGTGCTTCTGTGCAGACACTCCCGCTGCCCCCGTCTCCTTACTGCTCTTACAACTCCTTTTTCTTTTTAAAAATTATTTTTTTTAAGTCAGAACTACAGAGAGAGGGAGAGAGAGCAAGCTTTCATCTGCTGGTTCACTCCCCAGATGGCTGTAATGGCCGGGGCTGGGCCAGGCTGAAGCCAGGAGCCAGGAGCTTCTTCCAGGTCTCCTACACGGGTGCAGGGGCCCAAGGACTTGGGCCATCTTCTACTGCTCTCCCAGGCCACAGCAGAGAGCTGGATCGGAAGGGGAGCAGCCGGGGCTCCATCTGGTGCCCGTATGGGATGCCGGCACTGCAGGCGGTGACCTAACCCTCTGCACCACAATGCTGGCCCGGCAACCTCTTATTTATCTATCTATGTATCTATCTATGTGTCTATCTATGTATCTATCTATCTATGTATCTATCTATGTATATATCTATCTATGTATCTATCTATCTATCTATCTATGTATCTATCTGTCTATGTATCTATCTGTCTATGTATCTATCTATCTGTCTATCTATCTATGTATCTATCTATGTATCTATCTGTCTATGTATCTATCTATGTATCTATCTATCTGTGTATCTACCTGTCTATCTATCTTGTCTGTCCCGTGCACTGTCCGGACATCTTGGCTAGCTGCAGACGTTTCTGCAGTGGAGCTGGCCGTGTCCCACACGCAATTCTGTCTCATCTGCAGGAGTGCTGGGTCTGCTGGCGGGGGCAATGACGCTGCTGCTTCCGGAGACCAAGGGCGTGGCGTTGCCGGAGACCATCGAGGACGCCGAGAACCTCCGGAGGTGAGGCGCTGGGGTGCTGGGAGGTGGAGGGGTCACGCCTGCCCTGTGTGGGGTCACTCCTGCCCTGTGAGGGGTCACACCTGCCCTGGGGAGGGGTCACTCCCTGTGGAGGGGTCACTCCCTGTGGAGGGGTCATTCCTGCCCTGTGAGGGGTCACAGCTGCCCTGCGGAGGGGTCGCGTCCCCATGTGGTGCTTGGCGGGGCAGTCACACCGGCCCCGTGGAGAGACACGGTGACACTGCACGCCCTCCATTTTCTCTGTTGTAGAGCTTAGAGCTTTGCAGACACTTGTAGGTGGCATGGCCGAGACCCCCCCTGTGTGGTGCTGACTGCACTGGTGCCCAGGTGGCACCCGGAGTCGGCAGCTCTGAGCTGGGGACAGATCAGTCTCTGTCCCCTTGGAGTCATTGCTCTGGTCCTTCAGTGGCTTGGTCTTCCTGTGCCAGTGCGCGCTCATGGAGCTCCTGGCTCTGCTCCTCCAATGGAAGAGGAAGGGCAGGGCGAGCTGTTTCCCAGGCTCCTGTGGTGCAGCGCCGCGGGGGCCCCACTCAGCATGCCCGCGGCCCTGTGGGGTGGCCCCAGGAGGGCCCGGGTTTCACTCCAGACCTGGCCGTGGGACTTGGAACGTCGCTGAACCCTGTGGACTTCGAATGTCCTTGCCCACAAAATGACCGCACTGATCCTGAATGTGGACGGTTGCTGTGACAATGCAAGGAGCAAAAGAGGGTGACAGTGGCTCGTCCTTAGCCAGGCACGTAGCAGGTGTCCAACAAATCTTAGCTTTCTCCTTCCTCACTGCAAACTGAGTGATTTGCACAGTATTCCGAAAACTTAGCGTGTGGAAGAAATCACAAAGCAAAACTGCCGAAGCGTCCTTGGTCTGTACTTAGAAAATGGAGGTGGGGGACCCAGGTGTCTGTCGTAGCGACCTCTGCCCGCAGTGCCCACCTGGCTGAGCGCCCGGTAAACATCACCTTGAGAGACTTGGGGTTTCTCAGTCCCGATGAGGCACCGATGCTCCACTGGGCCTGCAAAGACCCCTTCTGCTGGCCGATGGCTTGAGTCTGAGTGGGGGACAGATTTGCCAGTGTTCTGTCACGATGCGAAGGTGTCACTATACAGGGTAAGATCCCACAGCTGAGAATCTGAGCTGCTTTGAGCACCAACCTGAAGCTCCGAAGAATTCAGAGTTTTCCGAGGGGGGCTGCGCGGCAGGGAACGTCTGTGCAGATCTTCCCAAGCCTGTAAAAGTCCCAAGTCTAGAATAGCTCGGGTCACCCGCGTCTTGGACAAGGTTGCCTCAACCTGCAATTTAACAGGGCCGCGGTCACCTTTTACGAGGCCCTGTTTGTTGGCTTCTTCATCATCGTGAGCCTTTCTGCCCTTCTGGGGGGGCAGTGCCCCCGCCCTCTGCCCCTCGCCCTGCACCTGCTCTTCACACCTGGTGAGAATCCTCTGTCTCCTCTCTGCCAACTCCACGGGAGTCCCGGGCCCTTCCAGGAGAGATCACCTCCGTGGCCCTTGCTCCCGCACTTGTGGGGAGAAGGGCAGGGAACGGGGTCCTAGTGGAACTAGCTGACCTCGCCGAGGGCTGACGGGGGGCCAGCTGCGCTGGTGGCGCTTGGTGGCTCCCCCAGCATCCTCTCAGGACACCGTGGGGCGTCTCCTCCTGCGGATGAAGGAAGTATGGCAGGTGTTTCCAACGTCACCAGATTCCAGATGCTGGTGATGGTGAGCGGGTGGGGCCACAGCACTGTCCCTGCTCCACCTTGGCCGGGCCTCGGGGCCACGCCGTCTGTCTGGGTGGGCCCTGTATCATACCGAGGCTCTGGGTGTGTCTGGGTGCCAGTGGCATTTTATATAAAAGCATTGACATTTGAATTTCATTTAAATGTTGAAGTCTCGGGAAATATTCCCACTTGGATTGTTTTCCTGCTATTTAAAACCGTGAGAAACTGCTCTTGGTGCACAAACTGCCCCCAGCAGGGCCCTCGGGCTGGTTCTGCCGACCCAGTCTCTATGGTGTCTGTGCTCCTGCCTTCTCGTTTTGTCCTCAGCCTGACGCCCATGTGTGACTTTGCTCCTGTTCCCTAACCACAGCGCGGTCACTTACCAATTCTCATTTTTCTCTGTGGTCGTCGCAGGAAAGCAAAGCCCAAAGAAAGCAAGATCTACCTCCAGGTGCAAACGTCGGAACTCAAAGGCCCCTAGGACAGCAGAGAGAAGAGAGAGAAGACCCCGGAGCTGTCGGCTGGGGAGCTGGGGGCTCCCTTTCCTGTCTCCTCCCCCGAGCTCACCTGCCCCACATTCAGCAAATCCTACAGCTCTCTCTCTCTTTCTCTCTCTCTCTCTCTCTCTCTCTCTCTCTCTCTCTCTTTCTCTCTCTCTTCTTCTTCTTCTTCTTTTTTTTTTTTTTGGTGGGGGCTTGGCCTCATTTTGTTTTTTTTCGCTCACATCCTCCAGCGTGTGGCTGTCTTTGATCCACTTCCTGTTCCAGTGGGACTGTTGGCGTGCAATTACCCCAGGGTTCTGAAGACGGAGTAGAACTCACACACTGGCCTCTGTGAGCTGGTTTTCTGGAACGATGATTTTATTCACTCACTGGGCAAAACGCTCTTACGGCCGGAGGCACATGTGTTGGCAAAAGCGTTCCACTGTGGAGATTCCTTGGGTTTTAAAGAGGTGGTCCTGTCAGCGGACGGCCTCCCAGTCGTGTTCAAATATGAGTGCAAGTGGCAGAAAAGGTGTGGTCCTTTTCCAAAGGCTCAAGGCACCGTGGCCGCTTTAGACTAGAACTTTCTGTCCGCTGTGTCCCGGGCACCTCTCTCTCTGTCGCTCGCTCGCTCTCTCATCCCCCCCCCCCCCGTCTTGGTTCTTGGTGGTGGTTCTGGAAGGTGAACGAATGTCCCAGCAGTGCACCGCGGTCAGTACATGGAAGAGGTCACTTTGCTCTGAGCTGTGTGCTTCCTGGAGCCTGCGCAGTGGTTTCGAGAGACTTCTTGGACAAGTTCCCTTACCTGTGAGACAAACCAGAAGGGGTGTGCAGTCCCCCGAGAGGAACACTCTGGAACACAGCGCTTCCCCGCTGGACCCCGGCTCAGCTGCAGAACCCCCTCCCGGGAGAGGAGCCTGTGTAGTCCCCGGTTGTCCTCCGTCACTGTCACGGTCGTGGGCTGAGCGATTTCTAAAGAATAAAGGTTGATTTCGGTCCTGCCTGAGCAGGTGGAGACGAGGGCCCTCGGGTCTCCTAGTTCAGGTGTCTCCTCTTTTTAACGAGCCGCAGTGGTCTCACTGCACCTTAATTACCGCCCCAGGTTCACCTCCAAGTGCCGGGGTCAGCTTCGGCGTCCAGCCTCCCGGCGCCGCACAGCGAGGTTGAACGTCAGCGTGACTTGGCGGTGATGCCGCCGCCTGGCATCCTTAAATACAAGAGGAAGCGTTTTTAGCCTCTGACCCTCGGAGGGGAGGGGACCCTCTCTGTCCCCTCTGCTTCCCTTGGCTTTGCATCAGATGCCAAAGACGGGGTCCCAGCCTAGCCTTGGACGTGCTGTGCTCGGTGGCTCGGTTGCTCCCCCGCAGAGAGGCCCTTTCACTTCCACCTGTGCCCCCCGGCTGCTGTAGCCTCACCCCCCTTTCCTGGCCCCCACTTCGTGTCTCGGCTCTGCAACTTTGCCAGCCATGGCCGGCATTTCCTTTCTCGCTCTAAGCACTGGGCTCTGTGACCTGCTGTCCTGAGGCTGTCCCGGGCCTGTGCTCAGTGTTGTTATTGAAACCTAGACTTGCTCTTCGTTAAAAAGAGCTCTTTAGGGGCCGGCACTGTGGCGTAGCGGGTAAAGCCACCGCCTGCAGTACCAGTGTCTCATGGGCACCGGCTCAAGTCTCGACTGTTCCACTTCTGATCCAGCTCTCTGCTATGGCCTGGGGTAACAGTAGATCTCCCAAGTCCTTGGGCCCCTGCACCTGCTGGGAGACCCGGAAGAAGCTCCTGGCTCCTGGCTTCGGATTGGCAGAGCTCCAGCAGTTGTGGCCATTTGGGGAGTGAACCAGCGGATGGAAGACTTTGTCTCTGCCTCTCCTTCTCTCTCTGTGTAACTCTGCCTTTCCAATAAACAAATAAACCTTTAAAAAATAAAAACAACGAAGATCTCTTTTACCTCCATGGCTGAACCACAGAAGGTTCCTGAACCTTCTTTTTTTGCTTTTAGTCCTAATTTGGACGTTTTAGCCAAACGTCTTGCAAATGTTTGTCCTTTTGCCCCTATCCAGTCCTCATAAAAATTGGCCGTGTCATTTTCCCGGATGTCGTCATCCTGTTGGGCCTGTGCCAGCTCGTGCAGGCGGGTTTGGGGGAGGGGGCCTGGATTTTGCTTGTGACCGTGGCCGGAGCGGCCCCTCACCGAGGCAGCTTTTCCAAATGTCGCCTCCCTTTCACCCCGAGCCTGGAGCTCGCTGCCCGTGTTCCTTTCTGCCTCTCATTGAGCACCTGCTGTGTGCACCAGAAACTGTTAGACAAAGGGGATTCAACAGTGAAAAACCAAGGCAAACACAGAAAGGACAAAACCCTCTGCCCTCGGGGAGAGCAAGCTAGGAAGAGCGGTGAGCAGCCGGAGCTGGCCAATGCTGAGCAGGCAGGAGGGATGGCGGCTGCCAGGGTCTCGGTGACTGAGCGGCTCCTGTGACATTTGGGCTTGGACCCTGGGGCTCAGAGCCCCTGCCTGGGCCGTGGGGACCTCGGCCCCATGGGAAGACTGAAGGTGTGAGCAGACGGGCCTCCTGGGAAGAGGAGGGAACAGGTTGAGAGCAGAGCCCGGGTGGGAAGGAAGAACGGAGAGACTGCAGAATGAGCTTTGGGAAATCGCCGAGCACGGCTGGTGTTGTGGCCCGAGTCAGCCCGAGCTCATCATTGAGCTGCGCCTTGGGCGAAACCCTGAGCTGTCTAGTGCATCCCGACTTAAGATGCCTCCCGGAAATAAGCCGGGAGCTCCGAGGGGCTCCAGGTCAGTGGCTGCCACGCCGGCTCCTGCTCTCCGTGGAGGGAGGGCGAGAGGGAGGGTACCCTTTTCCTCTTCTCTTGTTTGCATCGGGGAGGGGGAGTTCCACCTCACTCCCAGGAGGGATGAACGCTGGGAGGATGATACCAGCTGCCCTGGACCATGCCAAACTCAGGGACAGCAGGGTTAGCAAAAGGAGAGAGTTTATTGTCACTCGCACGGCCAGCACAGGCGGTAAGGGCTTTGGCTCCAGACTGCCTCCCTGCCAGCCCAGGGAAGGGATTCGCACGGAAGCAGAGGCTGGGGGCACTCAGGAAGGGCCCCGCGCTGCAGCTGTGTCTTTGTCTTGCTGTGTCTGCGTGCGTGCTGAGGCCGGCGTGGCCCGGCCCTGTGACGCGTAGGCTGGGGAGGCAGTAGCGCATCCCTGCCCCGGAGCCTTGGCTGCGGTGGTTCTGCCCGAGGAAAACAGCTTGTCGCCGGATCCTAACGGGGCTGGAGAATTGGAGGGGAAGGAAGCAGGGGTCTTCGGCGGGAGGTGGGCAGCGGCTGAGGGGCGGGTGTGCCTGCGTTAGCCGCTCAGGGAGGAGCTGGGTTTTTCACTTGGAGGATCTGCTGCGGTGTTCTGGTAGAACTTGGAGATGGCTGTCCCAGTCCTCTGCGTGGTGACAGCTCCGGGTCACCGTGACATCCCCGCGCCCCACGCTGTTGGATGGCTCACAGCCTGCGTGTGCCCAGCTATTATGTAACTGCTGGAGGATTTTTTTTTAAGAAAGACAAATGAAGATGTATAAAGCTTTAGTAATTGGGAGCAGGAGCTCAAACATGGTGTATCGAATGAATAAAGTTCTCTCCTGCGAGGGAATTACGTAGAGGAGAAGAAAACTTGATAGTTCACATAAAGAAAAAAAATTATTTTCTCTTGAGAACGCGCTACTCAAGGACTTGGTAAAATTGGCTTAGCGGAAAACCAGCCAGTGCCGGTGACTTCGAAGGTTCCCCCTGGCTCGCTCACCCTCGGTGATGGGGCTGTGTCCAACAGGGCTGCCACACACACGTGCACACACACACACACACCAGCATGCATATTTTAGTCTCTAATGCATAATTGGCTAAAAAATAAAAACCCTGGGGCTGGCGTTGCCATGCCAGCATCTCATATTAAGACAAGCCAGTTTGAGCCACAGCTGTCCCACTTCTGCTCCGGCTCTTGCTGATGCTTCTGGGAAAGCAGCGGAAGATGGTCCAAGTGCTTTGGCCCCTGCCACCCATGTGGGAAACCCGGATGGAGTTTTGAGTTCTTGGCTTCAGCCTGGCTCAGCCCTGGCCGTTGTGGCCATCTGGGGAGTGAGCCAGTGGATGGACGAGCTCTCTCCTCTCTCTTTCTCTCCTTTTCTCCCTGTCACTCTGCCTTTCAAACGAATAGATGGATGATCTTAAAAAGGGGTTCTAAGGCCAGCGCCGTGGCTCACTAGGCTAATCCTCCACCTTGCGGCACCGGCACCCCGGGTTCTAGTCCCGGTCGGGGCACCAGATTCTGTCCCGGTTGCCCCTCTTCCAGGCCAGCCCTCTGCTGTGGCCCGGGAGTGCAGTGGAGGATGGCCCAGGTGCTTGGGCCCTGCACCTCATCGGAGACCAGGAGAAGCACCTGGCTCCTGGCTTCAGATTGGCACAGTGTGCCAGCCGTAGCAGCCATTTTGGGGGGTGGTGAACCAATGGAAGGAAGACCTTTCTCTCTGTCTCTCTCTCACTGTCTAATTCTGCTTGTAAAAAAAAAAGAAAAAAGGAGGGTGGCTGTGACTCTGGGCACAAGGAAAAGGCCGGGGACATGCCTTTGCCAGAGTGAGGGCTCTCAGGGATGTCGAGGGCAGTGTCAAACAAGATGCCTAATATGGAGGCTTCCCAGGGGCTAAGCAGAGAGAGTTCCAGCATCATAAAGACGGTGCGCAGAGTTCATTGGAACAAGCTGGGCCTATAAAAAGAGTCAGAGGCCCACAGTCGGACTGCAGGGAACAGGGACTGGGAGGAGTGCCAAGGACCAGCACACTGGAGTTCCCCAGGAGGTTTACGAGCTGCTCGGTTAATTAGACACAGCCCGCGCCAGGTCTCCACACGAGAGTCACAGCCACGTTCACGGCCGCAGACTGGAACCAGATGGAGCGGGGCAATCACTCAAGTATGCTGGAAGAAGCACAAATGTCTTCTGTTTGTTCATTTGCATTTGAAATATTCTGGCCATGCAGAAGTCAAGGGACCTAGGAGCCAAGAGCAAACCCTTCAGGAACTCAGCTGAAACAGAGGGCGCTGCTTTGGGACACAGACCGAGAGCCAGCTTGGCTCACATGGGAGAAACGGCTTGTGCAGGGGTGGGGACTTGCAGCTAAGGGGCACTCCAGGACCCCGGACGTCACCCTAACCACGACTCCCAACTCCCACGTGCGGTGGCTGTCCGGGCAAGTGTAGATTTATGCACTGGGCAGAGATAGGTACAGAACTCTTCACGGCTGCTTTAAATGATGAGAAGAAACAGTGTTTTAAAAGGACACACGTTCCTAGTTCATGCTGAGAAACTGGAGAACATGTTTTCAACCAGAATTCTAAAGGAAATTATGGTCACGGCCAGGTATCTGCCAGGAATGCCAAATCCCAAACTGCTCAAGTCCCGGATGTAAAATGGCACAGCGTTTGCTGGAACCCTTGTGCGGCCTCCCGGAGACTTGAAATCCTCTCTAAGTTACTCGTAACACCGAACACTGTGTGAACAGGTGTTAACTGTGTGGTGCAGGGATGGTAAGAGGAAAACCACTCTGCACGTGTGTAGTACAGAAGAAACCAAACTATTGCCAGCCGCACAATGTGGCACACGGCAGCAATGGTGGGGCACTGCTGATCCACGGCTCCTTGGTTCCCTTCTGTGGACGTGGAGTCCGTGGATGCAAAGAACTGACTACGTGTAGAGTCAAACCTGCAAACGACACGTTAAATCCCAAGCCACTGAACACCCCAACTCTGCAGCCACAGGCTCCCTCCCCGCAGCACCCTGCTTTGGAGGTGAGGACGGACGATGGCCCAGGAGTTGAATGGGTCACAGCTCCGGAGGAGCTGGGGGAGCCCACCCTGAAGGGACCCGAAGGCAGACCACCATGGCAGTCGCAACAGTTGCCTAATGATTGCACTGGAAAATAACCAGACACATTTGAAACGATATGTATTCATCGCTTTAAATAAACTTGGGGGGGGGGGATCATTTGATGCTAGCCAACTGATCACATGTAGCCAAAAAGGCTAATGAAACACAAGAACCCTCTAACAGTGGGTGGTTGGCTGGAGGCAGGGGGAAGCCTCGTGTGTGCAGAGCCAGTGCCAAAGAGGCAAACCAAGGGCGTGGAGAAACGCTGGGAATTTGAGACTTAACTCGGGACCCACAGTCATCTGAGCTGGGGCAGCTCCAGGTCTTTTTCATTTTCTAGTGTGGCCCCCACACTGTCAAAGCTGAGGGTCCCGTCCTCTGGGGGTGCCAGGGCTGAAAAGACACTTTTGCAGGGACTGGGACTATGGCTGATCCTCCCATCGGGGGGCGCTGGAGCCCCGGAGCCGCTGTCCTCTGCTGGCTTGGCTCCCAAGGACAGCTGTGCGGTACTGGAGCACCCCACCCGTGGGAAGGACTCAGTGGTTCTTCGGCACGTTCGGTCACAGTGGCACGTCCTCCGCCATGCCTCCGCGAGAGCCACTGCGTGGAAAGACCCAGAGACACCACTGAGTGGCCAGGAAAGACAACAGCGCACCTGGTCAGCACCAAAACTCGGTGACGCGGCAGATGTGGTCAGTGCGTTGGTGACCCACCTGCCACACGTGAGTGAGCTGAGGTCCCCCAGTGGTGACAGAAGTGCTCCTGCGTGGGTCTCGCTGATTCATTCATTACCGGGTTAAGCATCACTGGACTGCGCAGCCAGCCCTCTGCCTCCCACATGCTTCGTTTTGCTGTAAGGAGAGACCAAAATCAAGCCGCACTGAGCCTCCAGGGATGTCCCAGCTGCCCCCACCCGGGGGCCCATCCACCTCCCCGCCTTCCCCAGGGACTCAGTCACCTGCTACCCACTGGCTGCCTCTCACGTCCCAGGTGCAGTTTTCAGGAGCCGTGGCTACAGGTAGACAACACCCAAGGCAGGAGTTCTTGCGCTCATTGAATGAGAGCGCTAGCTGAGGGAGACAGGGGAATGGAGACCACAGACAAGCGACCCACGTGGTTTCCAGAGGAGTGTGAACCCCCCCAGGAGGACAAGACCCAGAGAGACTCGAGTGGGAGTGCGAGTGTAGTGTCGGTGATGGTGTGGATGGAGGCCTGCCCACTACACCATAGCTCCGGGCCCTCCGGGTGGAATTTCTGCCTCCCTAGACTTTCATGGCTGGAGTGCAATGGGCCCCACGTTCCTAAATTGCAAGCCTAGGTGTCCACCAGGAACAGCGGCTCGGCCCCCCACCTGCTTAGATGCTTGGATTTTCCAGCCCTCAGCGAGACTGGGAGCTATGCAAGTAAAACACACATTGGATAGGCGTCAGATTTTATCAAGAAGCAGAAGTGGGCAGAATCCTGGAGCCCCAGACCCTCAATGCCGGGACAGTTCCTTGTCAATGAGAACAAGGGCATGAGGAGGGTGGCAAGTCCACTGGCAGCGGCCCTCGAAACACGTGGCGAAGAAAAACCCCTGGACATCCAAACCTCCTTACCTCCCCTGGTCTGTGTCCAGGAACGGGGCTCTGCATTCAGAGTGTGCCCGTGTGGGGCTCTCCACTTAGAGCCCCTTGAGCCCTGTGCAGAATCAAGGTGTATCTCCAGGAAGCACACCCCAGAATCCCCTCTCTTCCGCTCGTTCTGGAAAACGTAGACCTCATCTGCAAGAAGCGAATGAGAAGAGACAGCCAAGGTCAAACAGCATCCGAGGAGCTCAGACGAGCGACAATCCTGAGACAGCGCCTTCAGTGTTTCCCTGGACAGGAATTCCCACACCGCCAAGGAGCGTCCTCACCAGTCCCGAGGGCGCTGTCAGTGTCTATGTCCGGAAAAGCAGGGAGGGAGTGAAGAACGGGCAGGTTGAGCAGAAGAGAGAACAAAATTCCGGAATCAGAGCATAGGCTTGAGAAATCCCACTAAAAACCAGAAAAGGGGCAAGAATATGACGAGTAAAAGAGAAAAGCCAAGAGGTATGATCACAGTAGATGTGCTACGCACAGGTGGTGGGGTGACCTCAGAAATTACACTTGCGTGTCTCTCAGGATCCTAGGGATCAGTGTGTGGGGGGACAGGATCCCAGGATAGAGTGTGTGTGTGTGTGGGGACAGGATCCCAGGGATCAGAGTGTGGGGGAACGGGATCCCAGGATAGAGTGTGTATAGGGGACAGGGTCCCAGGTTAGAGTGTGTGTGTGTGTGGGGGGGGACAGGATCCCAGGGATCAGAGTGTTGGGGAGATGGGATCCCAGGGATCATAGTGGGGGGCACAGGATCCCAGGATATAGTGTGTGGGGGATGAGATCCCAGGGATCAGAGTGGGGGGGACAGGGTCCCAGGGATCAGAGTGGGGGGACGGGGTCTCAGGGATCAGAGTGGGGGGACAGGATCCCAGGGATCATAGTGGGGGGCACAGGATCCCAGGATATAGTGTGTGGGGGATGAGATCCCAGGGATCAGAGTGGGGGGGACAGGGTCCCAGGGATCAGAGTGGGGGGACGGGGTCCCAGGGATCAGAGTGGGGGGGACAGGATCCCAGGGATCACAGTGGGGGGACGGGGTCCCAGGGATCACAGTGGGGGGGCGGTGCTGAGCCACGACCAGGAAGCGTCATTGTGTCAATCTTGCAGAGCCGCCATCAAGGCCCACAAGCACCCAGCGCGCTCACACCAACGTCATCCCTGCAGCTTGGGAGCCGCGTTGGGCACTGCGGAGGCTGGATTGTCCCTCAACACCTTCTAACTGACATCAAATACGCTCTGGCTGACTACTGGAGCGTGGGAAATTAGTAGATGCAGGTCACGATTCCTGTCATTTTGGTCTCAGCAGCACTTTCTAAACACCAGGCCGTGTGTGTTAGGGAGAGAGTACCATGTGTGGCGGGCAGGTGCGGGAATACCACACTGTGTTGGTGGAATTACTTTGTAACACGTTCTGAAGTGCAATCTGATGTCTGTGGCAAAGTCTTTTGATAACTAGATAGTTCTTTTTTTTTTTTTAAAGATTTATTTATTTATTTGAAAGTCAGAGTTAGAGAGAGAGACAGAGACAAGGAGATGGAGACAGAAAGAGACCCTCCACCAGCTGGCTCATCCCCCAATGGCCACCACAGCCAAGACTGGGCCAGGCTGAAGCCGGGAGCCAGGCGCTTCCTCCGGGTCTCCCACATGGGGGCAGGGGCCCAGGCACTCTGGCCGTCCTCTGCTGCTTTCCCAGGCCACAGCAGGAAGCTGGATGGGAAGCAGAGCAGCCAAGACACAAACCAGCGCCCACATGGATGCCGGTGCTGCAGGCAGAGGCTTTACCGGCTACGCCACATGCCAGCCCCACAGTGAAGCATTAAACTGTGCGCCACAGAGCTAGGGAATGGAGAAAGTCTCTGGTTTCCACGATACCAGTGCTGTTAACGTGTCACTCTGCTGCCTGGGCCCTGGGCTGCCGATGAGCTCACGAAGAACAGAGGTACAATGGCCTGCGGGGATCATTCATTAGGGGCACGTGGCTTTTGTCAGCTCCCCTCCCGGGGATGGGCGAGCCCTTCCTCCCGGAGTTCAGAGGACAGGAGTCTCTCTGAACACAGATGCGGCTTATAACCCGCAGACGCGGATCACCCCCCCTCCTGGTGGCCGGGAGTTCCAGGTCAAGGCGCCAGCAGGTCCGGCTCCTGCTGAGGGCTCTTTGCTTCCTCGATGGTGCCTTCTTGGTGCAATCTTCACAGAGCAGGACAAAAGGGGGGAGGCGCCTTTCTTTGAGGGGCTGAATCCCCAAGGACCCCGCCCTCCCTCCCCGCCTCCTCCCCCAGGCTCCACCCCCTAACACCACCGCCTGGGGTTTGGGTCCTGACATGTGAAATCTGGGGGACACAGTCATTTGTGGAGCCTTCTCACACATCACGACTAAAGGAACGGCGTCACGGGCCGGCGTTGTGACTGCGCGTTCAATTGCTCTGCCGTACTGTCATCCCATGGGAGCCCCGGGTCAAATCCCAGCTGCTCCAGTTCCGATTCAGCTCCCTGCGGGAGCCCCCGCAAAACAGCAGAAGATGGCTCAAGTTTGAGACCTGGAGGGAGTTCCCAGCTCCTGGCTTCTGGCTGGCCCTGACACAGCTGTGACAGATGGAAGGTCTCTCTTCATCATTCCCTTTCTATCATTCTGCCTTACAAATAGACACATTTTTTTTTTTTTTTGACAGGCAGAGTTAGTGAGAGAGAGAGACAGAGAGAAAGGTGTTCCTTCTGTTGATTCACCCCTCAAATGGCTGCTACGGCCGGGCGCTGCACCGATCCGAAGCTGGGAGCCAGGTGCTTCCTCCTGGTCTCCCAAGCACTTGAGCCATCCTCCACTGCCCTCCCGGGCCACAGCAGAGAGCTGGACTGGAAGAGGGGCAACCAGGACAGAATCCGGCGCCCCAACTGGGACTAGAACCCTGGGTGCTGGCGCCGCAGGTGGAGGATTAGCCTAGTGAGCCGTGGCGATGGCCAACAAATTTTTAAAAATAACCTCATGAACCTTGTTGGCTGTCAGAACACATTTTTGTGCATTCGGTACCCACTCGTGTTGTTAGGGGCTGTGGACACGCAGGGAGTGTTGGGCTCTGTCTTGCTCAGTGATGTCCTTGTGAGAGGACTGCGGTCAGGGCAGATGGGGACAGTGGGCCAGGGGGACACTGCCCAGCTGGTGGCAGCGTCTGATCCAAGAGTGACCCAACATTCCAGTGTGTCCCCTGGCTTGTGCTCAGAGTGTGGATGGCTTTTGCCCTGGGTCATTGTAAAGCACACATTTCCGCTAATAAATACCAAAATACAAAGTTAGAACACGCGTGCGTGTGGCTTCGATGGCTGTGTTTGGGAAACTGAAGAAAAGGGTGATTCATTACAATTTCTTTTTTTAAAAAAAATATTTAATTATTTATTTGAAAGGCAGAGTTACAGACAGAGAGGAAGAGGCAGAGACAGAGAGAAAGGTCTTCCATCTGTTGGTTCACTCCCCAAATGGCCACAGAGCTGCACCGATCTGAAGCCAGGAGCCAGGAGCCAGGAGCTTCCTCCAGGTCCCCCACATGGGTGCAGGGGCCCAAGGACTCGAGCTATCTTCCACTGCTTTCCCAGGCCATAGCAGAGAGCTGGATCAGAAGTGGAGCTGCTGGGACTCGAACCGGCGCCCATACAGGTTGCTGGTGCAGAGGGTTAACTCACTGTGCCACGGTGCTGGCCCCATTACAATTTCTTAAAAAGCCCGCTCTTTCTGGAGTGTGTTTCTCGAAGATGTGTGATGATTCCGTGCGAGCCTGCAGACCGTACAATGGAAGGGCCGCTTGCCCAGACACGTGTCCGGCTAGAAACGGGACCCCTCTGGGTGTTGGTGGGAAGGCGTGTGCCGCAGACCCCCAGAGACAGCAGGAGGTCCTCCGAGTAATACAGACGGAGCTACCGTGGGATCCAGGAAGTCCACTCTGGGCACATACCCCGAGGAGCCAGCGGGCCCGTGATGGCTGTTTCTACACTGTGGCATTCTGCATGTGGTGTGAGTGTCCCCGGAGGGCTGTGTGCTGTGGGCGTGGTTCCAAGTGTGGCAATGCTGGGGAGTCGTGTGGATCTTGCGCTCAGGAGGGATTAGGTGTTTCTCATGGGAGATGGTTGGTCACAAGAGGAGTGTCGCAGCAGCCTGGGCCTGGCCTTCTCTTCTCTCTGTCTGTCTGTCTCTGGCTTGCGACCCCTTGTCCCCACCACCGCCATCGGCCACAGTGTGATGTGGTTCTCAATGGGAGGGCCATACCCTTGAACTTGCAGAGCTGTGAGTTGAATAAACTGCTTTTCTTTTAAGTAGCCTGCCCTGGGTACGCCTGTGTGTGTGTGTGTGTGTGTGTGTGTTCACAGCTGCAGCATTCCCAATCCTCACAAGGTGGGCACAACTCAGTTGTCCCCACACAGACAAATGGGTGCAAATGCGGTTGACACAGACTGGACTATGGCTCAGCCCCAGGAAGGTGGGGTTCCGACACGCACCGCTGCAGGGCAGAACCTGGGGAACACCGTGCCCCCGTGCCCAGTGAAACGCTCGTCACCCACACACACCCCTGTGAGGTCCCGTGGAGAGCAGGGCCGTCGCGCCTGGGGCTGGAGCTGGGGAGACCTAGCTGCTGTGTGGTGGGCACGGAGTTTCAGTCTTGCAAGACGAGGAGAGTTTGGCGCTGGGCGGCGGTGAGCGCGGCAGCACCGTGTGGAAGTCCTCGGCATTCCTGAACTGCCCGCTCCACGCGGCTCAGGTGGAGTCGTGCCGTGTGCATTCCACCACAGTAAAAGGTGTGTCGAGCTAAATGCCCACCGTGTCCGGGGACGTTTCTCCTTTCATGGCAAAACCTGCTCAATGCACCCAACGGGCTAGGCTATTTCCCACACATCTGACTTCTATCTGGCTCACTCCCGTTCATCCTGAAGGTCTCAGTGGAAACATCTCTTCCTCCAGGAAGCCCTCCTTGGCTCCCAGTCTAGGTCAGGCCTCCCTGTCTCACCTGCTTCATTTGTTGGGGCTGCCGTTTGTTAGGTGTGGTCTGTGTCACTGCTCCAGGTGGGGTCTCTAGATTTTGCTAGATGGGTGTGTTCAGTCCACCGCGTGAGCCGGGAGCTCTCACCCTTGCTGTGTCGAAGGAACCCCGCTGCGAATCTCAGTAAAATGTGATTTTTGCTTTTACCTTGCAGATTTCACTACTGTTTTTGTCTTGTGCAGAGGTTTCCCCATATAACGGATAGATAAGGTTGAGGGTAGCGGTTCCGGAACCGGAAGCTGTCAAGAGTATCCACCACTGGCCACTCTTCGTTGTGTTGGGCACTGCTTGCGCTGCCGGTACTTCCTGTGGTTAGCAGCAATCTTGCTGGTCTTATTCCGTCTCGCTGATGGAGTTAGCTTGCATCATAGCACAGTGTTAGCTCCTCGCCACTCCAAGAACTGAAACTGTGGTTTTTTTTTATGTCAAAGAAAGAAGATATGTTATTCTAAGTCACACTTTCTATTATTACCAGATTTTTATAACTGTCATCTGGTTTGAATGAATAAAAGCAAATAGATCATTTCATCAGCTTGCTTTTCAAATTTAGGGGTTCCTGGGCCAGCTGAATCAACACTGCCCCCTAATGTGTCAGAAGTTTGCATCTTTCTTGAGAGACCTCAAGAGAACACCCACGTGTTTCTTTTTCCCGGTCAACATCTATTAAGCTCATTTGCTTGCACAGAATGAGAACTTGAGGGATCTTCCCTTGGTCAGTCATCACATCGCGCTTTGTTTACGGATGAACGCGGCAGCTTCTTGCTATAGTTGCAGCAAGTAGGACGAGACTCACACAGACGCCACGGCGGCGCACAGGACGAAGCCGTACCCCGGAATGCCGTACCCCGGAACGCCATGCTTCCGAGATGCTGCCGGTCCACCTGCTGCTCCAGGAACACAATACCACAGCCTGGAGGTGTTTTCACGAAAACGTGTTCTTTCGGCTCACAGCTCTGGTCCAGAGTCGCAGGCCACATCTGAAGCTGTCCTGCTCGCTGGCAGAGTCCCCAGGCAGTGTGGACCTCACGTGTGTCTTCCATTCTCTTTCTACTTAACCACTCACGGAAGTTAAGTTCTGATGGACCAACCGCTTGAATGCCAAGGGCAAGACTGGGACAGGGTTAGAGGGCTACGGCGTCTGGCCTCTGCAGACCACGAGACGCCGGCCACGCAAGTCTCAAGACTGATGGATTCAGTCGTGTTAAACTTGAGAGTCTCTACTCATCTGAAGGCAGGAAAAAGGCGTGTCACCATCTGAGAGAAGATGTTTGCAACACAACTGATAAAAATTGGCATCTGAAATCTATAAAGCAGAAACAAACAACTCAACTGAAAAGCCAAAATGGCCAAAACCTAAGAGCAGGCACGTGGGAGGAAAGAGCCCACGTGGTGAGCGTGTGTGGTGGACACACGTATGAAAAGATGGTCGCTCTGGCCAGAAATCAGGGAAATGCAAATTAAGCAGATGAAAGTGTTGGACTCACTCGTTCACAAAAAAGGAAGAGTCAAGACAAAACCAAGCTGGTGGGGGACACAATGTAGCAGCAAATGGAAACCATTCTTCCGTTTTAACCATTGACTGTGGGTCCCTGTGCAGTGCCTCGCGGGCAGGTGCTCGATGTCACCAGGGCCTGGTCTCCCAGGGTCTCCCAGGGTCTCCAGGGTCTCCCGGCCTCCCTCCCTTATCTTAACATTTCCTTGCCCTGCTATTGTGATGGCAAAGCGACCTCTACGAAACTGGCCCACTGAAGTGACAGAGTGGAGCCACTGGCTCTACGGGGGCCCTGAACACAAGCCTCAGAACAGGTCATTCATCTGCCCTGTAGGTCATAACTTTTTTTTTTTTTTGGACAGGCAGAGTGGACAGTGAGAGAGACAGAGAGAAAGGTCTTCCTTTGCCGTTGGTTCACCCTCCATTGGCCGCCGCGGCTGGCGCGCTGCAGCCAGTGCACTGCGCTGATCCGATGGCAGGAGCCAGGTGCTTCTCCTGGTCTCCCATGGGGTGCAGGGCCCAAGCACTTGGGCCATCCTCCACTGCACTCCCGGGCCACAGCAGAGAGCTGGACTGGAAGAGGAGCAACCGGGACAGAATCTGGAGCCCCGACCGGGACAGAATCTGGGGTGCTGGTGCCGCAGGCAGAGGATTAGCCTGTTGAGCTGTGGCGCCAGCTAGATCACATCTTCATTTCCGGTCTTGTCTGCAGGGATTTCTTTTCTAGGAATCCCAAGGAAGAAGCCACTACACCTGCGCGGGGACCCAGACTGACTGGAGGCCCCTCTGCTACCATCAAAGCTCCGGAAAGAACAGGATGTCTCCCACCAAGCAGAGGAGGGACCCCAGCTGAGCCTTCATCCCCACCCTTGGGGGAATTCAGGAGTTAAGGGAAGGCTGCCCAGCCCCTCGCTCTGCACACTGCAGATAAACTTCTTTCTTCCACCCTGCTGCATGTCTGGAGAGCACACTCAGTTTTGGGGTTCTATGGCAGTTTCTTCAAGCAGCCCTGGGGTGTCTACACCCCTGTGCCGGGTGACACTCTTTCTAAAATGTTGGATTGGTTCCCTGCTCCCCCGGAGAGCACCTCCGACGCGCTCCAATGGTCGTGTTTTCTGATCGTCCTTGTCTCCTGCTCCGGGACCTGCACAGCTGCCCCTGGATCTGGGCCCCGAGATGTCTCCAAGTGTCAGGGGGAAAATGGAGATGCCGAAGGCTATCTTGGTTCTAGCCTCACATAGATGAATTTCCAAGGACAAGAGAGTGAGCCAAGTGAGACTCCTAGAAGTGAGAAAGCTCCCCACAGAGATCAGGAGGGAGGAAGACCCCAGAAACTGCCAGGGTGGGAGGAGAGCAGCAGCCAACAGTCACCCAGAGGGCGGGGACAAAACCCATCGGAGGGCTGGACCTGTAGTCCTGTCTAGGCTGCTCCTGACAAAACAAAAAAGCCCTCCAAGGGTGGGATCGGTGCCTTCTCTGTATTCTCGCCATAACGCTCGGATCTCAGAGGAGCGGGATGGGCGCTTCTGTCTCCCTAAAGGCAGCTTCTGGGGACAGGCAGCGCCGTGAGTGCCTCTTTGCTCATTGCAACAGGGACCCGACCCAGCTGCCCACCGGCTCATCCACCTCCTCACGCAAGCTGCCGAGCGCTTGGGTTCTTTCCCGTTTGTTTTGGGGGATTTCAGGGGCTAGTTCCCCCGGCTCTGCTCTGCTTCAATTCCTTGTTTCACCTCTGGACCCACATCCAACCAGTCACCATTTTCTTTCCTCCCAAACCTGTCTTATCTCTCTCCCTTTGTCCCTGACACCCCACTCCCACCCTGGTCCTGGCTCAAGCTCCTTGCCGGGTACCCCTGCTGCTTTCTAGACCGGCGGCTCCCTCTCAGCAGGCAGGAGCTGGCTTCCTGTCCCCAGGGAGTGGATCTCTGCGCTGTCATCGCCCACTCCCTTCCCCCCCCCCCCAGGGAGAACAGACCCACATCCACCTGTTCATCACGCCCCAGCACCCGGAATGCACCTGGCATCCAGGGATTACTGGACGGAAGAATGGACACCAGCCGTGGCTCTGCTGGGCCTGCAGTGGCCTTGGCCCGTGGTGCAGCCCTGGGTGCAGCGAGGTCATTTGTGGCCAGTGTGGCCCTGCTGGCCTGTGAGTTCGGAGCTCAGGGACTGCGTCTGGTGTCCCTGACCCTGACATCCAGGCAGCCATTGAACATCTGGTTTTGGGGGGAGCTCTGGACATTTCTGGGGATGACAGATGGCTTACGAAACAGGCAGGCAAAAATGGGATAAGGACTTTTTTCAGGAGACTTCTTATGAAGATCTGAAGACAATAACCGCCCCAGAGTCGGCTGTAAAACCCCAGCCAGAGGTGGTGCCCTTCTGTGCCACGTCGGTGGTGACCTCTGGAGCTGGAGATCCTCTGATCCGGGCCACGTAGCAGGTGCCTGGTGGGCAGAGCGCCTGCTTTTTAGGAGCCTCTGGGCTCTGGGTGGTGACTGCTGGTTTTTTTTTTTTTTTAACTTTTATTTAGGATATAAATTTCCAAGGTACGACTTATGGATTACAATGGCTTTCCCCCCATACTTTCCCTCTCCCCCCGCAACCCTCCCCCCTTGCCCGCTCCCTCCACCCTTTCGTTTACATCCAGATTCATTTTCAATTCTCTTTGTATACAGGAGATCAATTTAGCATGTGTTAAGTAAAGAATTCGTCCCTTTGCCCTCATATAGTAACACAAAGTGAAATATACTATTTGAGTTCTCGTTTTAGCATTGAGTCACATTGTGCAGCACATTAAGGACAGAGATCCTACATGAAATCTATATATATATTTGAAACTGATTATTTTTTTGATGCAGTTTCCAATGTAACACTGAGTTTTTCTTTTTTTTTTCCTTTTCGATTATCTTTATATAGAGAAGATCGGTTCAGTATGTATTAAGCAAAAATTTTCATCAGTTTGCATCACAGCCGGACTGGGTTACAGGATTTATGTCCTCTGCCCTTTAAAATCTCTCGGTGGGCGGCAGAGCGCGGGGATTCTGGGTCATGGAGCGGATGTCTTCCGAGGAGCGCTGGGGGAGCCTGCTTGATGTGGGGAGGGAGGAGAGGCGGCTGGGAACAAGGGGCCTGGGGGCAGACCCCTCAGTATTGCCAGGCCCAGCCCTTGGGCCCCACACGTGGGAATGTGGGGCAAGACTTGTTCCAGTCTGGAGCAGCTGGGGCAGGTGCAGGCCGAGCGGGCAGCAGTGTTGCTGGCCTGGAGTGCCAATCACAGGCTGGCCGCTCCGCCCACAGCTTCCTCCTGGAGGACAGGGTGTCTAGAGACTTCTGAGCTGCACCGGGAGCCCCAGGTCCGTGTGACAGGTGACAGAGTGGGAGAGGTGTCTGCAAGGAGGTGGCTCAGGCGGGCCTGCGTGGCTGCTGGCAGTCCCTGAGAAGCGGGAGGCCTGGGCCACGCTCTGCCGCACGAGCCCAGGGGACGCAAGCTTCCTTCCGGGGCTGGGGTGGCCGCGGGGTCCGGTCCACATCGGCCTTGTCCTTGAGGCTGGCTGAGACAAGACGGTTCGGTGTCTTGTGCGAAACCGCAGCTTTGCTCCGAAAAGCCGCTCCCGAGACGTGCCCTGGCTTAGCTGAGGCCCCGCCCCTTCCCCTGCCCTGCAGCTCCCCACAGGGCCCTCACCGGAGGCCATGGCGCTCTCTCAATGTCCTGTACCCGTGTGGAAGCGAGCTACGTCTTCTTTATCGTTTCGTTACCGTAAGTCAACGGCCTTCATCGTATTCAGTAAGTGTGCATCGCGGAAAAGGTGTCACCAAACGGGGTGCAGGCCAATCGAAGGTGCGCGAGAGAGGACTGTGAAATCCGGGTGTTTCGATTGGAGTGTCCCAGGGTGTCCGTGTTCCAGCGTCACTTGGAAGAAACCGGAACGGCGCAGCAGGAGCAGCGCACGACGTGACTGGTTTGTGCAAGAAACAGCATGAACTCCTGCTGGGAGCGTCCTGTTTAGAGAAGATTCTCACCCCCACCGAAGACGCATACATGTGGTTTGTTTTTTTGACTAAATTAGAACAATATGCTTCAGCTACGCGGGTGGGGAATAAGGGGGAGTCTCCTGAGCACGTCTAACAATGCGGGGTGTAGCAGCGAGGCCGCCTGCTGGCCTTCCAGGCACAAGTCACCTCCCTGGTCCCCAGCGTGCCAGGGCTGCTGGCGTCACCACACCCTGAGTGCACCCTGGCTTCCAGGCTCCCCCAGGGCTCACCTGAGCAGCAGGGAGGGGCCCCCCGAGCCTGGAGCACAGCCCCACGCAAAGAGAGACATTCCACCAACCTGAGCTTTGTAAACCGCCAGCCTCCTGTTTGCCGCCTGGCCAGTGTGCTGGCTGGAGAAGAAAGACGTGTCATTGTAGGCAGGCGGAGGGGCGGACTTCGCTGTGCGCTGCCTGGATCCTGTGGTGCCGTCATGGGATAGAGGTGGGCTTCTACGCAGGGCTGGCTCGCTTTCTTCATGGAGGGCCGGAGAGGAGACACCGTGAGGTGTGTGGTCGGGAGAGCTCCTGAGGCGGCCGCTCAGCTCTGCGGCTGCAGCCAGGGTCCACTGCAGACAGCAGACGATGTCTGTGCCGATCAGGCTTTCTTCAAAGACAGGTGGTGGCTAGATGGGGCCGTGGCTGATTGCTGAGCCCTGTGTCCCATCAAGAGCTCTCAGCTGGGGGAAGATATGCACCTGTGCATTTTGGTTAATATATTTGTCTTCGGTCTTAAAGGCAATACAATGGGTGACGTCGTGACATTGCCATAGAAAAATGACCTCTTCAGGCAGAGTGGACAGTGAGAGAGAGAGAGACAGAGAGAAAGGTCTTCCTTCCGTTGGTTCACACCCCCAGTGGCCGCTGTGGCTGGCGCACCGTGCTGATCCGAAGGCAGGAGCCAGGTGCTTCTCCTGGTCTCCCATGGGGTGCAGGGCCCAAGCACCTGGGCCATCCTCCACTGCACTCCTGGGCCACAGCAGAGAGCTGGCCTGGAAGAGGAGCAACCAGGACAAAATCTGGAGCCCCGACCAGGACAGAATCTGGGGTGCTGGTGCCGCAGGCAGAGGATTAGCCTATTGAACTGTGGCGCCAGCCAAAGCTTTTGATTTTTTAAAAATATGTTGTGTTTTTGTTTAATTTGCAAGGCAGAGAGACAGACAGAGCTCTCCCACTCACTGGCTCACTCCCCAAAATGACTGCAATGGCTGCGGTGGGGCCAGGTCGAAGCCAGAAACCCAGAACTCAACCCAGGTCTCCCATGTGCGTGGCAGGGACCCAACCACGTGAGCCATCGCTGTGCCTCCCAGGGTGCGTGTTAGCAGGAAGTGGGAATCTGGAATGGAGCTGAGACTTCATGGGTTGTAAGCTTCTCAGGTGGTATCTCACCCACTGGCCCCTAAAGTTCTGAATTTTTTCTTTTTAATTTATTTTCATTTTTACTTAAAGGGGAGAGAGAGAGACAGATCAATCTTCCATCTGCTGGTTCACTCCCCAAATGCCTTAACAGCTTGGGCTGGGTGAGGCCAGAGCTAGGAACTCAGTCCAGGTCTCCCCTGTGGGTGGCAGGGACCCAAGGACTTGAGCCATCGCCTGCTGCCTCCCAGGGTGTGTGTTAGCAGGAAGATGGGTCGGAAATGGAGCTGGAACTGGACCCCACTGACTCCAATATGGGACGTGGATGTCCCAAGTGGTGTCTTAGCTGCTATGTCAAACGCCGGCCCCTGAATACTATACTTTTATTTGTTTGTTTTTAAAGCTTCGTTTTGAAATGTGAGGGTGCTTCAAATAGTTCCTGGAAAATGGAATTAAGAAGTCAGTTTAGAGGCAGGCGTTTGGCCTGGTGGTTAAAACACTGGCTGAGACATCTGTATCCCACTAGAGTATTTGGTTCAATTCCTGGCTCGGCTCCTCACTGAGCTCCCGGTGCTGTCTCTTGGAGGCAGTGATGTTGTGTAAGCGCTGGGCTCTTACTGCCCACGTGGGACACCCGGATTGAGTTCCTGCCTCCCTGCTCCAGCCACAGCCCAACCCTGGCATGGCAGAGATCTGGAAGTGAATTAGCAGATTGAGCTTTCTGTCTGTCTTTCTCTTTTCTCTGTTTTTCTGCCTCTCACAAAATTATATATGTATATACACACACACATACTTATGTATATGTAAAGTTTATTTCACTGTAAAAAGTTGAAATCCATGCAAAGTATTTCATAATATGCTTTTTCCCTGAGCCTTTTGAAGACTTCTGATGATCGATAGAGTCACAGAAAGTTGCAAATGTGGCACAGACAGGTCCTGTCTCCAATTCACCCCGAAGGTGGCTCCCTGTGTCATTACAGGGCACTATGGAAAGCAGGAAACTGGCATTGGTGGAGTGTGAGTATAGTTTGCCATTTAAAAAATATTTATTTGAGAGAGAGAGAGAGAGAGAGAGACAGAGAGAGAGAGAGAGAGAGACAGAAAGAGAGAGAGAGAGAGAGAGAGAGAGAGAGAGGTCCCACCCGCTGTTTCACTCCCCAGGTGCCTGCACAGTCCAGGGCCAGCCTGCACTGAAGCTGGGAGCCGAGAGAGAGCTCAGCCCAGGTCTCTAACGCGGTGGCAGGAACCACCTACTTGAGCCATTGCCTGCCGCCTCCCAGGGTGCACACTTGCAGGAAACTGGGATTGGGAGTGGAGCCAGGACCTGCACCTCCTCGTTCTGATGCAGGATGCGGGCGCACCGACTGGCAGGTGTAACTGCTCTGGTCCCACCCTGGATTTACGTGGCCAGTGCTGAAATCCAGTGCTGGCCTGCCTCCCATCGCTCTCGTTTTTCATTTCAGGAATGACCTTTGGGATTGGCCTTTGTCACTCAGCATGCTGCCTATGAGGCCCATTCCAGTGGAGAGCTGATTTTTTTCTTGCTGATTATTTTTGGTTGTGTATTGCACAGTTTGCTTAACCACTCACCTGGCTGAAAGGTCAAGGGAGCACGAGCAGTGATTTGTGACTTGGGCACCTCTGGTCTGGGGACGCCCTGAAGCAACAGAGGGGCTGGCTGTCCCGGGCCGGAGGCAGAGGCACTGCTGCAGTGGGTTATTTTCATTTTTTCCCCAAAAGCCTTTTATTTAAGGAATACATACTTCACACATTTCATAAATACAACTTCAGGATCACAGTGATTCTTCCCACCATACCCACCCTCCCACCCTCACTCTCACTCCTCTTCCTCCTCCCTCTCATATTCCCAGTCTTATTTTTCACTACGATCTATTTTCAATTAACTTTACACACAGAAGATTAATTTTATACTAAATAAAAAATTCAACAATTCATATAAAAAACTGTTCAACAGTCAAAACAAGGGCTGCTCAGTCATCGCATCTCGAAGTTGATTTCACTTCTTCTTTTTTAAATTTTTAAGCATTCTTTTTTTAGAAACTTAATTAACTTCAAAGAAGAACCCAAGAATTACACGTTTTGCGAGCACTTAGATGTAATTATAACTTACGAGACATAAGAATATCCTCCACTTAATACACTAAAACAAAGTAATTTTACTTTTTTACTTTGAGAATGAGTTTTACAGTTAATTCTCATAATACAACTCATTGAGGACAGAAGTCTTGCATGGGGAGCTGGTGCACAGTGACTCCTGTTGTTAATTTAACAATTAACACTCTTATGTATGACATCAGTGACCACCAAGGCTCTTGACATGAGCTGCCTAGGCTATGGAAGCCTTTTGAATCCACAGAATCCATCAGTATTTAGACAAGACCGTAAGCAAAGTGGAAGTTCTCTCCTCCCTAGGGCTCTGGTGGACAGACGTTGCCATTTCCGGGATGAGTGACAAGTACAATTGCTGAGTCATGTGGTAAGTGCATATCTCTTCTGTAAGGACACTGTCACACTATTTTACGGAGTTAACCACTTATTTTTTAAAGTAACACAAACACGCAACATGAAAATGCACATCAAAAGATAAAAATGCAATAATTATAGAAAAGTTGAAAATCTTTCCTTGTCTGGTCCCCAGCCCCAGCCCTCCTTCCAACAGGGTATCAATCAGCCCCGCGTCATCACCCAACACGCTCCCCTGATCCTCGTCTTAGAGGTTTTCTGGTGTGGCACCTACACAGCTTCATTCCTTTCCAGCTGATGAGTGACTGCACCATGGGTTACTTACGCCTCTCTCGTCTTTGTGGACTTTGGTTATTCTGAATTTTTGCTGTCACCAATGAGTGATGCAGCAAATATCTCTGAAATGCCTGTGTGCATGGTCACATTTCCCAAAGGGAGAGACCAAGGGAAATTGTTGGACCACCAACTGACCAGCACTGGCCCCCACATGTTCATATCGATAGACAGCGCCAACTTGCCTTCTTCAAAGGATGAACCAATCAGCACCCTGCCAGCAATCTATGAGGGGTTCTTTACATCCTCATCAACAGCAAACATGATCAATTTTATTATTTTTGGCTTTATTCATTAATCTGATGATTGAAAAATATTTCCTTAATTTGTGTTTCTCTCATCTGATTAACAAAGAGGATGCATATCTTTTTTTAACTTTTATTTAATAAACATAAATTTTCAAAGTACAGCTTTTTGATTACACTGGCTCCCCCCGCCATAACCTCCCTCCCACCCACAACCCTCCCATCTCCCGCTCCCTCTCCCATCCTATTCACATCAAGATTCATTTTCAATTATCTTTATATACAGAAGATCAACTTAGCATATACTAAGTAAAGATTTCAACAGTTTGCACCCACACAGAAACACAAAGTGTAAAGTACTGTTTGAGTACTAGTTACACTGTTAATTTACATGGTACAACACATTAAGGTCAGAGATCCTACATGGGGAGTAAGTGCACAGTGATTCCCATTGTTGACTTAACAATTGACACTCTTGTTTATGGTGTCAGTAGTCACCCTAGGCTCTTGTCATGAGTTGCCAAGGCTATGGAAGCCTTTTGAGTTCGCCAACTCGATCTTATTTAGTCAAGGTCAGAGTCAAAGTGGAAATTCTCTCCTCCCTTCAGAGAAAGGTACTGCCTTATTTGATGTCCCATTCTATCTGCTGGGATCTCACTCACAGAGATCTTTCATTTAGGTCATTTTTTTCCCACAGTGTCTTGGCTTTCCACCCATGAAATATACTCCCATGGGCTTTTTAGTCGGATCTGAATGCCTTAAGGGCTGATTCTGAGGCCAGAGTGCTGTTTAGGACATCTGCCATTCTATGAGTCTGCTGTGTATCCCGCTTCCCATGTTGGATCGTTCTCTCCTTTTTGATTCTATCAGTTAGTATTAGCAGACACTAGTCTTGTATATGTGATCCCTTTGACTCTTTTTATTTTTAAATTTTTTTGACAGGCAGAGTGGACAGTGAGAGAGAGAGACAGGGAGAAAGGCCTTCCTTTGCCGTTGGTTCACCCTCCAATGGCCACTGCGGCCGGCGCATTGCGCTGATCCAAAGGCAGGAGCCAGGTGCTTCTCCTGGTCTCCCATGGGGTGCAGGGCCCAAGCACTTGGGCTATCCTCCACTGCACTCCCGGGCCACAGCAGAGAGCTGGCCTGGAAGAGGGGCAACTGGGACAGAATCTGGCGCATCGACCGGCACTAGAACCTGGTGTGCTGGCACCACAAGGCGGAGGATTAGCCTAGTGAGCCATGGTGCCTGCCCCTTTGACTCTTAATCCTGTCATTATGACTAATTATGAACTGAAACTGATGGCTTTGACTAGTGAGATGGCATTGGTACATGCAACCTTGATCGGATTATATTTGAAACCCCTGGCACATTACTAACTCTACCGTTTGGGGCAAGTCTAACTGAGCATGTGCCGAACTGTACATCTCCTCCCTCTCTTATTCCCACTCTTATATTTAACAGGAATCACTTTTCAGTTAAATTTAAATGCCTAAGAATAATTGTGTGTTAATTAAAGAGTTCAACCAATAGTATGAAGTAGAACAAAAAATACTAAAAGGGATAAAGTATTAAGTTGTTCGACAGTCAGGACAAGGGCTGATCAAGTTGTTGTTTCTCATAGTGTCCATTTCACTTCAACAGGTTTCCTTTTAGGTGCTTGGTTAGTTGTCACCGATCAGGGAGAACATGTGATATTTGTCCCTTTGGGACTGGCTTATTTCACTCAGAATGTTTTCCAGATTCCTCCATTTTGTTGCAAATGACCGGATTTCTTTTTTTTTTTTTTTTTTTTTACTTCTCCAAAGTATTCTATAGAGTACATGTCCCATAATTTCTTTATCCAGTCTACTGTTGATGGGCATTTGGGTTGATTCCAGGTCTTAGCTATTGTGAATTGAGCTGCAATGATCATTGAGGTGCAGACAGCTCTTTTATTTGCCAATTTAATTTCCTTTGGGTACATTCCAAGGAGTGGGATGGCTGGGTTGTATGGTAGGGTTATATTCAGGTTTCTGAGGAATCTCCAGACTGACTTCCATAGTGGCCTAACCAGCTTGCATTCCCACCAACAGTGGGTTAGTGTCCCTTTCTCCCCACATCCTCGGCAGCATCTATTGTTGGTAGATTTCTGAATGTGGGCCATTCTAACCGGGGTGAGGTGAAACCTCATTGTGGTTTTGATTTGCATTTCCCTGATTACTAGTGATCCTGAACATTTTTTCATGTGTCTGTTGGCCATTTGGATTTCCTGTTTTGAAAAATGTCTATTGAGGTCCTTGGCCCATCTCTTAAGTGGGTTGTTTGTTTTGTTGTTGTAGAGTTTCTTGATCTCTTTATAGATTCTGGTTATTAATCATTTATCTGTTGCATAGTTTGCAAATATTTTTCCCATCCTGTTGGTTACCTCTTCACTTTCCTGACTGTTTCTTTTGCAGTACAGAAACTTCTCAATTTGATGCAATCCCAATTGCTAATTTTGGCTTTGACTGCCTGTGCCTCTGGGGTCTTTTCCAAGAAGTTTTTGTGGGTGCCTATATCTTGCAGGTTTCTCCAATGTTCTCTAATAATTTGATGGTGTTGGGTTGTAGATTTAGATCTTTAATCCATGTTGAGTGGATTTTTGTGTCAGGTGTAAGGTAGGGGTCTTGCTTCATGCTTCTGCATGTGGACAACCAGTTTTCCCAGCACCAATTGTTGAATAGACTGTCCTTGTTCCAAGAATTGGTTTTAGATCCTTGATCAAATATAAGTTGGCTGTAGATGTTTGGATCAATTTCTGGTGTTTCTATTCTGTTCCATTAGTCTATCCATCTGTTTCTGTACCATACAACACCCTTTCATGATGAAAACTCTTAGCAAATTGGGTATAGAAGGAACATTCCTTAATTCAACCAAAGCAATGTAAGAAAAACCCACGGCCAGCATCCTATTGAATGGGGGAAAGTTGGAAGCATTTCCACTGAGATCTGGTACCAGACAGGGATGCCCACTCTCACCACTGCTATTCAATATAGTGCTGGAAGTCTTAGCCAGAGCTATTAGTCAAGAAAAAGAAATTAAGGGATGCAAATTGGGAAGGAAGAACTCAAACTATCCTTCTTTGCAGATGATATGATTCTTTATTTAGGGGATCCAAAGAACTCTACCAAGAGACTACTGGAACTCATAGAAGAGTTTGGCAAAGTAGCAGGATATAAAATCAATAGACAAAAATCAACAGCTTTTGTATACACAGGCAATGCCACGGCTGAGGAAGAACTTCTAAGATCAATCCCATTCACAATACCTATAGAAACAATCAAATACCTTGGAATAAACTTAACCAAGGACGTTAAAGACCTCTACGATGAGAATTACAAAACCTTAAAGAAAGAAATAGAAGAAGATACCAAAAAATGGAAAAATCTTCCATGCTCATGGATTGGAAGAATCAATATCATCAAAATGTCCATTCTCCCAAAAGCAGTTTATAGATTTAATGCAATACCAGTCAAAATACCAAAGGCATTCTCCTCAGATCTGGAAAAAATGATGCTGAAATTTATACAGAGGCACAGGAGACCTCGAATAGCTAAAGCAATCTTGTACAACAAACACAAAGCTGGAGGCATTACAATACCAGATTTCAGGACATACTACAGGGCAGTAGTTATCAAAACAGCATGATGCTGGTACATATCTTTTTTTTTTATAACTTACTTAATTATTTTTATGTTCAATAAAATTACTTGTGTTCTTGGGCCATTTTTTCCCTATTTATTCTTTCCTTATTGACCATTTTAAGTTAATATTTTATAAATGTTAATTATTTATTTGAAAGGCAAAGAGAGAGAGAGAGAGGTCTTCCAGCTGCTGCCCTAAATGCCCTCAACAACTGGGGCTGAGCCAGGCTGAAGCCAGGAGCCTGAAACTGCATCCAAGTCTCTCACGTGCGTGACAGGGGCCCAAGTACCTGGACCATCATCCCCTCTTTCCCAGGTGCATTAGCAATGAGCTGGATTGGAAGTGGAGCAGCTGAGACACAAAATGTCCTTCTGATAATTAAGAATGAGGGTGTTGCAAGTGGTGGCTTAACCAGCTAAGCCATGACACCTTCCCTTTGTTGATTTTTAGTGTCTCTATTTCTTTTGGATATTAGTCCTTTGCCCATTTTACATGTGATGCAAATATTTTGCTCAACTATTAAATTTGCATGGGAGATATGGGTATGACATAGTTGATTGCATTTGGTTGTGCTCATCAGGTCAAACTGAGCCATCTGTTGCTTTATGCCTCCTAGATTTGGTCCTTGCCAAAGCAGTCCCTTGTATCATTTCCAAAGTTGTTGGTCTGAAGACTATCGGTGGTCACCAAGTTAACAATGGTTCATTCCACATACAACATCTCAACCACAACTTAGTAGGCACTGTACTTGGAGTTTTGAACTTGGTCTCAGCTCAACCTCGCCCTGTGCAGTCCAACCCTCCCGCAAGGCTGGGCAGTAGCAGTGAGCTCAGCTCCCAGGCAGTCCTGTGGTCGTCGGGGGAGATCATCAATGCTCCACGGAGCACTGGGGTGCAGGAAGTGGGGTGAGTCCACACATTTTTGGCTCCCAGAATAAACTCTAGGTTTATTGGGCCATAACTCCATCAGAAGCCGAGGAGTGCCTGAGCTGGAGCCAGTGCCCAAAGCTTCAGCTAGCCCAGTACATCTAGGATCTGCGGTTGGGGAACTCATCCATAAATCTGACCTGACCCAACTTCACGTCCCCATTCTGGGTCATTACAATCCAATCCCAAATCTGCTCCACCGCCACCTCGCCTCCTTGGTTTCTGCCACGTAAGAGATACAATCTTCAAATTCTGTAATGTGTAGGCTGGTAGGCTGTCTTTTCTCTTACCCTGGAGACGCATGCGTGGACCTACCCTGGGCCGACGGGGCGAGGGCTGGGGAGCTCTGGCACCTGCCTCCCACGAGGTCACTGAAAGTGTTCTAGAGAAGGAAGAGTGCGTTCTCAAAACGAGAGAGAGGGGTGGGGGCTGCTTCTTCAGGCAAAGGAGGCGGAGGGGACTTGGGGGCTCAAGATTTTCGGCCTCATTTGCATCCATGTAGTGCGATTTCAGAGGTCCCCTCCTTCTCACCTACTGTGTAGCTTTCATTTAGGAGACCTGGTTGGGCTATGAATTCAACCTTGATGCGATTCTAAAACCACTGCACCGAGTTTTGAGTGTGTTTTTCAGCTTTGCCCCCACAAAACTCACGGATTTCTTTTAGGGCCGTTACAGTAGGCTCTCTCCTTCTCAGCAACGCTCCAAGTTGATATTGTAAGGCCCTCAAGTTTTTGTTTTCTTTTTGTAGCCTCTCCAGTGGAGTTGGGCTACCCCAGAGTGAACAGCAGGTAATCTAAGCACCTGCTGTGCCATTGTATGCAATGCTGCACACAGGTGCGCTGTGTCCCAGTTTACCAGGACCATAAGCTCTTGGGTGTGGTCAGTCCCAATCACATCAGTTAACAACCCCCAGGTCCCCACACTGGGGCATCTGGTTCAGGGTCTACCCATGGAACCAAGCAGCGTGTTCATCTGTGATTAATCAGCAACACAGGAGCTGCTCAAGCTATTCCAAGTAGAAGCAATTTTTAAAACATTTATTTGATGTATTTGAAAGACTAATTGACAGAGAGACAGAGAGACAGAGAGGGATAGAGGGAGGGAGGGGAGAGAGAGAGAGAAAGAGAGAGAGAGAGAGAGAATCTTCCATCTGCTGGTTCCACTCCCCAGAGAGCTGCAATGGCTGGGGCTAGGCCAGGCTGAAGCCAGGGGCCTGAAACTCCATCCAGGTCTCCCGCAGGGGTGGCAGGAACCCAAGCACCTGGGCCGTCTTCCGCTGCTGTCTGAGCGCATTAGCAGGAAGATGGATAGCAAGCGGAGCAGCTGAGACCTGAACCAGCAGCTGCTACGCGATGGTGTCAGCATCACAAGCTGTAGCTTACCCCATTACGCCACAGTTCTGGGCCCAGGAGGAGCAATGAGTAAGACACTGGTGTACAAAGTCCTTGGGGAACAGAAGGGAGAGGAGAGTACTAGAGAGAGAAGACGGCTTTTGCACGAAGACCGGGAAGCAGCAGCTGCTCCTGGCTGGGGCCCGAGAACCTATTCATTCCGTGAGGTTGATATGGGTGCTTCCACGGTGGGACAGGCTGTTAGGGCTGCGCTGAGGCCACCGAGCAGAACCCAGAGCCCGCATCACCGAGCCGGCTGCCAGCCGGTGTGGCTGCCGCTGCTCACAGTCTTCCCAACACACGAGAAGCAGCTTCTCTTTTGCTCCTTCCCTCTAGTCTCTGGATAACGCCACCCACTGGGCAAGTCTTAGAGGAAGCCGGGTGGAGGCCTGGACACGTGGTTTGCAGGTTTAATTCCTGACGCCACAGCTGAGGCTCAGAGGGCAGACGTGTGCCGTGTCTCAGGCAGCCCCTGGCTGTGGTGTGGATGCGGTTCCAGTGCGCTCCCCAGACTTCCTGGGCTGCACGTCTGGTCCCCAGTGTGGCAGCGTGGGAGGTGATGGAGCTCTACAACGTGGGCCCAGTGGGAAGTCCTTGGTCACTGGGGCACTGCCCGTGGGAGGAATCAATGTAGCCTTCAAGGGGTCCTGGTTTGCAGGTTGTTATAAAGAAGCAAGGCTGGCGCCTCCCTGTGGACACTCTGGCTTCCTGCTTCCCCAGGTGATTGCTCCCTCCCGCACGCACCCCCACCATCATGTCACCTGCCAAGAGGTGTCACGGCCATGGGCCCTAACTGGAGCTGGCACCGTGGTACCTGGAATTTCTGCTTCCAATGTTCCTATACAATGCTCAGCTTGCGTGTTGCACTGACAGAATGTGGATCTGTACACTACTGGGAGACATGTTTCTTTGAATGAGACCAAAAACTGAGAAAGTGGATGACCTGGGATCTGCAAGACAGAGGACCCAAGTTGGGATAGAGGCAATGGAGAGGTCTCTCGGAACCAGGAAAGAAACCAGCATGTGATGTGTGTGAGTGCACGGAGCACAGATGCATTGTTCTGTTAGAGAGCAAGGAAAGAAAATTAACGACTTGTGGAAAGCAGAGCAGTGACACCCACGGCTCAGGAAAAGCAAAGGGGAGTGAACGAAGGCAACATTGTCACGAACACCTCGCTGCTCAGCTGTAGCAGCTGCAGTCACCGTGATGTGACTCCGACGTCATAGGAACACGCTAGGACCAAGTCAGATCGAAAGAGAGAAGGTGCGAGTGGGGGCCGAATTCTCACCTTCTGTGTTACAGATAGTATTTCTTTTCTTTTCTTTTTCTTTTCTTTTCTTTTCTTTTTTTTTTTTTACAGGAAGAGTTAGAGAGAGAGAGAGAGAGAGAGAGAGAGAGAGAGAGAGAGAGAGAAAGGTCTTCCCTTTCCGTTGGTTCACTCCTCAAATGGCTGCTCCAAACGGCGCTGTGCCGATCTGAAGCCAGGAGCCAGGTGCTTCTCCTGGTCTCCCATGGGGTGCAGGGCCCAAGCACTTGGGCCATCCTCCACTGCACTCCCTGGCCATAGCAGAGAGCTGGCCTGGAAGAGGGGCAACCGGGACAGAATCCAATGCCCCAGCTGGGACTAGAACTCGGGGTGCTGGCACCGCAGGCGGAGGATTAGCCTAGTGAGCCATGATGCCAGCCCACAGATAGCATTTCAAATTGAAAACTCAAGAAATGTCAGCACAGAGAAGCTATTTGGATGGACAGAGGGAATTCTCTGGGGAGACGCAGCTGATGTAGCTGACCCATCCTCTGTGGGGTCGGAGGAGCGCAGTGGGGCAGGAGCATTGCTTTTCATTTGAATCCTCATATGGTTTGAAGGCATCCCACAAATTTCATGCACTGGAAACTAAGTCCCCAAATTCATTGCTGCTAGTGTTTTGGGGGTGCGGTCCTTGGGAAGTAATTAGCATTAGCTGGGGCCGGGAGAGTGGGACCCTGGGAAGGCAGGAGAGGCTTCACGAGAAGAGGACGAGTGATCTGAGCTAGCACGCCCACCCTGGCCCCCTCCTGACGCCCTGCACCACGTGGTGATGCGGGAAGAAGGCTCTAGCTGGGGCCATGCACCTGACAGTGCTGTGCTCCTCGATTCTCCAGCCCAAGTCTTAGACGTTTTGTCAGCGCAACAGAAATGAACTCAGACATGCCTTGTAGTATTTAGCTCTTAAAAATATACTTACTCTAGTCCTTTGGTGCATGTTAATAAATTTTTCAATCTACAGGTTTTGGAGGGGCTATTTAGCCTAGCAGTTAGGACACCCATATCATACACTGGAGTGCCTGTGCTGGATTTCTGGATCTGGCTAATGCAGACCTTGGATGCCAGCCATGATATTTCGAGTAAAACCGGGTCCCTTCTACCCTCCTGGGAGACCTGGAATGAGTTCCCAGCTCCTGGCTTTGACCTGGCCCACTCCTGGCTGTTACAGCCATTGGGGAGCGAACCAGCAGATGGCAGTCTCTCTCTCTCAATGTTCCAATTTCAAGGAAGTTTTGCCAGAATGAAAAATTGTTCATTTACTAATGCTGCTGATACTGCTCACGGAACTCAAGGCTTGCTTCGTAGAAGCACATGGTTACATTTGTGAAGGAACTGGTGTGTAACTGATCCTTCTGCTTGTCTCCCTTCAAGTCTCACACCAGTAATAGTCAGCGCATCTTAAAATTTCTTCACCCACAACACTGGAAGACCTACGTAAAGTTTTGACATATTCTGGAGAACTTGATTTGGCTTTGAGAGTTTTACTTCTCTTTAAGAAAATAGACTCTTCTCTCCCAACTTTCTTGCTTTTTAGAATTTTTCTATGGGGTTTTCCTGGCCCCCAGTTCCCATATGTATTTTGGTTTGTTGTCATTGTGGGGGAAGATATCAAATTAAGAAACACAAGAATGGAGAAATATTGCAGAAAACCATGGAATTCCTGACCAGTGCCCTGGGAATGCCGAGAACAGAGGGAGAGGGAAGGACTTGGTAGGATCCAGTCCCGTAGTTGGCGTTTGCACAGTTGTGCAGCAAACTGTGTGCAGTGGACCAGGTTCACAGCTCGAGGGCAAGCGAGGTCAGACTGGAAGGGCTTCGTGGTGGGACAGGAAGTCTCCACTTCTCGCCTTGGCATCACAGAGCGAGGTCACTGCAGGAGCACCAGCCTCCTTACGTTAGTGGACCGTCCGCTTTCCTAACGTGGACGTAAATCACCTTTTCTCTGTTTTTTCTTGGTCTGCAACAAGAGATAAAGATGAAGAGGGGGAGAAAGAGATTACGAAAGGCTGCAAGTAAAATACGGTGGGTGATGAATACACGGGACAGCAAACGGGTAGACGCTGTCGGGCTGAGTCTCGCCCGTTGCTCACGTTGGTGTCTGCTAAGGAGAGCGGACTGAGCTCTGGGGGGTTCCCTTGCTCAGGGCGTTTCGCCTTCCTCTGTAGTAAAGACCATGACGTAAGACTGGATTTAATCTTATATCAATGAGGTGATGACGGCAAACCCTAGAAACTGTGATCTTCAGTTCTGCAAATAGAGTTTAAGAAATTGTTTTACAGAGTTCACTTACTCTCAGACAGTCTGACAAGTTGAAGCATGTAATTCAAATACTTGTTTGAATTGTGTGTTTTCTCAGTGCCAGGGTGTTGCTGATTCTCATCATAGAAATGCTGCCTTCTTCATTTTGCCATTCTTGGCGAGTCCTCTGGACACGACCCATTTATAGTGCTTCAGAATCAGGTGTGGACTGCTCCTTAGCACCCAGCCCCTTGGAAAAATCCCTTCCCTGGAGATGGCTAGTGCTTCCCGGATTACCGGATCAGTCTAACCTGAGAAGGGGGGGGTAGCAGAAACTCCCCCAGGTCACACACTGGTGGGGAGCCGTCTCAGACTCGACTGGGAGGAGTTCAGCCAAGTCTGCCGAGCCAGCACCAGTAGCAGCAACAAAGACCATCAACCACAGCGACTGCAACCATGGCAGAAGCAAGGACAGCAACAAAAGTGAGCGGCGGCCCACTAGGCTAATCCTCCGCTGCAGCACCGGCATCCCAGGTTCTAGTCCTGGTTGGGGCACTGGGTTCTAGTCCCTGTTGCTCCTCTTCCAGCCCAGCTCTCTGCTGTGGCCCGGGAGGGCAGTGGAGGATGGCCCAAGTGCTTGGGTCCTGCACCCGCATGGGAGACCAGGAGAAGCACCTGGCTCCTGGCTTCGGGTCAGCACAGCGCCGTTTGTAGCGGCCATGTGGAGGGTGAACCAACGGAAAAGGAAGACCTTTCTCTCTGTCTCTCTCTCACTGTCTAACTCTGCCTGTCAAAAAAAAAATAGTAACAGCGACAACACTAGCAAAAACAACAGCCGTCTTAGCGGCGAGAGCAGTAACAACAATCATAGCAATGACAGCAATGACAGCAGTAACCATAGCAACATAAACAGCAGCAACAGCAGCAGCGGTGACACAGTCACCATAGCAACAGCAGCAGCATCGGCAACAGCAGCAACAGCACAACCAGCGGTCGCAGCAGCCGTCACAACACCAACACCAGCTACAGGAGTGAGCATAGCAGTGACAGTAGCAGCGATAATAATAGGAACAACAACAATAACAGCGACCACCACATCACACTCACAACAGCATCGGCAGCCACAGCAATGACAACAGTGACAAGAGCAGCCGCGGTGACAGCAGCAGCAGCGCCTGTAGCTTTGGCAGCGCCAACAATGGCCGCCGACTGACTGCGCCCTAGGCGCCTGGGCTGGTGCGGGGTGCTCCAGTACCTCGCCCTGCGAGGGTGAGGCGAGTGCATGGGCCGTAGAACCCAGGGTCGGAACCATGGCCCTTCCTGGCTGCGCTCCTTTGGGCAAGTCCTTTGGTCTGTCTCCCGGGTTGTTTTCAGGGTCAGTGAGGGTGACAATCACACTGTTTCGTAGGATTGTTGCCTGCACTCTGAGTAAATACAGGAGCGGGCCTTGGGAGGCTCGGGTCGAGAGCTCGCAGCAAATGTTAGCCCTTGTTCCCCTCGTCTCACAAGCGGCTTACAGGGAGAACTAATGCACACTGGGCAGGCAGCAGCCTTGTTTGCAACCAGGGCGGGCCTAGGGACCAAGTGACCAGGTGCTCAGGGAGGGGCTTCTGCCCTGCCCACCCTGTCCCCCTGTGGCTGGGACGCTGTGCTTGTGGTCAGCTTCAGCGCCAACTGGTCTACCCTCCTGCTTCTGGACAGCCCAACTCCCGCAGCTCGGGCCTCCACCCCTCCTGTGATGGTGGACCCTTCTCCCAGGCCTGTCTCAGCCCTCAGCCTCTCACACCCTCCTTCTGCCGCTCCTGAGCCATGCGCCGATCTGTCTTTTGTCTGGGTGTGGTGACTTGGAGTGTGTCGTGAGAGAAAAGAAGACGGCACCTCCTCAGAGCAGAACTGTGGGTCACATACGTGGAAAGCAGCTCCAGTAACAAGAAAGGGCTCTAGTCTGGTTGGAACCGGACTGATGAACATGAAACCCACTAAGAAGTACAGGTGTGTGCGCGCGCACATGTGCATGTGTGCTCATGTGTGTGAACGTGCATGTATGTGAGTATGCAGATGTGTGTGAATGTGCATGTACGGGTATTTGTGTGCATGCATGTGTGCATGCGTGTGCATGCGCGTGTGCATGTGTGCCCATGTGTGTGAGTGTGCATGCATGTGTGTGAGTATGTGCGTGTGTGTTAGAGCTGCACTTTGCACTCTCAGAGCAACTCAAAGCATATTTTAAAATTTCATTTCCAGTAAGTAATCCCTGATGGACAGAGCAGCTGGGAAAGCATCCGGGAATAAGAGTGGCCGCCACGCACTTTACACGTGTGGTCTCATTGGTTACAAAAGCCCAGGGAGCAGGTACTGTTGTCCCCATTTGCAGAGTGAAGAAACTGAGTCTTGGCAGCATCAATAGGGAATGGTGGGGACTGTGGCCAACCCACCGTGCAGACCTTCAAACAACAGAGTGCCTATGCGTTGTCAACAAGAGGCAAAGCCTGCTCCGTGTTACCAACCCTTACTCGCTTGTAACAGATCCTGGAACTCCAGTTTGTGTGGAATTTGCCACTTTGAAAAGATACCTTGTGGGCCAAACACAGCTTTTGAGAACTTGGCACCCTGCGGGCTGCCAGGGTGTGACCTCAGGCAGAACCCGGAGGTCACGTTCACCTCTAACAGTCACAGTCTAGGAACAGCCTCGGACCCCAGCAATTCAGCCACGTTTGGTCCACGTGTGACTTGATCACATGGGAGAGCTTTGCGGAATGGGTAAGATTCAGTTTATTCCTGGCACCAAAGCACCAAGACAAACCAGTGAGAACGTCCGCGCTTCCTGCAGGCCGCACACGGCTTCTGCTATTCAGATCTTTTTTCTCCAGGGCGCTTTGCGCACAGATTCCCGGGACTCCAGGTCAGATGTTGCCAGGGGAGAGCAGTGGGAAGTCTCCCCTAGCTGTGCTCCACAGCCCGCCCGCGTGGATTCTCGCACCTTCCTCCAGGGCTGCACAGTAAGCAGACAGACATACGTCTAATATCGCTATGCTCTCACGGTTAGACATTTTCCCTAGTTTTACAAAAATGACAGAATATATGCATTTCTATGTTTTGATTTCCCCCATTAATGATGTATCCTGGACAACTTTGTTAATCAGTGACTATTAATCTGCCTCCTTCTTTTTAGTGGCTGTGTAGTATTTTATGTACCATCATTTATTTATGTAGTATTTTATGTACCATCATTTATTTAACTGGTCTTCCAGCACGCGGGCACTTGGGTTGTTTCCGATGTTTTGTTGTATAAAGAAATGCCTCTAAGGCCAACCCTGTGCGTGTTGCTTGGCACATGTATGTTCCTGCTGGGTCAGAGGACAGGCGCGTTTGTCATTTTGCTACTCTCGACACCTGCCCGTCAAGATTTCAAGCTGTGCTCCCATAGGCCGTGGCGCTGGAGACAGCCCCTCCCCACATCCTTTGCCAGCACAGTGTAACTGGATCTTTGACAGCCAAGGGGTCGTTAGTGCAGACTTGCCTCCTGCGTCTTGTTACAAAGCAGGTGGGCACGTTTCCCTCTCTAGGAGCTGTCTTGAGTCTTTTCACTGAGCTCGTCTGCCTAGGGCCTCGGTCTGTTTTCTCTATGGCGCTGCGCTTAGGGATTCGATGTGGCTCTTTATGTGTTGGGTCAGTCCCTTGTGGAGTAGTCCATTTTCTCTCCCAGTATCGTTTTAACTGATGGCGGTTTTCCAATGCAGAATTTTTTCTAGCGTGAAGGCAAACACACTGATCTTTCTTTTCCAGGCCCTGGGGTTCGGGGTCGTGTTTAGACAGCCCCCCCCCCCCCCACTAGGAAGGTGGGAATGGACCCTCGCTCCGCCTTGGTTGCTGTGCTGTTTCTCTGCAAGTCTTTGATCTAGCGACTCCATCTCAGTGTGCGGTGTGAGGCCCGGATTCACCCCAGCCTTCCTTTCCGACTGGTGCAGAGTTGTGCCAACATCTGGGGGGGTTGCATTTCCTTCCCTACCTCTGCAGGTTTTCGGCTTCCTCGATGGTCTCGGGCAAGGCCCTCCCTTTGGTCTCTGGCAGCATCAGCACCAGTCCTCCTGCCACCATGCCCACCGCCGCTGAAACCAAACAGACTCAAGTCACGGCCGGAACGGAACTCGCAGCTTCTAGAATTAGCGCTCCTTCCTTTTTCTTGTGTTTTCCTACGCTTATTTATAGATTTTTGTTGCCATCTCTGACTGCACTATTTTCCATGATAAATGCGCTGCCAATTCCCAGCTCCATTGGGTTACTACTCCTTTTAGGGGAATGAAATCCTCACCATGAGTCAAGATAATGCTAGGCCAGGGGCCGGTGCCACGATCTCAAGTTGCTTTGGAACTGGAACATCACTTTGAAAAAAATTTAACTCCGTGAAAAGGACGAATATAACTCAGCCACATAAAGCGCTCGGTGACGAAAATAAGTCAGGAACTTGGAACACGACCAGCAAATGAGACTCAGGACTCGTGCGTGCGTCCGAGGGGTATCCAAAGTCTAACCAGGCCTGTAGTTCAGGCTCTGCTATTCGCTATAGTCCTGTTCCTTTTTCACTTTGTCCCCAGCTCTAATCTTTACTAATAGACAAATTTTGTGTGTGTGTGTTTAAATTGTGATAGACGTTTTAATCTCTTACGTAATATTTTTATGTGGGTTCTTTACCAGTTTGGGGGTTTCCAAGCACGGCACGCTGGACTTTATTTCTTCTCCCCCTCCTAAGTGGCAGAGACAGAGCGCCCCAGCACAGCAGCTCGGAACCCCAGCTGGCACGAGCTTGGGGTCGGCACGGACTCCCTCCCTCTCTTGGTCTCAGGGCTGGAGGAAGACTCCCTGGCTGTCTGGGCCCTCGTGACACTGGGCTGATAAACCTGTGTCCTGGACTTCCAGGAGTGCCTGCCAAGTACTTAGCAGAGTGCCTGGCCCATGCCACCAGTGCTTCCTTGATAATTCCCCTCCCCAGATCTCTCCGAATTACCCAAGATTTGCGTGGTCATCATGTAAGCAATGAATTGTGCTGTAATTAATCAATGCCAACAAGAGCCACATTCAATTGGCATGTGAATCTCCGAAGGGAGTGAGTTATGGAGAACACAGCATATAAATCCAGCTACCACCCATCGGACGTTTTGTATTGGCAAAGACAACCTCAACTAGCCAGGACGATCCTCATCCATTTTCCCAGTGTTCTTTTACCCAGGATTTCCCAACAGGCTGCTGCTTCCCCCAGCCTTCTTAGATTACTGGTTTATGGCTCTTTCAAGTCCACAGTGAGCACACTAGTGTTGGGTGGGAAAGAAAGGGGAAAAAAACCCAAAATACAAAGCTGTGAGTTTTGATTCCTGTGGGCTAACCAATGAAAGGTTGGAAAGGGAAGAAGATAAACTATTAGCAAAAATAAAATTGAGGGGCTGCTCTGTAGCATAGTAGGCTAAGCCTCTGCCTGCCTGCCAGCATCCCATACGGGCGCCAGTTCTAGTCCCGGCTGCTCCTCTTCCCATCCAGCTCTCTGCTGTGGCCCAGGAAAGCAGTAGAAGATGACCCAAGTCCTTGGGCCCCTGCATACACGTGGGAGACCTGGAAGAAGCTCCTGGCTCCTGACTCCTGGCTTTGGATTGGTCCAGCTCCGGCTGTGGTGGCCATTTGGGGAGTGAACCAGTGGACGGAAGAGCTTCCTCTCTGTCTCTGTCTGTAACTCTCCCTCTCAAATAAATGAATAAAATATTTTTAAAAACATTGAGATGGCCTTTGAGTTCACTTTAAATGCTGAAATCCAAAACAAGCAGTCGTCGGGCAGGCATTTGGCTGAGCGGTTAGGATAGCCACGTCCCACACCGGAGTACATGGCTTTGGAGCCCGCCTCTGGCCTGACCCAGCTTCCTGCTGGTGCTGACAATGGGAGGCTCAAGTGACTGGGTTCTTGCCCCCATGGTGGGGACCTGCACTGAGTGCTTGGCTCCCGGCGTTGGCCCAGCCCAGCCCCAGGTGTTGTGGACATCCGGGGAGTGAAGCAACAGAAGGGAGCTCTCTCTGCCCCGCTGTCTCTTTGCCTTTAAATAAGTAAAAAATTAAAACATAGCAGTTATGAGCGTTATCAGTGAGCAGTTCTAAATCCCTTATCCCCTCCAGCAGAACGAATGTGAGATGTGAGTGAGGCTTAACTATGGCTTTTCTGGGTGCGGGCTTTGCATTGATTTGTTAAATAACAGAAAAACATAAAGTGTCTGTCTATCCACTATCCAGAGCTACCCCGCTGAGCCCTCGGCCACCCACTGTCCCCTAGGGGGCCCTGGGGACGGGCCGCTGGCCAGTGCTGGGGAGGAAGGCGTCTGGGGCACGTAGATCCCGTCAGCGCGGCAGCTTCCCTGTGGCACAGCCTTGGTGTCTCTGGGTGCTGTCAGCGCTGGCTCTGCTGTCGCTAACTGGGTGGAAGGTGAAGGATTCACCCGGTCTGTTTGAGGGTGAGCTCTTGAACACCTTGGGGCTTTAGCAGGCAGATCTACAGCACGGAAAATCCCCTCACCCATCCCTTGGGAAGGAGGGGGAGGGGTGAGCAGGGCACCCACGTGGGCCACGGCGCAGTGGCAGGAGAAGCAGTGGGTGCTCATGGAAAAGCCTAACAGATTCAGACCGGAAGCAGCTCAGACAGGCCTTGGGGGCGTCAGGGAAGGGTGTGTGGAGGCATCTGGTTAACCCAGGAAGGTGGATGCTGAGTGTCTGAGTCTGAACATCAGGGCTGTGTGTGGTGGGGATGCCTTGAGAAGTCTGGGCGCTGGTCTGTAGCCATGGGGAAGGGAGTGGATGTTGGGTGTATGGGGGTGCTGGGGGGGCCTTGACACCCTCGCACGCCCTGCGGGCACCGTGCTGGACTCTGCCTCTGCGTGTTAATGCTGGTCGGGAGACTTGTCACCTGTCACCTGCCGTGATGGAGGCCGGGAGGGGAGAAGCAGGCTCAGCATGGTTCTCGTTGCTCACTGCGGCTGAGCTATGCTCCTGGGACCTCACTGGCTAAGGAGGCGCCTGTGGGGTCCCCCCGAGCCTGGGTCCCCCGTGAGGCTGGTGCTCGGCTGTCATGTCGGTCTTTGTTTCTTCTGGGGCCGGGGAGTATCGTTGGCCACATTTCAGCGGCCTGGTTTGGAAGCAGCAGGGTCAGGACTTTGTGTTTCGAAGTCCTGGCTGCGGCCAGAGCTCGGCTGAGGGAGCCTGGGGAGGCTGAGGCCCACAGATGAGCATCAGCCCAGACTTACAGCACGGTGGTTCCCAGTGTTACCAGGAGGCACAGCACCTGTTCTCAGTGGAGACCGGGGTCCCTGGCAAACAGCTCTTCCTGCTAATACCTAGGAGGATCTCTCTCTTCTTGTTTGGGGAGCAGAGGGAGGAAGTGGGAGCTCCCACCCCCGCTGTTTCACTCCCCAGATGCCTGGAAGGGCCCTGCAGGAGCTGGGAACCCACAGCTGGGAGCAGAGCGGGGACCGAACGTGGGTGTCTCACCGAACACCACCAAGGGCAGCTGCAGCCAGATGGCCGTGAGCCGGTAGACCAGGAAGGGCGTGATGATGCCCCCGATGTCGCACAGTGAGGAGCAGACCAGGACGCCGAGATTCCTGTGACCAGGACACGACGGGACGGCCTCACCCTCTTGCCCCTCCCCAGGACCCTCCCCGGCAGGCAGCCAATCACTGTCAGTGCCCAGGGTCCGTGTGTGCCCGCCTCCTCTCCCTCCCACTCGCTGAGGTGTTCCCTGTCCCTCCCCACACCTGGCCCCCAGTGCACCTGCCTGCTGCCCTCTCTCCTGTAGCCCCGGGGGTCCTCCCTCCCAGCTCAGCCCCTGCTGTGGTCATCTGCTGTCTGCCCCTGAGCCCCGCCTCCACCTGTGCCTGTGTGGGGAAGTCTCACCTGATGAATGTGGGGTACAGCTCAGCGTTGACCAGGCACACCATCTCGTAGGCCATGGTGATCCCCATCCTGCCCAAGCAGGCCACAGCGATCCTCAGCCCCTGCAGATCTGGGGGAGGCACGGGCCGTGTGTGTGGGCACTTCCACACCCCAGAGCCGGGCCAGACAGCGAATCCGCTCCTCCGTGACCCAGAAAGTGCTAAGAGGTTCCCAATGGCCATTTCAATCTTAGACACAATTCCAATACTCTCTCCTTTTATATATATACTTTTTAAAAGGATGGTTTTTTAAAAGCAGTTTTTGGTTCATGGCAAAATTAAGAGGAAGGCAGGGGCTGGCACTGTGGCATAGCAATAAAATTGCCTCCTGCAGCACTGGCATCCCATATGAGTAGTGGTTCGAGTCCCGGCTGCTCCACTTCCGGTCCAGCGCTCTGCTATGGCCTGGGAAGCAGTAGAAGATGGCCCACGTGCTTGGGCCCCTGAACCTTCATGGGAGATCCAGGAGAAGCTCCTGGATCCTGGCTTCAGATAGGTCCAGCTCCAGCCGTTGTAGCTATTGGGGAGTGAACCAGCGGATGGAAGATCTCTCTCTCTCTTTCTCTCTCTCTGCCTCTCTGTAATTCTGCCTTTTAAATAGATAAATAAAATTTTAAAAAAAATTAAGAAGAAGGCACAGAGTTCTCCCATGGCCCCCATGCAGCCGCACAGGTGCAGCCTCCCTTGTCATCAACACCTCCCCACACAGGGTGTTTCGGCTGATGCACCTGCTTGGCCAGGTTGCCATTACCCCAGGCCCCTGGCGCCCTGCTGTCAGCGTGCACTCTTGGTGGGGACCAAGCTATGGGTCGGGACAAACCTAACGTTGGGTGTGTCCACCACTGTGGTATCACACGGTATGTCCCCTCCAAATCTGTGCTGGACTTTAAGTCCCAGAGCAGGAAGTTGGTTTGACGGTGGAGTTCAGCAGGGGCTCTGTGGGGTGGTCAGGACTGGATGAGGCCGTCAGGTGCAGCCCCCGTGATGGGATAGGGAGGCCAGAGATGTGCACACAGGCTCTTGCCGTGTGATGCCCGCCCCGCCTTGGGACTCTGCCAGCAAGAGGATCCCAGACCCGGCCCCTTGACCTTGGGCCAGAGCCATGAGCCTCGACAAGCCTCGACAAGAGTGGCAGTCTGTAGCCTCATCGTCAGCAACACACATGCAGGGTGCAGGTGGCCTGGGTGCCCCGCCCCCTCAGCCCCCACCCTGCCAGCCCCTGGACCCAGTGGTCTTTTCTGTCTCTTTAGGCCTTGGTCATTAATGGCCACAGAACTGTAGGCGTATCCAAGGCTGGGCCGTCTTTACAGAGACCGCCCCAAAGAAACAGCAAAATACCGCCTTGTTTGAAATAATTGCTAATAACGCGAGACTCCATGTGCTGGAAGGACTCGGCCTTGCGGGCTTCCTCACCCTCCACCCAGACACCGTTTGAAGAGGGAGGCAGGGGGCTGGGTGCTCGGCTTCCCGGTGGCCTTTACCCAGACTTCCTCCCTCTGCAAGGAGGTGCAGAGAGACAAGGCAGCTGCGTGAGTCCTATCTGGGCAGTCCTGGGTGGGACTGTGACCTGGGCCCCCCTGTGGCCGCGGTGTGGGGCTACACAGCCCCTCCTAGTCCATTCCATCAGGCAACCGCGGGGGCCACCCGCTCAGGGAGGAAACGAACGGGGTTGGACGATAAATGACACCGTGTTCTCTCAGCCGGCCATGCCACGCCCCTCTCTCAAGGCCCCAGAGACAAGCCCCCGGCCTGGCCTCAGACTTACCATCAGGGACAAACACCGAGGCTAGACACGCAGCCCCTGCCACCATATTGGACACGGCCCACGGGTACCGGCGACCGACGCGGTCGATGGTGGCGATGATGAGGAAGGCGGCCGGGAATTCCACCAGCGCAGAGTAGAAGAAATCCAGGTAGATGTCGCCCCCCGCGAGGCCCAGGTGCATGATGAGGCCCTGGTAGAGGACCGAGCTCGTGAACCTGAAAGGCCGAGTGACAGTCAGGCTGAGGACCAAGTGCAAGCCAGCCGCAGGGAGGGGCTCCTGGAAAAGCGGGGGTGGGGGGGTGGGGGTGGGGGTGGCTGTGGACCACCTTTCCCAGAGGGGCTCTCTCTGCTTTCCCTCCCCCCACTGCTCTGCACCGTCCACTCCACCCCGGCGTCGGCTGTGACCCCAGAGCCAGAGGGTGGACAAGGTCAGTGTAGCAGCATGTGCCCAGCTCCAGGCCAAGACGAGTATTTCAAAATGATGCCGAGTAGTTAGTGGCTGTGAATTCTCTCTCTGTGGGGATCTACAGGAGCGACAGCCGCATTCAAACTTGGGGGACGCCAAGACCAAGGGGTGCCGCCTCGCTCCGGGCTGCTTCCTCTCCTGGCCTGAGACAAACGTTTTGGCGCTGTTTCTGGTTTGGTGGACGACCACGGTTGTTGCGTGTCATGGAAAATATGAGGCTGCTGGGCCAGAGTCCCAGTTATTCAGAAAAGGAAAGAAGGCACACAGAGCCGGGGTTCAACGCCTCGTCTGTGCGGGGTGGGGAAGGCGGCCGCTGCCTTAATTCCCCGGCGTGCGGCTTCTGTCTGGGATTGTAAGTCCTCCCTGGCTGGCGTGAGAGGGAAGAGAGCTGCACTAACAAGGCGCTGGGAGCGACCTGGGACCACAAGCAAGGGTCAAGGTCAAGTCGCTGGGCTGTGGAGCCAGTGGATTATTCTTGTCCAGTATTTTTTTCCCCTGCACTGCTGTGTGGTGGAGCCCTCCCGTCACGGTCCGCGTGCGCACCAGTGGTGCTGGGTGTCGGCCGTGTATCAGGGTCACCTGGAGAACCCTTAGACCAATTAAATCAGTAGTTGTGGGGATGGGGGTGTGGCTTTGGGGTGTTACAGCCCTGCAGGTGATTCTATGGAGAAGCCAAGGTGAGGACACTCTGCCTGTGCGTGGGGGCCTGAGCTGATGTCAACACGAGGAAACACCAGCCCGCCGTGCAGGGGCCACACGTGGCCGCCGCGGCCCACGCTAACACGGGGTTAGGCGGCGTGCTGGAGGCACCCGGGGTCCCGCCTGCAGGGTGGACGGCCGCGGGGAAGGAGCTGGAGCGAGGTCGAAGGCGGCAGCAGCTCTCACCAGTTGTACATCAGGATGCAGGTGTGCTTCCTTATCTGGGGGGTCCTGACCAGGTCGAGGAAGGAGGGATTCAGCTTCTCGCCGACGTCCTCGGCCGCTCTCAGGCTCTGAGGGAACAGCAGAGAGGCGCGCTGCGTGGCTGCCGTGGGCCTCCGGGCCCCCAGGGGGAAGCAGCAGTGGCTTCCCCCGGGCGTGCCTGCCACCCACCACGCACGGCCGCCCCGTCCCCGAGTCTTCACAAGCCCTTCTATCCCACTTCACGGAGCAGCAGCGACCCCCGCTCACGCTGATGAACTTTCGAACTCGTTCCTGCGCTCGCCCCAAGCCCAGCCGGCGGAAAAGGCCCGGGTTCGGGGTGCTGAGCTGCGCTAAGGGCAAAACCCCAAACACAGCGGGAAACGGGCTCTCGCGACTCAGTTCTGTGAGAGAAGGTGGGGATTGCCTACAGCGCTGCGGGACAATTTCTCTCCACAAGGCTTGCACTCCAGCCCTGCGAGGGTGCAGGACGTGCGGGTAAATACACCGGGGTGTTGAGCCGAGACGTGAGGGGTGCAGAATCCTCACTGCGTTTTGAAATGACCTCTGGCTGCCTCTTCGCTGGGCGTTTTCTGTCTTTTTCTACGCAGGGAAGCCCATGCTCAGTGCTCCAAGGATTCTGTTGCATTTCACCCCGGCAGGTGCAGCGCCACCTGGTGGGTCCTTCCCACAGCCCCTGTGGAGCTCACTGGTGTGTGTGGGGCTCCCCCCAGCTTCCCTTATCTCTGTCCCCTGCTCCACAGGGCCCCGGCTCACCTGAAGAGACGCAGGCAGAGGTTTTCCGTTTTTCTTTGCAATGTGCTCCATGATCCTCATGGCTTTGGCGTTCTTGTTCTGGGAGATAAGCCACCTTGGCGACTCAGGGATGCACCTAGGGTCCAAGATCAGCAGAGGGGAACCTGTCACTAAGGCCCCCCGATTCTCACTTTCATGTCTGCGAGCATCCGACGGCATGGGAGTGGGGTAGGGGTCCACATGGGAGTGAAGACGGCGCAGGGGGCGGGATCCCGCCTCCCTCGAATACTGATGCGTGCCCGCCTTGTCCAGGAGGCCTGGTGATTTCCAAGCAGAGGCGCCAGTAGCAGCTCACTGCCCACCTGTGCCCCCAGGGAGGAGAGGCAGGGCCTGAGAAGTGAGAGCCGGGGCCCAGCGGTGCAGGTGGGAGTGAGCAAATAGATGATCGTGGGGAAAACCAGACCCGCACGCGGGGACCTTAGCGAGTTCATGGAAGACAGAATGAAAAGACAAGCTAATTTTGGTAAAAAAACTTTGAAACCCACGCAGGCCAAGGATCTTCAGAAAGTTTGTGGGGAGTGAGTATTATGAAAAAACCACGTGTGGCCTTCAAATATTTTTTTCAACAAAATAAGCTTGTTTTTTAGTTCTGTTTTCCCACAGTCTTTGGAGTTCCCTTGGATATCTTAGGGCCACAGCTGGTTTCCCAAGGGAACATCTGAGGTCAGGTGATGGGGGCCTCCAAAGCCAGGCTGTGTGCAGGGAGCCCTTGCCTGTTGCTGAGTAGGATGCGCCCGGTGGGTCTGACTCTGGGGTTCAGGGGGAGCAGGGATAGGAGGGAGCGTGTAGGAGGGGCTGGCGGGGCTGCTTGTGGATAACTCTGGGCTCAAAAGGGAGTGGGGGGAGGAGTGTTTGTGCGGGAGGAGTTGGGGCTCTTCCTGGGTTAAGGTTGGCTCAGAGGAGCAGGGGCCTGGGCTCTCCTTGGCTGTCAGTCAAGGTGTGAACCTTGGCCCCGTGACACTCCCTGCAAGGCCATTTCCTGAATGATACCTGGGATCCACGAGCAGCGGGGGCTGACCGTGGTGCGGGGGGCAGGGTCAGCCGGGGCGGCCGCTGCCTGTGCCGGGGGGGAATGGGGAGGATAGAGGACTTGGGGATGAGGCTGCAGATAGCGGGTCAGAACAGCTGGGCCTCAGGCTGGGAAGTCTGCACAGCCACGTCCTGATCATTGGGAAGTGCCAGATGCAACGGAGTGATGTTTTTGGAGACTTACGAGCACCGGGTGAAAAGGACAGGAATGGACAATTGGAGGGGACGCATTCTGGTGTCCACAGCACGGGGCTGATGGCAGCTCCCAGCCGTCTGTGATGTGGTTTGTGAAGGGCTCGAGGGCGCCAAGGACAGGGATGAGAAGGAGACGGAGCGCTGGTTGCTGTGGTCAGACCAGAGTGCTCCATATGTCTGCCTTCCAATAGCGCATTGCAGCCCGCAAATAGGTGCAGTTACTACACGCCAGCAAGAAACTTGTGGGAGGGAAAACTTGAGAGTGAAAATCATCTAAAAATATAATCAGTGGCTGGAAAATAAGTGGAGGGATGGGAAGTTTTGGCTCAGTCCGAAGTCTCTTGTCTGCAAGCTCTGGGTTGTATGGCCAGGCGACCCGAGTGGTGATGAAAGCGCTGTCCCCTTGAGTCCAACAAGCAGTGACGCACTCGGGTCACCGAGCAGGGAGGAGCCGCCGTCCCCCACCCCAGGCCCGGACGGGCTGCCTGGGGAAGGCCCGGGGGGCCCGAGCGTGACCAGAGCCCCCTCCTCCCTCTGCTCCTGCAGCTCCTCCCTTCTCCCCCACCTCCCTCTTTGGTTAGAATCAGATTGGCGCTCGCCTGTGTTCTAACCCACCTACTTCCTCGCCCTTGTTCTACTTGCATTCCAGAGCCTCGCGTTTCGCTGGTCTCCGGATACCTGCACGTGACCGTGCCCTCCAGACCTCATCACTCTGCCTGCCGCACGCACCTCCACGCAGGCACACAGCCCGACTCAGGGCTCACCCACCAGACACCTGCTCTGCCATCCATCACCTGCCCCTCTTCACGCCCATGGCTCCGTCCTGGTTCTGGCCCTCGTCCTCCCTTGCCAGGGTCATCTCCTGTCCCCCTTGTCCCCTGGACATGCCTGCTGTCTCCTGTGTTTCTCGGCCATCTTTCAGACATTTAGGTGCCCCTCGTGGAGCTTGGAGAATGGAAAGTAAATTTAAATCCATCCTGTTGAGAGACAGTGGCAAGGCTGGGTTCCTTGGAGGCAGTCAGAGCCTGGATGACAGGTTGGCCTTTGCTGTCATCGAGTCTTTATTCTGAGGGGGAAAACCATCCAGCAGGGAAGTGACGTGGTAGAACTGGGTGTTTTTTTTTTTTTTTTTTTGACAGGCAGAGTGGACAGTGAGAGAGAAGAGACGGAGAGAAAGGTCTTCCTTTGCCGTTGGTTCACCCTCCAATGGCCGCCACGGCTGGCACGCTGCGGCCAGCGCAACGAGCTGATCCGAAGGCAGGAACCAGGTGCTTCCTCCTGGTCTCCCATGCGGGTGCAGGGCCCAAGCACTTGGGCCATCCTCCACTGCCCTCCTGGGCCACAGCAGAGAGCTGGCCTGGAAGTGGGCAACCGGGACAGAATCCGGGGGCCCCGACCGGCACTAGAACCTGGTGTGCCAGTACCGCAGGCGGAGGATTAGCCTGTTGAGCCGTGGCGCTGACCAAACCGGGTGTTTTAAGTGCAGCAAGACTCTTGGCTCAGAGGACCCTCAAGCTAATGTCAGGAAGGCCAGCGGGCACTGAGTGAGAGCAAACCAGGGCGAGAAGTGATGACTTTGTAATACGGCTAGGAAAAGGGGGTGGGCTCAGAGACACACGGAGGTGGACGCAGGTGTAAGGAGTGGTGGGGGGAGGGAGCCAGGGCCACTCTCAGAGTGCCCATTGCAGACTTGGTGTTTGCATCCCCCTCAAATCTGGACGTTGAAGCCCTGACCCCCAGTGTGTAACTTGAAGGTGGGGCTTTGGGCAGGTGATCAGGGTTAGATGAGGAGGCCTTGAACCTGAGGGCCCACAAGGAGACCACGTCCTTATCCGAAGAAAGACCTGAGCCATCCATTTCCCTCTCCCTCTCCCTCTCCCTCTCCCTCTCCCTCTCCCTCTCCCTCTCCCTCTCCCTCTCCCTCTCCCTCTCCCTCTCCCTCTCCCTCCCCCTCCCCCTTCCCCTCTCTATCTCTCTATCTCCCCCCTGTGTGACCACAAGCATCCGCTCTTCCACGGGAAGGGGCCCCCACCAGGAGCTGCATCTCCCAGCACTTTGACCTTGGCCTTCACGGCCTCCAGGACTGTGAGAAGCACATGTCCGTGGTTTGCAAGTCCAGTCTATGACATACGTTACAGCAGCTGGAGCTGACTGAGACACAGGGTGTCACTGGCCTCCGGGTAATGAAACAGGCTGCCGGGGGACATTAAACTCTTAGGCAAGACAGCTGGAGGGGAAGACAGACAAGTGCAGGCAGAACACATAAGTGGGCTTGCTGCACAGGGGAGCTGTCTGGTCTGATCATCCAGCACCCCTTTATTGGAAGGACCTCCACGCTAGGGGTTTCTGCCATTTTCCCATGCACTTCACTTGGGCAAGGATGACAAATATGTTTTACTCGCCTTGGTAGCTGATCGACTGGTGTGGTCTACCTTGAGTGCTATGTTGGCCTTATCTGGGATAAAAGCTGCTGTAATTGATTGGCAATGTCTGCCTTGGACGTAGACATGGAGAAGCAGGACATGAGCGCCAGGCTTCATCCTGGAGTGTCCACCAAGAAGAGCCGGAGCAGCAACAGTGACCGACAGAACAGCAACAATTGTTGCCCTCCTCCAGGGCTCTGCAGTCTGAATTGTGCCACAGCTGCCGGAAGCCAATCTAAACCCCAAGTAAATAATGTGTAAAAGTGAGACCCAGCCCAATGCGAAAAGGACCCTGATTTCCAGAGGAGGAGACAGCTTGGTGTCTGGGATTTTCGTCTCTAAAGCTCTGCATTGGCAGCCTGCGAGGCCTGGAGAGTGTGGGAAGCCTTAGAATTCGGCAGCTCGCTGCACATGAGGCAAATCAATGGTCTCAGTGCCCCCCCCCCCCTTTTTGTTCCCGGGGGACTTACCAGTAATAGAGCAGGAAGCAGAAGTTGGGCAGGGTCACCGTGAGCTGCAGCCACCTCCAGCGGGGGAGGGCGTAGGCCACCCCGGTCAGCACCAGGAGCCCCACGGTGAAGGCCGCTTGGTATAAAATCCCCACCGTTCTCCGATAATTCAGCCCGACAAACTCTGTAACTGCACAGATTCCAAATGTCAGCGTGATGCCATGGGACATGGAGCAGCTGCCCAGCGACGCGGAAACAAGACAGCCTCAGAGACAGACTTCACATTCCAGAATTTTCCATACAGCTCTCCAAACAATTTTTTTGACAGGCAGAGTTAGACAGTGAAAGAGAGAGAGACAGAGAGAAAGGTCTTCCTTCCATTGGTTCACCCCACAAATGGCAGCTATGGCCCACACTGCACCAATTGAAGCCAGGAGCCAGGAGCCAGGTGCTTCTCCTGGTCTCCCATATGGGTGCAGGGCCCAAGCACCTGGGCCATCCTCCACTGCCCTCCCGGGCCACAGCAGAGAGCTGGCCTGGAAGAGGAGCAACCGGGACGGAATCTGGTGCCCCAACCTGGACTAGAACCCGGTGTCCTGGCACCGCAGGCAGAGGATTAGCCACTTAGTGAGCCGTGGCGCCGGCCAATCCAAACAATTTTAAATGTTCATTGGGGCATGTTTTGTCATAATTATTGCTGCTGTATTAATTCAGAGAAATCTTATATTCCCACTCTAGATGTGATGAAGGCCTACCAACAGAAGCAAAACTGATTTTCACACACAGAACACAGTCATGGACAAATGCAATTACATTTCAGATACAATCAAACTTTTTCTCTAGATTAGGTAGCAAGGCAGTGACAACTAGAGAACTCAATGCATGAGCCAAACTTGAATCTAGATTGCACATGCTTTTAATATAAATGAACACCTGAACAGAACGGGTTCTCTCGAACAGGTGCAATGTTTTCTGTGAAATCCAACCAGCAGTGGGTTGGAAACCAGCTAGTACTGGTTTGCGAGAGTTCATTTGTAAGTTCTCAGTTTTGCGGGCTGGTTGTGCAAGGCGGGTACCTTGAAGGTAGCCATGGCGGGCTCATAGAAGGTGGGGAACACCAGTGAGGGCCCTCTATCCCCGCAAGAGTGGATTCGCCAGCGCACCTGGGCACGTGCGTAATAATCAACTTCCTCGCACCCCACGGCCAGAACCTGACGAGTACACAAGGTCTGGTGCATTGAATTGGACAACAGTTATTTTTCTAGGTGGGGATTTCAAAATGTTCATGAAAACTGGAGTTCAAAAGTCACATGCCAGGCTGGCACTGTGGTTGTAGGTGGTGGGTTAAGCCTACGACACCAGCATCCCATAGGAGCTCCTATTCGAGTCCTGACTTCTGATCCAGCTCCCTGCTAATGTGCCTAGCAAGACAGCAGAAGACAGCCCCAGTGTTTGGGCCCCTGCATCCCTGTGGGAGACTCAGATGTAGCTCCAGCCTCCTGGGTTTGGCCTGGCCTATCTTTGGCTATTGCAGCCAATTGAGGAGTGAACTAGCAGAAGGAAGATCTCTCTCTGTCTCTCCTCATCACTCTGTAACTCTACCTTTCAACTAAATAGAATAAATCTTTTTGTAAATAAAAAGAGAATATGTATTTCCTATAAACTTATTGAAGATCCTTGCTAGGGTAACCATAGCAGTATTAAAATTCTGGCCATCGGGGCGCCGGATTCTGTCCTGTTTGCTCCTCTTCCAGTCCAGCTCTCTGCTGTGGCCCAGGAGTGCAGTGGAGGATGGCCCAGGTGCTTGGGCCCTGCTCCCCATGGGAGATCAGGAGGAAGCACCTGGCTCCTGGCTTCAGATTGGTGCAGCACAGGCTGTAGTGGCCATTTGTGGGGTGAACCAACGGAAGGAAGACCTTTCTCTCTCTCTCTCTCTCTCTCTCACTGTCTAACTCTGTCTGTCAAAATTAAAAATAAAAAAAAAATTCTGGCCATCCCACGAGATGTAGTTTTTGCTTTGGGTGTTTGACAAATATGTCGCAGACTTCCACTATTTAGTACCCTGAACTATTTCTGCAGGTATGAATCATCCAAATGTGTTTTTAAACAGAATTGAGTGAGATGATGTAAGTGGTCAGTGATGGGAAAGCCCTGTTTCAAAGGGGTTGGGGTCATGGGTGGGGTTGAGGAAGGTGAGCAGAAAGAGGCTGAGTGACAAGTGACAAGATGGAGTGACAAGGTGGAGTGACAAGTGACAAGGCAGAGTGACAAGGTGGGGTGACAAAGTGGAGTGACAATGGAGCAACAAGGTGGGGTGACAAGGCAGAATGACAATGGAGTGACAAGGTGGAGTGACAGGGCGGAGTGACAGGGCGTGTGGCGGGGTCATCCAGGGGGACAGGAGAAGCCGTGGGTGCGAGGAGGGGAGAGGACGTCCTGCTGAGTTACACGTGCACCATGAAGTTCCGCACTTCTCCCTCGTGCGTCTCCCAGAGCCCCAGGGGCTGGCTGCAGAGCGTGCATGCTCACTCCTGGCTGGCGGAGCATTTCCCAGGGCTCCCTAGCAGGAGCCGTGCCAGGCCCCAGATGCTCCACTGTCTGCTGGGACCTCCCCAGGGTGAGGTTACCAGGCGACGCTGCAAGGGTGTGCACACATTCTAGCTCTCCCATCTGAAATGACAGCTGTGTTATTTGTATTTTTATCTGTGCGCATCCCCTCTGTACACATGCTGTCGGGATGTGCCCGAAGGGGAAGGGAGATGCTGTTCACTCTCAACACCTGATTAAGGTACTAATTCTTCTCACTATTCTTTCAAGCATGCTACGCTGCTGGAATTCATGTGCTCTGTGTGCCCTGGAAGCTAGCCATGCTCTGGCTCTTAGTGAGGAGGGTGTTAAGTATGTTCCTGGGCCGTAGACGGTGTGTGGAGTGCTAGGTTGATCGCAGGACTTGCATTGTCCGCTCCCTTGTGGGTACGTGGAGGATCATTGTGGTTACTGGAATGGATTTATGCAAAGCCACAGGGCCCTTTGAAAGTCAGACAAATCTCTCAGCATCCAGGCTCCTAAGTGAACAGGCCTGGTGGGCTGGAGGGCACTCCAGGGGCCAGAAACAAAGACTTGGAGAGTTCTCTGAGACTGGGAGGCACGCGGCTTGTTTGCCCTGGTTTCTGCCTTCCTTGCTTTCTTTTGGGGGAACGAGTTGACTGCACATATTTTAGAAGTTGTTTTCCACGGAAAGAGAAACCTCCCCAGAAGCTGCTGTCCGCCCAGCACCCCGGCCCCGGCCCCCCCGTGTCTCACCACCACAGCTTCAGCCCCGCGTTCTTACTCAGGATGTATCCTATGAGCCAGCCTGCTTTGCTGACCAGCCCTTGGATCAAGCGGAAAATTAACATCCAGGCGTAGTTGGGAGAAACGGCCATGAGGACGCCGGCCGCGGCGTTGATGAGGATTGTGATCAACAGGCAGAGCTTACGGCCGAACCTGCAGGGAGAGAGAGAGAGGGAAGCGAACTGGGGCCGGTTCTCGCAGAAAAAAACTCATGGGAGTTAGGGGAATGCAGACGAGAGCAGAGCTTAGCTCTAAGTTATGGACATGCTGGGGTGGGGTCGGGGTGCCGTGGAGTGAGGTACACACAGAATCCCCGAGTCAGCCCCGTCCAGGTCGCTCTGCCTCAATTTAAGCACAGGTGAGCCCCACTCACCAGGGCCAAGGCCCCTTCTCGGTCCACGCTGTGGCAGGTGTTCAGGGGAGCTGTCACCCTTTCAGGACCCTCCCCCTCCCCTACGCTGAGCCTCGGCTGGGAAGCTGGGCCACCCGGACAGCCTGGACTGGGATGTGACCTCTAACAAAAGCCTGCGTGGCTGACGTGCACCTATTTATTTATTTATTTATTTTTGACAGGCAGAGTGGACAGTGAGAGAGAGAGACAGAGAGAAAGGTCTTCCTTTGCCATTGGTTCACCCTCCAATGGCCGCCGCGGCCGGCGCGCTGTGGCCGGTGCACCACACTGATCTGATGGCAGGACCCAGGTGCTTCTCCTGGTCTGCCATGGGGTGCAGGGCCCAAGCACTTGGGCCATCCTCCACTGCACTCCCGGGCCACAGCAGAGAGCTGGCCTGGAAGACGGGCAACTGGGACAGAATCTGGAGCCCTGACCGGGACTAGAACCGGTGTGCCGGCACCGCTAGGTGGAGGATTAGCCTAGTGAGCCGAGGCGCTGGCCCTGACGTGCACCTGGCACGTGGGAAGCTGGGCTTTCATTTCACTGTGCTTCGGTGTCTCATCTACAAGCTACTGAGAATAAAGTCCACTTTAGTCACTTTTAAGGTTTATTTGTATTTATCTTAATCTACCTGAATGCCAGAGAGAAAGAGAAAGAGAGAGAGGAGATATATAATAGAGATCTTCTACTTCCTGGTCCAGCCTCCCCCGGCCACCTGCCTTCAACAGCCAGGGCTGGGCCCGGATGAAGCCAGGAGCCAGGGACACAATCCTGGGGGCTGGGCCACCACCTGCTGCCTCCCAGGATGCATTAGCAGGAAGCTGTATCAGCGGCTGGGACTCGAGCCGAGACACTCTGATGTGGGTTGCAGGGTGGGCTAGCCACTGCCCCACCGTGCCTGCCCCGGGAGTGCACTTGAAAAGTCTGTTTTGATCCCGAGTGAGACAGACGAGGATGCCGGGTGACTGGTACACAGCCGTCAGTGGGTGCTTTGGGAAGACCCTGGACAGGTGGGAGCCTGGCTTCCCCCATGGCACGTGGGCCGTGGTGCTGGCTCTCAGAGCCTTGCTGATGCAGCTTTTGGAAAACGTGTCTGCTGCTCGCTGAACACAGCCGTGACCGGCAATTGGCTGAATCACGCCAACACACGTGCCATCGGCATGTAGCCCTGAGTGTTTGCTTCCTGATCACTTCACCCTACTTGACCGCGATGCTCACGAGGTTACTCATGTCCAGTGTAACCGTGGAAACGCTACGCAACCGTGCACATTTCCAGCCGGCTCTGTCTGGGGACCTCACTTCCGTAGCTTGAAATGGACCATGTCCCTCACAGCCAGCCCGTGGTTAACCATCTACGGGCTCACAGCACTAGCGTGAGCAGTCATTCAGTGAGAACCTAGAATAGGTGAGTGTTTGCCAGTTCAGGAAGCTGTAGAAGAAGGAATAAATTAGCTTGTAGACAATTTCAAAGTCGCTAATGTATGACTGTACCCTTCTTTTCTTCCATCTGCAAAACGGACCCTCAAAGAGTTGGCTCAGAATAAAACTCAGTATTCTTGTTTTCCACCTCTTCCTAATGTCTTCCAGTTTTTAGTTTTCTAGAAGATATCCTAGTCAGATGTTCGAGTAGAGGTTTAGAATCCTCCATGGAAGATGACGTGTTTTATTTAATATTGATTTCATCTGGGATAAATGGGTTTCTGTGAGATTCTTCTCACATTGTAGAAAGTCTAAAAATGACTCGGGAGGCGTTCGGTATGCAAAAGCTGTATTCTTCACATTTCTTTTCCAGCTCTGTGGTGATTGTCTTGTTACTTTCCTGCGGTGGGGAACGCCCGGCCTGTGGGCTCTGTAAGGCTTGGAAAATCATTTGGTCTGGTCCCGCCAAGGCAATCGCAGCTGGGACTCGAAAGTCGGTAAGTCTACAGCAGCTCACGTTTAGGCTGATCCGTCTGTACGGCCCGAGAAGGATGTTGTAAATCTGCACTTGGCCTTTGGCAGATAAAAGGTTCCCCAGCTCTGCTAGGCCCACCTGCACCTTGTAGAAGGGACGACAAAGCTCCAGGCAACTTAAGAAAAATCAGAGGCGTGTATGAGAGTCCTTCCAACAGTCCATGAGAACTGGAATTAAAAATTACTTATTTTGATGCAATATTGTTTTGAAATCCAAGAAGTTTACAAAAAGTGCATTGGTGAAAGCGTGGTGCATGGGTTTCCAAAGCTTTCGCACATCAGCTTTTTAATTCCATTTTTCCAGGAGCTTTGTGCAGCATCCTGAGGTCCAACCCTCCGGGGAAGAATAATGAGTAATCGCCTTGATGGGGCAGACCTCAGCCCCCAGAACGGAGTAGTGAGGTCACTCAGCAGGTGGATAATTGACTGGAGATGATGACTCAGGAATGCATGGTCCCTGGGGAGTCTGGAGTGGCCTCCTACTTGCTGAGTGGGACGAGAATAATTAACTCACAGCTGAAGCCGTCCCCGTGCATTCCCTGGACTCCGACTCCCCTGCCGATGAGTCACTCTTGACTCAAGGGTGGTCTCCCAAGCTGTCCTCCTTCCCGCGGCAACAAAAATAAAAAACACCCATCCGCGTCTGCACCTCCCACGGGCAGCCCAGCGGCAGCCGTGGCCGGGAGGCTGGGCATGGGTGACGGATGCAGCCTCTGCTGGCCTGGTGCCTCGGCTGCCTCCTTCCTCTCTCCTGTGCCAGCAGGCCCTCAGGCCCCCGGGTGTGTGCATGAGTGTGTGTGTGTGTGTGTGTGAGTGCACGCGTGACACATGAAATTGTCATGATTCACCTTTACCATGTTTGCAAGTTTGAATCCAGCCTGAGGATAGGAGGCGCTCGGTGAGAATGTTCTGCTTGTGTCTGATACACTTGCAGTATTGGGGGACTTCATGGATTGGACAGCAAGGCACAGAGAGTGCGTGTAAGAGTGAGGTAGACAGGGCCTGGGGCGCCCACTTCTGATCCAGCCCTCTGCTGTGGCCTGGGGAAGCAGCGGAAGTGGCCCAGGTGCTCGGGCCCCTGCACCCACGTGGGAGACCAGGAAGCAGCTCCTGCCTTTGGACCAGCCCAGCTCTGGCCATTGCGGCCATTTGGGGAATGAACCAGTGAATAGAAGACCTCCTCTCTTTCTACATCTCTCTTTCTCTCTCTCTGTAACTCTGCCTTTCAAATAAATAAATCTTTTTTTTTTAAAAGAGGTAGATTTATAGAATACATACAATATGTCATCTATATATATTACACAAAGTTACTTCAAAGAGTTTGTGGAAAGTTGGAGTTTGAAAAGATAAGCTTATTTTGGTGCAGGAACTTCTGAGGTCCTGGGGTGGTTGATCTCATGCATTTTCCATGAACTTTCTAAGCACCTCTCGTAAGCAATTATACACAGGTGGACGTCAGGTGCTACTGCCTGACGATTCCAGAGAACGAAACTGGCCAATGGGAAACTCAGCACTCACCTGGTGTTAGGAATATTAAATGATTAACCCCAACAGCCAAGTTGTCCGAAATGCGTACCAAGTATAAAGCCAGTTATTCCACTTCTTTCCCTCTTGAGGACTCCTAAAAGTAGCTAAGTGGTCGTCAGCAGGGCGAAGACGCTGTTATAGGGAGCGTCTGGCACAGCGATGGTGGATTCCACAGTGTCGGCCAACTGAAGGCACCAGGCCCCCAGCTGGGGCTGGCACTGCGCAGCAACGCCCGAGCACGGCCGCATCTGGGAGGACCATGCCTCCTCTCTCTCTCTGGGGACGCTGACCCGGTGCGGGCGCCCCCAGCTTCCTGGGGTAACAGACCCTGCTTCCCTCTTGAAGGCTATATCCTACGTTCTACACGGATTGTCACATCTGGCCACAGGGTCCCACAGGCCAGGAATCCTGTGGTCTGCTGGGCAGTGGGGGGGCCTGCACGGGGCCTGGTGCCAGCGGCTCCCAGTGCACGGGAGACAAGTAGCGGATGGGAAGGGCTCAGGGGCCCTGGGAGCCCACATGCAGATGGATGGCAGGAGGCCTGGAAACAGACTGGAGATTACAAAAGGGATTAAATGCCGTCTGTTCCTCTTCCTGTGAACCCGAAGCTGCTGGCTCGTGTTGTGGCATCCCTCCGTCACCCCAGAGCGTGGGGAATAAGGCATCAAACCTCAGGGGAAGCTAAGCCTGCAGAACCAACAGGCACGGGAGCCGGAGGCTGCGGTCTGTGTGTCTGGGGAAAAGATGGGGTTCAGCCGGAGCCAGGTGAATCCCGTCTTTGCCGAGCCTGTGGGGTCCCTGAAATTCCACTGCAGGTGCTTCCCCCCTACCTGTCTGCCAAGTAGCCGATGCCCACAGAGCCGATGAAAAAGCCGATGTTCACTGCCGACTGAAACAGGTCCAGCATCCAGGAGCGGGCACACACCAGGTTAAACTGCCGGCCCGAGTCAGGAGAGAAAGAAAATAAGGCTGTGTTAGCACCCGGCTGGGGGGCACTCAGCCCGGGGAGCTCCTGGAATGCGCCTCGCCTTAGCTGGGGAGGCTGAGGGCGGAATCCAGCTGCTGCACCGCTGGCTTCCTTTCTACCCACGAGCGTTGCCACGTAAGCTCCCTCGCGCTTGCCACGGCCCCACCTCTTTAGGCCGAGCTGTGGTCTGGGCCAAATCAGCCGAAATCCTTTTTCCCGTCCTGGTTTGACTACACAGAGGCAAACAGGCGTGTGGATGGGATGCAGACACGCCCGGCCGTGGCTGGGCCGCGGAGGAGCGCCGCTTCGCTGTCCTGCTAAAGGCCGGGGCACTTGCTCTCGCTGGAAGAAGAGGCAGGAGCCCAGGTGCAGCGGGCGCCGGCCTGGGAGTCCGGAGATGCAGCTTCCAGAGCTAACTCCGCTAAGCCACTCCGCGGCCTGGGGCGAAGCTCTGCTCTCCTCCAGGCCTCAGTGTGGAGGGCTGGGCTGGGTCGCCCTGTAGAACCCCTTAGAGCTGCATGGCGTGGAGTCCTGGACCCCCACATTTCCTGGAGCTATCTGCACCTCCACAGCCTGCCGCCTGCAGGTCTGCTTGGACAGATTGTCTCCATGGCAACCAAGCAGACCTTTTGTACTAAGACAACTTTTTTCAGAGTAATTTCCCTTCTCTGTTTTGCCTTGCTCCAATAACCTCTCTCTCTCTCTCTCTCTCTCTCTCTCTCTCTTTGTTCTCTCCATACTTATGGAAATAAAGCTTCATGATTACACTTAAAAAAATTATTTACTTGAAAGATGGAGGGAGGGATCTTTCATTTGCTGGTTCACTCCCCCAAATGGCCACAATGGCCTGCGTGTGGCCACACCGAAGCCAGGAGCCTGGAACTCCATCCAGCGCTTGGGCCACCTTCCTCTGCTTTCCCAGCGCATCAGCAGGGAGCCGGGTCAGAAGCCAGGCAGCCGAAACTCCAACCGGAGCTCACGTGGGATGCTGGCATCCCAGGCTCCAGCTTAACCCACTGTGCCACGATGCTGGCCTCCACACTTAGATTTCCATGGGACTGTATTTTAATAAAATAACAGTACTGGTGAATAATCTCCAGCCCCAGATGGTTTGATTTGGACACTTAGAGCAGATAAAAGAGGGGAAAAATTAGCCATGGACAGAAAAGCATCCCACAGTAAAGCAGACTTCAGGTCCCTGTGCCCGGTGGAGGAATGGCGCCTCCAGAGAGGGAGGGAGGGGAACATTCTCTCTCCCGCCTCCTTCACAGGAGCGTGGATGTGCGTGGTGTTTTCCTTACTGCGGGGACTTGCAGAGACTAGAACCATCGCCGTCCGATTTGAGGAAGCTTTGCTAACCCACTCACACTCCAGACCAACGAGACGCCGCCTCCTTGCATTTGGGGAGTAGGAGTTTGCAAGGTGCACACCGAGTCCAAAGAGCATGTCCAGGCACGGCTACCAGGACCAGGCTCTCCCTGATTATTTTTCTTGAAACCTCAATTGTTTGCTTTTCTCTGCTGTGGCCCGAGCCCACTTACCTCGGTGACGATGGAGGAGCCGGGCGTGTCATACACCCAGCCGTGCTGACAGGGGCCCAGCGGCAGCTGGCTCCTGTTGGGGGCCAGGCTGGCCAGCGGGTCCACACAGCCCAGGGAGCTCTGGTTCCAGTCCACCTCGTAGCGCAGGCACTGGCGGACGAAGGCCCCGTCGGCGGCGCCCAGGCCCGGCACGGTGTAGTTCAGCTCCTCCTCGGGGCTCCAGCCGCAGCGCTGGCTCAGCTCGGCCACGCCGGGGCTCCGGCAGCGGTGGTCGGGGGTGAAGCCCAGGAAGACGATGCCCACGTAGATAGGCGTGAAGGCTGCGGAGATGAGCGCCAGGAGGAAGAAGGTTTGTTTCTGGAAGAAGTGGAAGTGGCCGACTTGCTCCAGGATGTCGTCCACGGTGGGCATGGTGTCTGGAGGCAGAGTCCGCCTGCCGCGGCCCCTGTGTTGCCGGAGTGCGGCTGAGAGCAGGTGCGGCCAGCTCAGAGCTGCGCCGGACCAAAAGTCAAAGGGTGAGGGTGGCTCAGTTATAAAGCCGCCCGCCTTCGGGGCTGACTTCACCCTGGGCCCACTCTGGGGGGTGCGCGTCCTGCTGCTGCGCCGGGCTCTGCTGTCCTGCCTACGGGAACATCCCCTCCCCTGCACACAAACAATTCCTTCTCTGTACCCCACAGGGAGAAATCCGAGTGCTCGCCCTATCACAGCCCGTTAATCTCTCCCTAGCCAGGAAATTAATATAGTCCTATCTCAGCCACAAGGCGCTATGGGAAGGGGCACTTGCCCAGAGGAATGTGAACCAGGGGCTCAGGTCAGAGCGCTTGACTGGCTTCAGGGTGGTTTGCGGATCCAATCACTGGCTCCTTCTCACACCCGTGTGCCCTGGGTGTGCGTTCAGCTGCCTGCTTTGATTTTGCCTATTTTTTTTTTTAAAGGGAAAGCCATTGCCATTAAAAAATATTTATTTAAAATGCTGAGCATCAGAGAGAAAGAGAGATCTCCCTAGGTGGCTGCAGCAACTGGGGCTGGGCCAGGCTGAAGCCAGGAGCCAGGAGCTCCGGCTGGGTCTCTCATGTGGGTGGCAGGGACCCAGGCACCTGGGCTGTTCTCCCCTGCTTTCCCTGATGTGTTTGTTAGCAGGGAGTTGGAGCAGAAGTGAAGTAGCCGGGACTCGAACACGGGTTTGGTGAGGGGATGCTGCTTTTTCCAGTGTTGATTCTAATCTGCCACGCTTTGCCTATCAAACCGGAAGCGTCCCTCAAAGAAGGAAATGGCCAGCACACTTCCGGTGCAGGTGTAGACGCAGGCGGACGCGTTTTTGCGCTGTCTTTTTGTCCTAGACGTTTCTGTCTGTCAGGGGTGTCTCTTCAGGATAGCGTTGGCTGCACCCAAATGCAAGATGGCGTGAAATCTTCCTTTGCTGTGGACAGGGATCCTAACTGTGCACCACCACGACCCCACCTGCAGGGGATGTGTGAGCACAGCGACAGACGTGTAATGCAGTTTTCTCTCCTTCTTCCTCAGCCTCTTCCTCCTCCTCCTCTTTCTTTTTTCTAAGGAGTCCCTGAGGTTCTCAGCTTTTCCTCTGCCTCAGGGACCTCTCTCCAGGTCACCTCTTCTCTGTGGTCACAGACAGTTTTTTTTAAAAAAAGATTTATTTATTTTACTTTGAAAGTCAGAGTTACACAGAGAGAAGAGAGGCGGAGAGAGAGAGAAAGAGAGAGAGAGGTCTTCCATCCGATGGCTCACTCCCCAGCTGGCTGCAGCTGTGCGGATCTGAAGCCAGGAGCAAGGAGCTTCTTCCAGCTCTCCCATGTGGGTGCAGGGACCTGAGGACTTGGGCCATCATCTACTGCTTTCCCAGGCCACAGCAGAGAGCTAGATCGGAAGTGGAGCAGCTGGGCCTGGAACTGGCGCCCGTATGGGTTACCGACACTTCAGGCCAGGGCTTTAACCAGCCACAGCACTGGCCCCTCCTTTTCTTCTTCTTCCTCCTCCTCCTCCTCCTCTCTGTGGACTAGTCTGTGGGTACGGCAGTGTGGTCTGGCAGTGCTGACTTGGATGGATGTTCGGGGCAGCAGTTCAATCACCACTCGAGATGCCCTCATCCGGATCGGAGTGCCTGGGTGTGAGGCCTGGCTCGGCTCCTGACCGGGGTTCCTGCTGACGTGCAGCCCGGGAGGCAGCAGGCGATGGCTCCAGCCGCTGGGTCCCTGCCGTGTGCGTGGGGGACCCCAGCTGAGTTCACAGACCTTGGCTTTGGCTCTCTTTGGCCATTTCTGCTGCATTAGTGGGGAGCTGCATCGGAGTGGAGCAGCAGGGACAGGAAGCAGCACCCATATGCGATGCTGGCGTCCCAGGTGCTGGTCCTACCTTCCGTTTCCTTCTAACAGCGAGAGACTGGGCATCAGGCACCAGCGAGCAAGTCTGCTCCCGCCCCGTGGCCTGAGGGCTGTGCTGCGTGGTGCCCAGGCACTGCCGCCGCCTGGCCCCGCGCCGTGTGTGTGTGGGCTCAGAGCCGCTCCGGGGCTTCTCCGGTGGCAGGCGAGTCCTGCCTGAGTCAGAAGTGGAGACTGTGTCTGTCCTCGGGTCCCTGGCCTGCCCCTTCCCCCTGGGAAGCTGGGAGTGGGGGTGGGCGGGAGCCAGTGACCAGGGCTGTGAGCTCCCTCTATTCCCAGGAACTCAGAGTCGGTCCTGATGGCCTGGTTCTAGGAATTCACCAACACCTGCACCCAGGGTTGACTCAACCTTCATGCCGCGAGCCAGCGGGTGCCAGGCCAGGGCCAAGGAGAAGGGCCAGGGACTCCAGCGCAGATGGCCGGGCAGAAACGGCCAGACACGGAGGAGCTAAGACCTCAGGTCACCCACAGCACGAGTCTGTGTGGTCGTTCAGCCTTTGCGAAGCCACCACGCAGCTGCTGTACAAGCAGCCCAGATAAGGGACAGGTGTCACTCTAGGGCAGGGCCACACGGGCCGTGAGCAGCCAGTGGGGCCAGCCAGTGGGGCACTAGCTCAGGCAGGGAGTGGACCCCGCGCTAGTGCTCACAGGGTGAGCCTGGGACTCCGGCTGCTTGTCACCCACCAAGCAGGTGCTTTCCCATTCAGAAAGGTGGCCGGGGGCATCTGGTCCAAGGCCGAACAATCTTTTAATCCCCATAATCTGAAGATTTACTGTGATTGATATTGAAGTATTTCTCAATCTCTTCTCCGGCGGTTCCTTGGTTATGTAAATTCAGATTGGACCAGGTTGCTGCCTTTGGCTTGGCACCGAGGAAGCTCGGCTGTGCCAAGGCTGCCCTTCTCAGCTCCCAGTGCAAGGAGACCGGGGTGGTCCTGGAGGGTGGTTGCTTATGGAGGGACCCACGCGATGGCGGGCCGGGAGTCAGGTGTTTGGAGGGGGCAGGGCGGAGACAGGAGGACCCGCTGGCAACACGTGGCAGGGCTGGGGTCTGCCATTCCGCAGCGTGATTTCAGCAGCCAGTGGCTGGTGCACTCGGGTCAGCGTAAGCTGCTTTGCTAGGCTTGGTCCTCCTGGGATGAGAAGTGATTTGAGGTCTCACACGGATGGAGCTGGGTGCTCTCTAGGCAGCTAGCGGGGATGAGGGCTTTGGGGCAGGAGGGATGAGGAGCGGGAAGTGGATGGATGCAGCTGCCCCCCAAGCTTCCACGTCTGCGGCCAAGCTCACTGCTTCTCTTGTCAAGAAGCCTTTACAGCGAAGTCCGAGGCCAAGACTCCCTGACCCCTCGCCTTCTGCCCCGCCCCCCTTATACCTGCCTTCATCTTCTTCCACCTCCGCTGCCCATGGGCACCGCGGCCAGGTGGGTGGGCGCAGGGCTCTGTGCTCAGGCCTAGCCTAGAACTGAGGACTCCTGGGCCCCCGGGAGGAAGAGGCCCCAGAGACAGCGGCATGGCCCATCCTAGGCTTCCATTCCCCAAGTCGTCACACATAAATGCTTCCTGCACGGCGACCGGCCCAACGCCTGCGGGAAGCGCAATTCTCATAGTGCAGCCAGGCTCGCCTTCTAGAATCTTCTGCACCCAGGGACATTAGTCTCCCTTTTGGGGTCAGAGAGAACTTGGGGAGACCCTCCCTGCGCAGAATGCTGCCATCTGAAGTCAGCTTCCTCTTGTCTTTTTGGGGTACCCAACCCCAGCTCTCCCCACTGCAGGCTTCTATCCTCCTCACTCTGTAGGGTGCCCCTCTTTCTCTCTCACCTCCCTAAGAGGAGGCAGGGTCTCGGCACACCCCACAGCCGGCTGGCCAGGGGCACTGTGGACCCTTCTGAAGCGGGGCTCGGGCGGGCAGTGGCCAGCAAGCTCACCATGCGTGGAGGTGAGTCTCCTCTTTCCTTACCTTCCTTGCTGCTGGGTTCCTGGGAGCATGCTCGCTCTGTGCTCACGTCCTCTGAGCCGGGAAACTGCAATGAGACTGGAGGGGCGGCCCAGGGACCCTCTCTCCAGGCAGCTCGCCTGCTCTACCCTCTCGTACCCCCCACCTTCACTCCAGCCCCGCACAGCCACAAAGCTGCCCAGAGACATCACCAGCTTCTGTAAGGAGCTGTTGGGAGCCAGTGGCTACAGGATCCCACTGGTTAAGTGGGAAGGATTTTGCTCCCAGAGAGAGTTTGTCTTTCTTTTTCTTTTTCTTTTTATTTATACTCAGCTTATGGATTATAATAGCTCCCCCCCATAACTTCCCTCCCACCCACAACACTCCCCTCTCCCACTCCCTCTCCCCATCCATTCACATCAAGATTAATTTTCAATTATCTTTATATACAGAAGATCAATTTAGCATATATTAAGTAAAGATTTCAACAGTTTGCACCCACACAGAAACACAAAGTGTAAAATACTATTTAAGTACTAGGTATAGCATTAATTAAACACCTAAAATAATTGTGTATTAATTACAGAGTTCAACCAATAGTTTTAAGTAGAACATAAAAAATACTAAAAGGGTAAAGTATTAAGTTCTTTTTTCGTTTGTTATATAGTTTTTTTTATTTAATAAATGTGAATTTACAAAGTGCAACTTTTGTATTGTTGTGGCTCACCCCCCTCCAGAGTTTGTCTTTCAATACATAGAATTTTGTTCCGCCTTAGGCTTCTGGGTTAGAGGTGGGGTTTGGGACACGCCACCCCAAATATGTTAGCTGAGCCAGCGGCGAAGTGGGCCCTCCTCCCCTAAAGCTGACCCTCCTGGGAGCCCCTCGTGTGGGAGCCCCTCCCGACCGGCAGGAAAGGCACGTCCTCCCAGAAGCCACCAGGGCTTCTTTGCTTCTCCCCCTTTTGCTGCAGGTGCAGGTGGACGTCACTCAGGTCCTCGTCACTCAGGGCTTCTTGGTCCAAGGACTCTGGCCCTTTCTCTGGTTCTGTTTGCCTAAAGCAAACTTTCATTAGTACCTGAGTGCAAACAGAATTTTCTGGGGCCTTTAACCGCTCTAGAAACCCAGGAGTGAGTCCACTTCTCGCTTGGACTGCTCTCCTTAAAGAGAGGGACTGAACAAGGCTACAGAGCTCGCTTTTGAGATGGGGAATGACAAGAGAAGGATCTGGAAGGATTCTGCTGCATAATTCTAAGCTCTTAGGTTTTAAAGTTTAGACTAGCAACCAGTTTCCTCTTCAGTGGAGGTGTTTCTTCAGATTGCTTATCTGGAGCATGGAGGAAAGTTGCAATACGCACCCCCCACCCCAAGCTGTTTAATCAGGATTTCAACACAGGTGTGCTGGAGTCCAAGGCAATGCAGCGATGGAGTCTCAACTGACTCGAATGTACAAAACAGGTGTGAGAAACAGCTTTGCATTCACAGACAGCAGAGTTGTGCACCTGCCACGGGGACTATGAATCCCTGGCCACCACGTGCACGTTTGGTTCCCACCCAGGTCCCGAACAGGGCATCTCCTGGGAAACTGATTCCAGAGCAGGGGGAGGAAACCAGCAGATAAGCCTGGGGCACCCTGCTGGGCAGGAAACGTGAGCGCGGAGACCGGCGGCTACATAGCAGGACACAGGGGCCGCCCAAGGATGCGTCCATCGGCCCAAACGGGACAGAATGGGACAATTCGGACTGCTGGATTCAAACATGATGAGTATATCTATGAAATTCGTGATTTCTTAAGGCTCTAAAAATTCCCTATAACAACGCACCTTGGCATCAATCCGCACTCGATGCTAAATTCATTAAGTGATGAAGAAGCTGACCTGCGGGGGGGGGGGGGGGCTGACACACGTGCAGCTGGGGGTGAACAGGACGAAGCCGCAGCAGGAGGACTAAGTTCCACTGTCTTGCAGCCCGGGCGTGGCCGCAGGCAGCCGGGGTGCGTCTCTCACGTCACGTAGAAGGGAGGGTTTTGAAGGTTCTTCTGCAAAGAAACAGCGAACTCTCGAGGTGGTGAACATGGTAGTACCAATGTGGGCACTGCACTCTGCAGGCACGGGCTGAGACGGCTCATGGCGCCCTAGAAGTGCACACAGTCATCAAGTGTCCGCTAAAAACAGAGGGCACCTCGACTTCGCAGGCCACAGGTCACACACGGGTAGTTCCCGGCTCGCAACTTGGAACCTAAACCGGATCAAGGCTCCGGATCCGTCAGTTCAGGGGTATGTCAGGAATAAAGTCACAAAAACGGATAATGTAACGAAGCAAGCGGAAGAATGTACTGGTTGACAGTTTTATCCAGACACGAGGAGTGACTATGTCTGGATATAATTATAAAATGAGCTTTGAGACAGTGGGAAAAGTTTCATATGGCAGAACACTAGGTGATGTTAAAGAATTACTTTTACTTGTGCTAGTGCGACGCTATCATTGTGATCACACTAGACCCAATTGTTTAAAACACAGCCTTCTGAGTGCGGGTGGATGAACTGCACATTGTCTGCTAGCTGTCAGTTCCTTTTGTTTAAGATTTATTTATTTATTTGAAAGGCCGAGTGATAGGGGGGCGGGGGGAGAGACTTCCATCCGCTGGCTGCAATGGCCAGGGCTGGGCCAGGTCTAAGCCAGCAGTCAGGGTTCTCATCCGAGTCTCCAACGTGGGCCAGGCGCCCAAGCACTTGGGCCATCCTCCACTGCTTTCCCAGATGTGTTAGCAGGGAGCTAGATCGGAAGTGGAGCAGCTGGGACTCAAACCGGTGCCCATATGGGATGCTGGCACTGCAGGCTGTGGCCTTACCCGCTATGCCACAGCGCCGACCCTGTTATTTTATAAAACAGTGGATGCAGATGAGGAAACAAGGATGGCAAAGCCAGAGCTACACAATCACAGCTGCTGGTGCGAAGGTCAGGTCAGGGCCCGGGCCCCCTGCCAAGGACAGGTCAGGGCCCCGGGCCCCCTGCAAAGGACAGGTCAAGGTCCCAGGCCCCCTGCCAAGAACAGGTCAGGACCCCGGGCCTCCTGACTCTGAAGCAGTTGGTGGTGTCCGTGGCCAGTGTTCAGCAGCTTTTCTTTATCGCTCTCCAAAGACCTTCCAGCCATGGTCCTTTGTGCGTTTACAGCCTGGTTTCCCTGCCGCACAGGTTGTGTCGGTAAAGTGGGATTTGTGGCTGGCGCTGTGGCTCAACAGGCTAATCCTCCGCCTAGCGGTGCCAGCACACTGGGTTCTAGTCCCGGTTGGGGTGCCGGATTCTGTCCCGGTTGCTCCTCTTCCAGGCCAGCTCTCTGCTGTGGCCCGGGAGTGCAGTGGAGGATGGCCCAGGTGCTTGGGCCCTGCACCCCATGGGAGACCAGAAGAAGCACCTGGCTCCTGCCTTTGGATCAGTGCAGTGCACCAGCCGCAGTGCGCCGGCCGCGGCGGCCATTGGAGGGTGAACCAACGGCAAAGGAAGACCTTTCTCTCTGTCTCTCTTTCTCACTGTCCACTCTGCCTGTCCAAAAAAAAAAATAAATAAATAAAATAAAAGTGGGATTTGCCAGCACGCCCCCGGCTGAGCAAATGTGGGGTCTGGGAGGAGAAAGGATGAAAGGTGGAGGGGCAGGAACTTTGCCTCCTGGGCCCATCTGGTCCCACGGATGGGGCAGCAGCTGTGCTGGGCTCAGCCACTGAAGGTGAAGCTGACCGGTGGCATTTAAAGACAGGTGCCACACCTGGGCGTCAGCTTTCTGGATGCATGGGACAAGGTGAGTCAGTCAGTCCCCTGTTGCTGCTTCAGGCAGGACACCCTGACACCGTCAATCACACCACACCCTGCATGCTGTCTTCTACACTATATTCAGTCTCTGGGTTACTGCTACCTGTATGAGGGACAAGAAGTTAAAGGCTGGCTCTGGGCCAGACCCCGATGCTGATTGAGCTCCGGTCTCGGGAAGCCTGAGTTCTGGGTTGGTGGTCGCCGGGTTGGGCGGGATTCCCTCCCCAGACCCACATGGACATGTAAGCCTCCGAGTCTTTTGTTAGCAGTCAGTGGGTGAATGGTGGTGGTTGATGGATGGAGGGGGGAGACGTGTCTTAACTGTGGCCTGGTGGGACATCTTTAGGTCCCGGGAGCTGCTCTCAGAAGACAGTTCTCACGAGGGGACTGCTGGACAAGCGAGGGGGCTTCCTGTCTCTCTCTGCTTCCTGCTCCCCATGCGACCCTCCCTCTGCCTCGCCAGATGCCTGAGCTTGGACTGTGAACCTCCCAGAGAGTAAGCTCAAATCCTCCCGTGCGGCGCCGCTCAGGAATTCCAGTCGACGTAGCAGTTGCCTGCCTGACCTGCGAGAGCCGTATGATGGACAGGGCGAGGCAGAGGGAGCCTGAGAACGGGGTCCCACCATCGGGGAGACAGACAGGGCTCAACTTCAAGTTCAACACCGGGCAGGTGGGAACCCGCAGCTCAGGAGCTGGGGCGGGGGCAGTCACTGGACAGACCATGACTACAAAAAGCACCAAGGATCCCTCGCTGGGATCCGAAGCTTTCTCTACACGAACAGAAAATGGTCAGGGCGTGGAGGAGAGAAATTCCTGGGATTTGTGCTTAATACAGGAGCCTCACTGGTGAAGCCTTGGCCTGGGTTACAATTAGAGACGCAAGGGTTGATAGGATCGGGAAAATCGGACTGCGTAACCAGCCTTATGTAAAGAATTGTTTCTTTAGCCTGAACGTTGTATGGGAGCAGAGCTTAGGACTGTGGGGGCGGGGAGGACATCTCCCCCACCCAGCATTGTCGACCAAACCTTGCTGATGAGGTCCGGGTGGAGTTCGAGGTTGGGGATGTGAGAGGTGGAGGGGCTGAGGGAGTGAGTGGGCTCCAGCAGGCTTCGTGTGGCGGGGCTGTGTCTCTTCCGCCTGTCTGTATGATGGCAGAGGGTATTGTTATCTGCCTGGGAGTGTTCCCTGCCTGGCACTGTGATGCCGAAGACCGTCCACCCGCCCTTCCCTCGACATCGGGACAACCACGTAAGGATGTGATGCTAAGGGAGGCACCAGTGTCTGTACCTGCTGCCCCCGAGCTCCTGCGACTCTTGTAGTCTGCTGAGTGATGGGGGTGCCAGGGCATCTTTTGTTCTGATCCCTGGCCCTTGGAATGTGCTGGACGACAGGAGAACCTTTTGGTCTAAGATGGTGACTCCTGGTAGGCTGTGGCATGGGGGCTGCTGCTCAGAAAGACCATGCCATGATGGGACACTGGGAACTTTCAGCTCAGTCCATCCCCCAGAAGAGGGGAGGGGCTGGCGCTTCAGTTACTGACTCACCACACCTGCGTGTTGAGTCCAGGACACTCAGGGGACTTCTGGGCCGAAGACCAGCTGGAGGGCGGAGCCTGAGGAGGAGGGCGTGGCGGCTCCGTGCCTCCCCACCACACCCTGTCCTATGTGGCTTTCATCCGGTGTTCATCTGTGCCCTGTGCTGCGTCCTGCACAACACCCAGGCAGAGCTAAGGAAGGTCTCCCCGAGTCCCAGGGGCCCCTCCAGCAAAGTCCTGGGACCAAGGAGGGCGGTGCAGGAAGCCCTGACTTGTGGCTGCTTGGTCAGCAGTTCCCAAGGCTCCCACCTGCTGCTGGCCTCGGCTGCGGGGAGCAGCCCTGTAGGACGGGGTGCTGACTCTGGCTCCGGGAAGATGCTGTCAGGACGGATGTGTGGGAAATCGCCCGCGCGGCTGGTCGCGGCACAGAGGCGTTCTTCCTGGGCCGAGAGTGGAGTGGGAGAAGATGGCTTGTTGTTTTGCTGCTAGGTGCGCAGCCTCCCCCGCCTGGTCTGTCACCTGGCTGCCTCTGTCCCAGCCAGATGTGCGAGGACAGCTGGGTCTCCCTCGCCTTCCTCCTCTGCAGGGTTTCTGTCTAGACAGCGAACAAAGAACGACAGGCGGTGAGTGCTGTGTTCCCCCCACACGTTGAGGTCCTATCCCCCGCCCCGCCCAGGGTGACCCTCTTGGAAATGGGGCTGGTTGCAGACATGATGGTCAGAGGAGGTTGTGCTGGGGAGCTGGGCCCCTAGGCCCTGTGACTGGTGTTGTGGCAAGAGCAGGAGAGGAGACAAGGAGAAGGCCTCGTGGGCGTGGAGGCGGAGGTGGGCGGGCGTGGAGGCAGAGGTGGGGTGCTGTAGCCGCAAGTCCCAGGAGACCAAGGAGTGCCCAAGACACCGCCCCAGGCCAGGGGACGCCGAGGAGCACCAAGGAGGGGCAGGAGAGGGCAGGTTTGAGGGTTCCAGCAGGAGCTGCAAGGGGCAGGGCAAGGGAGGGGCCTCTGTAGGGCTCCGAGGGGGCGTGGCCCTGGGGACACCTTGATTTCAGATTCTGGCTTTTAGAACCGGGAGAGAATAAATTTCGGTTGGTTTAATCCATTGTGTCCCCTTGTCCTATACTTAGGACATGCAGAAGGACTTACACTGAGCCATAAATACACAGCTTAGGGCAACTCTGAAAGAGCCGTTGTGTCGCTGAGATGTTTGCAGAACGGGCAATTTGGGACGTAACGGGTTAAGCCACGAAGTTTGTGAGACTTGTCCTGGCAGCTGCGGGGGGTGGGGTACAGCCAGCAGAGGGGGCATCACGCTGGTTATTCTTGGGGACTTCATGCCCCTGGGTGGAAGGGATTTCTTTAGCTTCCCGTGGAGGTCTTCCAGACCTTCGATCCTTACCCGTCTTTCCCGGGGTTGGAGCCTCTGTGGTCTGAGTGCTGGGGTCTCCCCCAGACCCCTAGGCTGCAGGCCAATACCCGACGTGGCAGCGTCCAGACGTGGGGCCCTGGGAAGGGACTGTGTGGTGAGGACTGCACTTCCATGGAGGGGATGAGAGAGGCGTGGGAGCTCCCTTGCTCCTCTGCCACCTGGAGCCGCCGCGGCAGGTGCAGCAGACAACGCCCCGCCCACAGCCTGGCTTCCAGCTGCTTCGTGCCAGAGCCAGGAGCCATGTCCGCTTTCGGTAACTTACCGACTCCAGGGTGCTCTGTGGCAGCAGCACCAGCCGACTAAGGCAGAAGCCATCAGCTCGCTCTCCTCCGCCGGCTCCCCTGCTGTCTCTCATCGCCTTTCTCCCTGCTGGCCGCCGGCATTCTTCACCAACGCCCCCCGCCCCTGCTCTCTGTCTTCCACTGTCCCTGGGACAGTCTCGATGACGTCTGAAAGAACTTGAGAGGGGACCATGTCACTACACACGCCCGACCTCATTTGCGGTATCTGGTCTTGTAGAATTCGGCTGTGAGTGACAGGACCCCCAGTTTTCAGGAGAGATGGCTCGTCTTACCAGGAGGGGGTGAACGAAGCCACAAAAAACCTGAGAGTAAGAAAACCACAAACCGCAGAATCTGAAGACACATTCCCCCCTTACTTACTTTCTGAAAGATTCATTTATGTATTTGAAAGGCAGAGATACAGAGAGAGAGAGAGAGAGAGAGAGAGGTCTTCCATCCGCTGGTTCACTCTGCAAATGGTCACAATGACCAGGGCTGGGCCAGGTCGAAGTCAGGAGCCAGGAGCCTCTTCCAGGTCTCCCACGTGGGTGCAGGGGTGCAGAGACTTGGGTCATCTTCCACTGCTTCCCCAGGTGCATTAGCAGGGAACTGGATTGGAAACAGGGCAATTGGGATTCGAACAGGCACCCATGTGGTCTCTCATCACAGCACCTGTGCCCCCCACCCCATCTTCAGAAGCCTCCCACGGCTGTTGGCAGCACACGGACGCTTCCTGGCCGGCAGCTGCCTCTGGCCTCTTCGCTTCTTCATTGACTGAGTGACCAAAATTAACCGCCGGTAGAGGTGGTTCCTCCAGAAAGCCTCCGTGCTCCTGGGAAAGACAGACGAAGCGGAAGGCTGGGAGAACACGGTAGACCTCCAGTTAAATGGGAGATGGCAGGTGTGTGCTCCCAGGGTTCTGCTCACATCTGGAATCTTCTCAAGGTCAAGTCTCAGGGGATGGGCTCACTTGATGCAGGAACAGGAAGGTACCCTCTGCATAGGACCGGGAGGGACTGAGGGGACCAGCAGGACGTGTGCCTTTACCCAGAGTGGGAGAGCAAGGGACAGAGTGTGAAGAAGACATTGTACACCTGAGGATCCAAGACCAATTTTTATCTCCTTCTTCTGTTACTCTCAGAGGGTGAAATACTTTGCTTATTGGGGGACTCGGTTTTAGATGCTCAGCACGCACATGGTCAAGGCCACGACTTCTACTCCTTGGGCGCCGAGCGCCTGTGCTGAGGGGTTTGCCGCACCCCACAGGTTCAATTCGTGCTGAGCGCCCAGAGCTACCCGTCCACTTTCCAGTTCCTCCTGCAACCTTGCGCCTGGAAGCATCCTTTCCCCATTCCACCTCGACCCTCTGCGGCATTTCTCTGTGCAAGGTGCCATCTCCCATCCCGACCAGTGTCCGCCATGCAGCCTCCCACGTGGGCACCATGGCCAGGTGCTGCAGAGACAGAAACAAACAAGGCACAGCCTTAGGGACAGGCGGACAGATGAACCAACAGGCACAATGAAGCCACAACTGTGCCCACTGCATGTGTCACAGGGCCCTGGGGAAGCCCCCGGGAAGAGCAGCTGGCTCAGGCATCAGGGGCCGGCCAGCGGCCAGTGAGGACCACGGCCACCCCTCTAAACCAGCCCCGCGGAAGGTGGGCGTGAGGGGCCAGCGCGTCGGGAAAGCATTCTCAGCTTCCTTTTCTTTGAGCGTCTGCGTGGAGGCGCAGCAAGCACACGCCCACACGGCCGTCCTGGCTTCCCACTGCCCACTGCCCGGGGCCTCCATGAGCTACGTGCTCTCTCAGCACCCGAGATGCGATCGGATGACTCACTTGTTTGGCCACCACCATCTGAGCAGTCGGGAAGGTGATTTCCCAAAAGGTTGATTTTACTGCAGAGATGTGGGTTAAACCCAAAGACCTCGGATCAGGGCCGTCCGAGGTGTTTAGCAGGAGTCTGTTCCCGACCTCTTAGGAAGATTTATCCTGCTCTACTTTTCTTCACATTAAAACAGTGCTCTCCAGTCATGTATTTTATAAG